>JAMPIV010006493.1:0-182500 GCA_024509875.1 Oreohelix idahoensis | reverse complement strand
GTAAGGAAGGCGACCTAACAGAAATAACCTGTTCAAATTGGATACACTGGGCTACAGGCTACAGGCTTAACGGAACAGTGCAAAGTAGGCCGCTGGGTTATGGCGTCTTCCATTCAGAACCATAATTATTATTTACTCTTCAGTTCCCTAAGGAGCATAAGCCTTCTGTCGTGAAACGAAGTGTAACCCACTACTTTGTTAATCACTATGTCGAGATACAGATTTGCTTCAACCAATCAACTTGCACCGTTCACCAGTCTCTGAGACAGAATAAATTATACTGTTCACGCAGTTCACGCAAGATGGCGGTTAAAAACTGAATAAAATTAGGCTGTATGAGACCAGGTACAAAACCGGAGGAAACCAATCATTTTGCTCCGCCAGGAACCAACCGAAAGCTTTCCTCAAGTATTTACCTGACTATATAATCGGGCGGATTTTATGCTAACCACGCAATCCCGAACTTGACGCCAGAGATACCGACTGACTGAAGGGGAAGAAGCTGTCACTTTGATTTATAACTTACCTGAGGGCATCGACCTGCAACCTACTTCACTAAGTCGCGTTGGTATTTGTTGTGTGTCATTATACTACCTATCAGGTTACTGATTGTATCTTGGGGGAATTAAGTGAATAGACGAAGACTAATAGGACTCATACTTCAATCTATTGTCTCCTATATTCAGTCTATTGTCTCTGATAATTCCAAACTGCAAATATAACCAAAACACTCCTTGTTAGGACTCAATCTATTGTCTCATCTAACTCCAACTGCAATATAACCAAAACAGTCCTTGTCAGGACTCATTCTATTGTCGCATCTAACTCCAATCTATTGTCTCCTATAACTCCAACCTGATATATCACCAAACAGTTCTCGTCTCATATACTCCTATCATAAGAACATAATATTGTTAGGATATATGTTACCAGCTATTGTCAGAGAGAGCGTGATATAGTATAGGGGGAAGGACATTGTTGTATCACACCTAGGTGTACATATTATTGGATTTATTCATGTATTGATTTATATTATGGGATGTATTCATGTATTAAATGTATTCATGTATTGAATCTATATTATTGAATGTATCCATGTATTAGTTTATCAGAAAGAATGTTTTGCAAGTAGACACCTGTCTTGTTTCGCTATTGCTAAATCATACTGAGCCATGTTGTCATTCATCCTACATGCATACATCTGAGACACGCTCATTTCACTCACACTAGAAATAGGTGGGCTTGAGGACAGAAATTAGCCCCTATTTTTGCTTTGTTACAGGTTTATTTGTGTCCTAAAAACCTGAGGTCGTATGTTCGAGTCAATCCCGCTGCCTGGAACTCCGCAGGAGCATAGAGGTTGACCAGACTCTACATCTTTGGTCCCCCTCAGTCTTGGGTGGGCTAAAGTAACGAGCCTCAGCAGGAGTGTGTGAACCAAACAAAGCAGAACAGACTTAAGAGAGATGAGTACACATTAGTACCATTTCTGTCGGCATTGTGAGCATAGAAACTGTCAGTGATGAGAAAGTGAAATTAGCATAGCAAGCGACAAAAATAACAACATAGCTGATAAGTGTTATATCCTTAATTAACAGCACAGCTGATATAATTTTTGTTCCTATAATTGGAAAACTTGTTGTAATATTTATATATATATATATATATATATATATATATATATATATATATATATATATATATATATATATATATATATATATATATATATATATATATATATATATATATATATTTATAAAAAATATATAAACTTACAAATTCATTACATTACATTTCATTTTTTTCAACATTCACCCTTCAGCACAAGAGTAGATAGTGTATATACTAAATAAATACTTAGGAAATTGTATTTGAAGACTTGTCAATTTTATCATTGTTAAGCAACATCTGTTTCCTTGTTTTTTGATATCACAGTTAGTTACACAGCGGAGGTGGCACTTTATGTCGGTCTCCTCTCTACTATTGTTTCGAGATCAGAACATTCACAGCCGTAACTAATTTGTGATACTAGTAGTTCTCTCAGACACTGGGACTTCACCATTTTCTGCAGAAATTCTATTTCTGTAATTTTCAGTACTATACTTAGCCTACAGCCAAATAAAACCTCTCGCCACACTGGGGCTCGTTCCTGGGATATTTCTGCATATCTTGAGCCATATTTGGTCTATTCATCTATCTACACTCTATCTTGTGCCACCCATAGATAAGATAAGAAAATTTTTTTTTTGAGAAAATCATTATAGGATTTTTACAAAATTATTTTCTTAGGAGGAGTACCATTTAGTACTCAGTAAATAGTTGATGCTCACAAAGTTGCACGGAAATTATTTGTTCATTTAAATTAATTAAGTTTAATTACAATAATTGGGTTATAGTAAATTTACATACCCTATCTAAGTAACGACATGGCTGATCTGGTGAAGTTCAGGACTGCGATCGTGCAGATGGGAAAGGAATTAAATTTGATAGGTGATGCTCTCACTCAGTATGTCACAACAGAAGTGGACAAACACATGGATAGGGAAGAAAGAAAGTTGCAATTAGAGGCAGAAGCCAAAAGACTGGAAGCTGAAAGAGAAGCCAAAAGACTGGAAGCTGAGAGAGAAGACAAAAGACTGGAAGCTCAGAGAGAAGACAAAAGACTGGAAATTGAAGCCAAGAAATGGGAGGCTGAAAATGAGGCAAAGAAAATTGAAGCTGAGGAAAGGAAATTACAAGCAGAGAGAGACCATCAGTTACGATTAAAAGAGCTTGAAATTCAGGCAAATACTGGCAATAATGGTGGTAGCTCACCTCCCTCTGAGAGTAGCTCCAGCCAGAGCACCTCAAGTGGGGCCATGAATTTTCATCTGGACCCATTTGTTGAGAAAGAAGACGCCATTGAGTCGTACCTGGATAGATACGAAAGACTAGCCACTACCTATGGCTTAGTGAAAGAAAAATGGAGTCTTAAACTATCTCAGGGATTGAGAGGTGTAGCCTACGATGTGTATTTGAAGCTCTCAAGAGATGACCAGGAAGATTATGACATCCTGAAGCAGGCACTGCTTGTGAGATATGAAAAGAACTCAGAATCATATAGAAAGAAATTCCGAACAGCTAAACTTCTTCCAGGAGAAAACTATCACCAATTCTCTGCTAGACTGGAAACCTATTTGGAAAAATGGAGTAGTTTAGGAAAGTGTCAGGATCTGAAAGAAATGATAATGATGGAGCAAGTGAAAGAGTCCATGCCTCAAGAAATGAGGACGTTTATCATGGAACAAGGAGCAGAGAGATTGGGAGATATTGTAACTGTTGCTGATGTAGTGAAATTGACAGAGATACAACGGTAAAATACCTCCAAAGATAACATGTAAGGATAAAAACATAATGCGTAGGCTGCTGATAGTACATGATCGCCCAGACCGCGGGTCATCACCCTCCATAAAAATTGACTTGCTAGACAGGAGGGGAACGGCGGATAAAAAGGAAAAAAATATGACTGGAAAGATTGCGTGAGACTAGAAAGGCTAAGGAGACGCAATTGGGGGGGAAACGGAGAAAAGTCACGTTTCCCAAGTTGACATAAAGCAAGGAACTCGACAGAAGGGACCTTGGATATGTTACGCCACAGTCATTTATTGGTCGCTTTTGCGATACCAAGCCTTTGATTTGAATTCATCGGCAGAACGCAGATGTTTGGAATATTACAAAAATTAAAAAGTAACTTTTTCGTAATATTAATGTTAGGAATATAAAAATTAGCTGGCCGGATGGCCCATTCTGAGCAGTGAACTAATATGTTCTTAATTTTACAGACGGATAGATAATATTGAAGATAATGACAAAAGACAGTGTTGTTCACATCAGCGACATACTGTATGGAATAAAAAGTGTCGCTATTTGCACAAAAAAACACGACCTCGAGACGCAGGTGTTCAAATCTACTTAGTAGGGAAGCGAAGGGACATTGGTGGGAGCTGTGTCTAAATATAACTTTTAACGACAAAATTTTGGAGGGGAGAGAAAGGTTGGTTCAAAAATCAAGTACGTTTTAAAAAAAAAAAAACAAGTAGAGACGGACAGACTAACAGATAAACATCCATACTTGACTGAAGCATGACTGAAATGACTTTAGGGTAGGAAATTTGAATTTGAAATAAACCTAGGCAGTGATTGGCCACAGACAATCATTTTATCGGCGCTCAGACGCGCAAGTGGGGCCATTCCTCAATAGTTGTTCGATGATAGACACAGTATTTTAAAGTGTGGTGATTTCCAAATGAAAGAAAGTGAAATAAGTTCAGGGACGCCATACTATAGCCAGCAGCTCAGCTGAGTTTTGCTAGCATTTCTGTGTTCTTTATTCATAATCTGGTAAGATTGAAATTATTTCTTTGTATATTTTGAATATTGTTTAATGTTCGAGTGATTTGATACTGCCATATCGAAATCTAGCCTTACAAACAAGTAGGGATTTGCTCTAGACCCCCCGCCCAAGTCAGGGTCTAGGGACCAACAATATACATAAACTCCAGCAAGGGTTGGGAAAGACAGATCAAGTGTTGAGAATAATGAAACATATTACCTATCCACTTTTAGGGAAGGAAACTAATAAATATTTTTCAGAATCTATAGTCTGGAGGACCTATCTGATGTAAAACCACCATGGTAAATGTGCTGTTTGGTCAGAGAGATCTGACCTGTCTGTATGATGTGGTTGTTGTGTCCGTGGTGTGTCCAGACGTGGGTAGAGAATAGAATTTTGACACATAGCCAATACTTTGATTGCAGAGCTGTGAGTTTCAGCTGTCAACAAGGCGGTGTCCATTCAGTTGGTGATTTTACTCGAGTGTATCTGTGCAGTACGTTGTGACAGAGACCACTATTATTGCCCGCCAGCACGGAGAGGTGGGACCACCAGATTTCAGCACCAGAGCTACATATGCAAGATGAGTGAGCCTCTGGTCTGCTGGAAGTTCACCAACGCCTTTTAGTTACTAATACCCCATAAAATTCCTGCAATTTACTGGACACTGTGTAGTCAATATAGACAGGTGTGATGAGGCCACCCCAACAGCACAAGCATTAACTATCCTCCCAAGTAGATGACTACTAGAACATTTTAATAAAACTAACTAGTCTAGTACTTATATATGTACACTCTTGCATTTATTATGTAACATTCCATGCATTTCTTCCATAATTTTAAATCCTTTTTTTTTAAAAAAAGTTCTGGTCAACATAAAACTTGATCCAGAACAAATAAATGTAATATAATTCTATCAAAAATTTTACACACGTGAGTTAGTTCAGTGTATTTTAACATTTGTTAATTTTATTAGTCTGCTTAAATATCTGTGGGTGTATCTATAATTATCACACCACATTACATATCATTACCCTAGACATTTTACATAGATACATTCATTAAGAAAAAAAAAATTGAGTGTGAGGTCGTAGTGGTAGCAAGAAAGGCCTTCTGACAATTCACAACTACATTTTATCTCAGGAGCCTTCACAGCTGGCCTCATACATTACATTTAGTAATATCACCATCATACAATACCATCAAACCCACTACATACATTGGGGTCTTGTCCAGGGATAATTAGCCCAACAGTAATATTAGGATCTCCTGGTTGGAGAAATAAAATTAGGGGAAAATAAATTGTGAAATTCCCTTTAAAATTAAAAGTGTCCCTGCAGATAAAAGTTGGTGAATCTTCACAGCCAGTGATAATTAATTAGTTAACTGGTTAGTTAGAATTAGTTAGACTATAGTCATAAGAAGTACTTAGTGTATTTACTGGTTAGAGATTTAGCTTGTATATTATTATATTGTCTGAAAAGTATGGCGGAGCTAGCAAAATTCCGATCAGCTGCTGTGCTGACCGCAAAGGAGATGGGAATGGATGGCCAAATTTTAATTCAATATGTAACGGCTGAATGTGATAAATATATTGAAAGGGAAGATAGAAAGGTAGCTGAAGAGAAGAGGTTACAACTTGAGGCTGATAGAGAAATTAAGAGGCTGCAGATTGAGGCAGAAGAAAAACGACAGCAAAGGGAGGCAGAAGAAAAACGACAGCAAAGGGAGGCAGAAGATAGAAGGTTGCAAAGGGAGCACGAATTACGACTAAGGGAGCTGGAATTACAAGGCCCGGCTCCTGAAAATGGTGCCAGCCCTTTTGCCTCAGATGCTACGCCCAGTCTGGGAGCCTCAAACTCAGCTATGGGGTTTCATTTAGACCATTTTGTTGAAAAAGACGATGACATAGAGGGGTACCTAGGACGTTTTGAGTTATTAGCTACTACATATGGGTTAGAGAGAGAGAGGTGGAGTATAAAGCTATCACAGGGATTGAGAGGTACTTCTTATGAAGTATTTGCCAAAATGAACAGGGAAGACCAAGACAATTATGACATGTTAAAGCAGGCTTTGTTATTAAGGTACGAGAAGAATGGTGAATTTTATCGTAAGAAATTTAGAAATGCCAAACTGTTGTCTGGGGAGACATACCACCAATTCTCTGCTAGACTAGAAACCTATTTGGAGAAATGGACGGCTCTGGGGAAGACCCAAGATCTTAAAGAAATGATCATGATTGAGCAATTGAGAGAGTCCATGGCTCCAGACATGAGAAAATTTCTCATGGAACAAGGTGCAGAGAAGTTGGGGGAAATTTTAAATGTTGCTGAGAGGTATCAGGCAGCTCAGGCAGAGGTAAGTGGTGCTAAAAAGAAGCACATAGACAATTTTAAAGCTCCACAGCAATTTAATAAATTTGATAATAGAGAGCAGGGAAATAAAGGTAGGACAAACTTTGAGCGACCAAGAAATGACTATCGCGACAGAAACTCACAGTTCAATGACCAAAAGTTCAATGAAAGAAAACCGTTGAACCAAGGAAAAAGATGGTGTAAATGGTGCAAGAAGGATAACCATAACACCGAATTTTGTAGAAGGAAACCTTCAAACATTGCTGCAATGAAGTCGGGGACGCGAAGATTAAAGGTTAATCCTAATGGACAACAGGAACCTTATCACCCCCCAGTTTGTGAGGATGTTATTTGTAATGGGGTCACCATAAGGTGCCTTTATGATACAGGTTTGGATTATGATTCAGTTGTGAAGTCTAGCCTAGTGGACCCAAGTCAGTATACCACAGAAACAGTGGAAATACAAGGGGCGACTAAGGACATACCACTCATGACACTTCCCATTGCAAGGACAACGGTGAAAACTCGCTATGTGGAGGGAGAAATCAGAGCAGCAGTGATAGATGAACCCATCTACCCTCTGATATTGGGGTGTAGATACGTCTTCTTGGGGAATCCCGAGAAACCTGTGATCATGGCGACAGTGCAGACCAGGTCACAGAAGAAGGAGGAAGAAGGTGAACCTATAAATGCTCATCCAGAGGAGATGAGGAAGGCGCAGGCTGAGGATAGGACACTCAAGCCCTGTTTTAAAAAATTGCCCAAATGCCACACACCTCCGAGCAAGGGGGAATATTTCATGAAGAACAAACTCTTATACAGGAAGGCCGGAACTGGAACAAATGGTCACAACCAGCTGGTTCTTCCCACTTCATATAGAGATAAAGTGATGGAACTCGGGCATGCGATTCCCTTCAGTGGTCACATGGGGATCAGCGCCACAGGACAGCGTATAGCTTGTCATTACTTCTGGCCAGGGATAACGGAGGATATAAAAAAGATATGTCAAATCCTGCCCCAGAATGTCAAAGGGTAGCTCCAAAGCACTGGACTGCTCCTGCAACTCTAGGGGAAATGCCCATAGTGGGAACACCTTTTGAGAGGGTTGCAGTGGATATTGTAGGACCTCTCACTCGGACCAAGAGGAAAAACAGTTACATCCTTACTCTGGTGGACACTTGTTCTATGTGGGGAGAGGCGGTAGCCCTGCCATCAATTGATTCAAAACATGTAGCAGAGGCACTACTTACAATATTTACCCGATTAGGATTCCCGCATCAAATCTTGACGGATAATGGTTCTCAGTTCAAGGGGAAACTAACGGAAGAAGTTTTTAAGCTATTTCAAGCCAGACACTTTCATTGTAGTCCGTACCATCCACAAGGGAACGGCCAGGTAGAGAGGTTCAACGGGACTCTCATTTCTATCCTGAGAAAGCTGGCACACGAAAAACCGGATCTGTGGGATCACTTCCTGCCCGCCGCATTGTTTGCGTACCGGGAGGTACCACATAGTTCAACCGGGATGGCTCCCGCAACTCTGCTATTTGGGAGGCCAATAAAAGGTCCATTAGAAGCTCTATTAAGGACCTGGACAAATGAGAAGGCGGAAGAGACTGTTACCTCATCGTATCAATACGTGAACGAACTGACCACTCGTTTGAAAGCTGGATGGAAACTGGCAAATGATAATTTGAAGCAAGCCAGGAAGAAACATGCAGCATATTTTAATAGGAAGGCAAAGGACAGGGAACTGGCAGTCGGAGAGAAGGTGCTGCTTCTACTACCCGGAAGCCAGAATAAATTACAAATTGGTTGGCAAGGTCCATATACGGTTCTAGAGAAGGTGTCTAGAACAAACTATAAAATTGACAAAAAGGGGAAGGAGAAAGTTTATCATGTAAACCTGTTAAAGAAGTATCTGGACAGACCACTCCAGGAAAGCACCCCTTATTGACCTTGGCTATTGCAACCCAGATGCAAAAAGAACCACTCACCTCACATGAATACCCATTACATCCTTGTGAAACCGCAGCACAGGTAAAAGTCAGTAAGCACCTGACTAAAAAAACCAGAGGGAGAGAGTTCAACAAGTTCTGGAGGAACATACAGATGTATTAACAGATAAACCAGGCCATACAAATTTGCTACAGTATGACATGAAACTGGTAGACTCAAACCAAATCTGTATGAGAGCCTATTCTATTCCGTTCGCGAAGGAGAAGGCATTGAAGGAAGAAATAGAGTATTTGTTGAAGGAGGGGATTATTTCGCACAGTGAATCATCTTTTAGTTCTAGTGTCGTTTTGTTGAGAAAACCGTCTGGGGAACACAGACTGTGCATAGATTACAGGAAACTGGATGCTGTCACAGAAGGACAAGTGGATCCATTACCAGACACAAAACAGTTATTTGCCAGACTGAACAAGGCAAAATACTTTTCAAAGGTGGATCTTAGTAAAGGCTATTACCAGATCCCAGTGAAGCCTGAAGTGAGACCTTATTTGGCTTTTAGCACTTCGGATGGACATTATGAATTCAATATGCTACCATTCGGACTGAAAAATGCTCCGAGTGTGTTTTCAAGGATGATGCGCAAATTGTTGGATCCCCTGAATAACCCATGTATCACGAATTTCATGGATGATATTCTCGTCGCCACAGAGACATTTGAAGAACACATTGAAGCTCTGGAGATGTTGTTTGATAGACTTCGGGAGGCGAACTTAACTGCTAAGCCAACAAAATGTTGTATTGGATGCAAAGAGTTGGAATTCTTGGGACACACTGTATATCAGGGTAATATGACCCCTGATCCTAAGAACTTGGAAAAACTGCAGAGAGCACCTAGGCCGCAAACAAAAAAAGACGTGCGATCATTTGTGTCGTTATGCGGATTTTATCAGAAATACATCAAGAATTTTAACGCTATTTGTGCTCCTCTGACTGATCTGACTCGCAAGGGACTTCCAGATAAAATTATTTGGACTGCACAATGTGAACTAGCGTTCCAAGAGTTAAAGGAAAAACTCACTAGCAAGCCTATTCTCAAACTGCCTGATTTGACACAGGACTTTGTCTTAAGAACCGATGCAAGTAATGTAGGACTAGGAGGGGTGATGCGTGATGCCATATCATGATGGATGGTATCCGCATGTCTGGTTTTGTGTGGTGTGCAGATGTGTTCAGTCAAAACAATGTTCATACAAAAATAACAGGGCAATCCACATAGGACGTCAGTAAACTCACGACGTATAAAGTCAATGATTCTTGTAACAGCCGTTGACGTTTTTCTTCATTATTTATTGTGGACGCCACAGTGACAAAATGGTTACGCGAATATGTAGACACATCAAACAGTCATTATCACAGCAACATTCAATACAGCAATAGACGGTAGACAGCATTACAATGATGAGTCAGATGCATGTTATATTTCAAAGTGCTGTAAATGTAGTCAGGTGAAAAACTCCATCCTTTTCTATAACAGCCAGGAGATAACCAGATGTATGAGATCAGTTCACTCTCCTTAGTTGACTTCAGCAAGACAGACACGTCTGCCGAAGTATAAATAATGTCCTCAAAAATATCCTCTAGATAATAAAGGTTTTTCAAACCTAGTTCATTTAACGAAGTAGCAAGTAATGGTCCTTGGAACCTGCATCAACCGATGCAGCACAATACAGCGACATGTGAGCTAGGAAAACATCTCGTGACGACGACTTTCGAAGACAGGCTATGAACCAGAAATCGTTCACGACCAAAAATCGATAGAGTTAATGAAAATGTTAATTTACCTTGCCTTCCGGAAATACACAGAAATATTATGCCTCCCGGCATGTGCAAATACACTAGAGGTATTATCTCGAATAAACGAAATATCCATAAGAGGACTCTCACATTTCTGACAGAACAAAAAAAAAGCGGAGATCCCCTCTTCAACGAGGCATCTCTTTCGCCATTCCAAATCGCTCACTCCACTAGTGGTGGGCGGAAACCGATCGACCAAGAAGCAAGACAAGTCATGCGCAGTCCAGCGCAAAATGACCACAGCTCAAAAACTCAACTGCATTCGATACCAACGCGAGAAGACAAATGCTTACCGAGAAAAGTGACTATAAATTTCAAGCAGTTGTTGCCCTTGCGTTATAAAATAGATATTGAAATAAAACGATGTTGCGAGAATTTATCACGCAACATATCACCACCTCCTCCCGATAAAAAAAAAATGTGGAACATATTTTTTTTTTTTTAAATATCAAAGAGCATGCGATAAGCGGCTCAAAACGCACGAATTATGCGCTGATAATTAACTAAATTGCCAAACAATAGGCTAATTATAGAGTGTCTGGTGAGGATATACCTCAACAGAAAAACAAATATGTCTCAAAAAATATTCACATCGGGGAGGTGTCACCAACACACATCACGTTAGCATGTAAACACAATATACGTATGCAAGTTACTATAATCATCATTAAACAGCATACTCTAATATTGTCTTTAAAAATGGATGTACAAATCTGATAGGAAAATTTAAATAGTACATTCTTTGACATGTAATGACATAAGTACATAGTAAAGTTAAACTACATGACGATCCAGGACATATGCTCTGGTATTCCGAGGGTAAGTACACAATCTAGACCTCGTCATGCTTGATACTAGTAAGGTAAGTCCTCAGCTCAACAATGACATTCTGAGAAAGTACAAGCAATATAATGCTAATTAATAACTAATATGCTTCATAAGGTACAATACATTATTAATAATTGTGGCTGTTTAGTAAACTAACGGCCCTTATATTAACTACTCAGTCCTCCTCTATCATCTTAAAATACGAACAGAAGAAGATGACAACAAAGCACGATAGTGTGTACATATAAAGTAAGTACAGATGTGCTAATCTATTGTAGAAATATAGGTGTGTTATGACTCTGTAATATATGGAAATATAGGACAGAAGTATTAGTTGGAGTCATGTGGGCATCTAGACAAAATGTCAGCCATCACATTATCCGCACCACGGATAGCTCGTACCGTGAAGTGAAAAGGTTGAAGAGCTATAGCCTATCGAGTGGATCTCGAACTCTTCAAATTCTTAGTCTGAATAGCTGTAAGAGCTTTCTGATCAGTCTCTAGAATGAAATGTGCGCCCAGGAGGAATCTTTGTAGCTTTAGAATTGACCAAACCATCGCTAACAACTCACGGTCTAAAACCGAGTAGTTCCTCTCTGCCGCATTTAGTTTTTCTAGAAATGTACATAACAGGATGCAGAGTATTTGCATTTCTTGCATCAGTGCTGCTCCAATCCCAGTGGATGAAGCATCACTCCGAAGAACAAAAGTCCTATCAAGAGTAGGTAATCTTAAGATGGGAGGAGAAGAAAATATATTCTTGATTTGGTCTAGTGAAGATTGGCATTCTTCAGACCAACGGACCAGATTAGGCGAACCTTTCTTCAACAATGTTGAGAGAGGTGCCATGATCGAAGATAAATTTGGAATAAATCTCCCATAAAATTGAATTAAACCTAAGAGACTCCTAACTTGTTTCTTCGTTTTAGGAACAGAGATGTTCAGTATTTTAGAAGGTTTTGCTGTCAAATTATTCTCACGTAGAGTGGACAGTAAGTCATATAACCCTAAATAGTGATCTTCCCAGGTATCACTGAAGAGACAGATGTCATCTAAGTATGCGATGACATCCGAACGATGTGACAGAATTCGACGCATCATGCGAACGAAAGTGGCAGGGGCGTTCATGAGACCAAAAGGCATAACATTCCATTGAAATAGACCCCTAGGTGTAGAAAAAGCAGTAAGAGGTTTGGCATGCTCTGCTAAAGGGACTTGCCAATAACCTTTAGACAAGTCAAGTTTAGTGAAGAATCTAGAATTAGAAAGTCTAATCAGTAGATCTTCTAACAAAGGCATCGGTTCAGCATCGAACTTTGTGACCTGATTCAATTTGCGATAATCAACGCAAATTCGTATGTTCTTATCCTTCTTCCGGACAATAACCATGGAAGAAGAATATGGTGAAGTCGATGGTTCAATTATATTTAATTGAATCATTTCATCCAATTCCTTTTCCACTTGCGACTGAAAGTGTATAGGAATAGGATACGGCCTAACCCTAATTGGATTATTGTCGGTAAGAATTATGTCCATGATTCTATGACATCTGTGTGTCCAGGAATGTCAGTGAGAACATCCTGAAATGTTTGTAACATCGACGAGACTTGTCGATGTTCGTCACCAGAAAGATTAGGAGAAACAGAAACGTTTTTCCAAGATTCCGTGGAATGTAATGGAACCACTGGAAGGGGGAAGGTTGACATCAGAGAAGGTAGCTTCCTCATCCCTGAATGACAGACAGTGGATGAATAATGACCGTGAGGTGCAGGAGCATCATCCGTTGCCTGGAAAATAGGCAGCAAATAGTCCGGACGTTCGTGAAATTCCGAAAGCATGTTTATGTGGAAAGTTTTATGCTTTCCATCAATATCGACCACATAGTCAACATCGGAAATCCGAGAGACTATTGCATACGGACCTTTCCATGCAATAAGAAGTCTATTTTCCCTACTGGGGAGTAGGACGAATGCTTTGTCACCTGGACAAAGTTGTCGTAGACATCTATTCTTGTTAGCAAACTGCCTTGCCTTCTCTTTAGCAATTTCTGATGAAGCAGTTGCTAGCTTACATGCCTCAATGATCTTTTGTCTAAGAGCAATGACATACTCATATGAGGATTGAGTTTCATCGCTAATATCATCGGCAGTGATGAGATCGTGTAATAAAGACATAGGGCCGCGTGGACGCGCGCCAAAGACAAGTTCGAAGGGAGAAAATCCTGTGTGTTCATTAGGGACTTCTCTATAGGCAAAGAGAGCCGCGGGTAAAACCCTGTCCCAATCTTGAGGATGATCTTCAGTTATCTTACCAAGCAAAGTCTTGAGCGTTCTATTCAGACGCTCAACTAACCCATTAGACATAGGATGGTAGATACTACTGAGAGATCGTTCAATATGTAAGGTAGACATTACCTGTGACATAGTGACAGATATGAGTTGAGTGCCATGGTCTGACAATATTTCTCTGGGGAACCCCAAGCGAGAAAATATCAACCAAAGAGCATCTGCGATATCTGTAGTAGATATGCTCTTAAGAGGAATAGCCTCTGGCCAACGTGTGCACATATCGACACATGTAAGGATAAACTGATGTCCTCTGGCCGACCTGACCTTAAAAGGGCCAATAATATCTATGGCCATTTTCTGAAACGGCCGAATAGGAATGTCAGCAGCCTGGATAGGCGCAGCATGTCATGGTCCTCTAGATTTGACCTCCTGACATACCTTGCATGATCGGCAGTAAATACGAATGTCCTTATTGACAAAAGGCCAAAAGAAAGCCGCAAGGACTCTCGACTTCGTACGGGCAAAACCCATATGTCCAGCACATTGCGAGTCATGAGCATGTTGCAATATTTGCACTCTCATGCTCTTGGGAACAAGAATTTGCGAATGTGCCGACGTAGTCGAATCTTGTACCATACGTACAAGTACGCCGTTTCTCATTGCAATCCAAGATTTTCTATTTGTATCCTGATTCGGATCACCTTTCTTCGCAAGAACGAAGAATTTTTTTAAAGAAGGATCTTCTTCTTGCAATTTTATGAAAGAGTCACGAGTAATCACTAAGTGACTATCTTGGCTATCAACTTCATTATCACTATTCAGTGATAGTTTCGGGTGTTTGTAGAGCTTGTGCTCTTGTAACTACTGCATTTGTAGCTTGCATGTTATTATCTTCCCAAGCAGCAATCTGCTGTGGGGTACACTCCCTAACTCCGTGAATACGACCAATAATAAGGTCCGCAATAGGATTAGGTAAGAGACAAGCATGCACATCTCCAGTAAAGAAAGGAGTGGCAATGCGAATTACAGCAGTAGGATATTTTTTCTAGAGTGCCGCCAAATGTGACACATTTAATAACCCTTCCTGTAGCACAAGATGGATCTACAAGCGATTGTCTAACACCAATAGTGGTGCATCCGGAATCGAAAAGTAGTGAGACCGGAGTATCATTAACAAGACCCTTATGTAGAATTAAAGAACCCCTCCCGTCATGCGCAACAGCAGCAGGAAGAGCGGGAAGTGGGTGACCACAACTCAAAGTAGTTATGGTACCCGGTTCGAATAAAGTACTGCATTGGGGGCATTTGTTTGCTCTCTCAAAGTCAAAAGCAGAACCAGTGACAGCGTCAAAGTTTTTACTATCAACAACATGATTACAGGCTCCCTCAGTTTCCTGTTGTACAGCATTAGCCTGCTGATATCTCTTTTTTTTGTGTTGAGATCTACCCCGACTATTACCTCTGAAGTTATCAGAGTTATTATTATCTCTGCAGTTATTATTGTCTCTATTGTAATTGTTATCCTGGTTCGAATTCCAGTTTCCACGATTACTATCATGTTCACATTGATGCGAACATCTATTTGTTTGGTTCTGAGGTCTTCGGCAGGAATAACCTCTATTACCATATCCTCTTTTGAAATGCCTATAATTATTAGGGTGATAGTAACGACCACTATCAGGTTGTCTCCAATTCTTCGAAGATGAATCACCATGAAATTGGTTTCCATGATTTTGACAGAAATTACCGCTGCTCTTTCTATCAAAATTTTGTTGGAATCTACGAGCAAAGTTTTGACCATACGGAGCTGCCGAAGCAACTGGTAAACCTTCTTTCACCTTAGAGTTACCCATGGTTATGTGTGGGTGCGCAGATACGTATTGGCAACAGAAATCTTCCATTTCTTTTATTGTTTTAGGTTTACGTTCATGAAGGAAAGCAAGGAAAGACTCATTGACAGACGACATGACTTTGTCTCTAAGTATTAAGTCCATAAGTCCTTCATAAGTTTTTCCGTCTTAGATAGTTCAACCCATCGTGAGAAAGTAATGCGTATTCTTGCAATAAACTCGGAGAATTCAACTCCATTTTCAGGTAACATGTTTTTAAATTGTAGACGATAGCCGACTTCGTTAAGCTGATATTTCTTTAACAAAGCGGCCCTGACAACCTCATAATTGTTCTTGTCAGGTTCATCCACCATATTTAATATACTTAGAGCTTTACCTGTCAGTATCCCTGATAACTGATAAACATATTTTGCTTTGTCTATGTTATGAGCTGTACATGCTTGTTCAATTCTGTCCAGATAGAACATTATGTCATCACTGGAAGGACTAAATGTTGGTAACTTAATCTTAAAAGTATCATTATTAGCCTTACCAGAAGATGAACCCTTGTTTGAATCATTACCATTACTCATGCTGGTCAATTTCAATTTTTCCAACTCTAAAGCTAAGACCTTTTCTTCATGTTCCATTTTTGCTTTCTCTTTCCTCTCATCAGACTCTCTCTGTAATCTTCTTTCCTCAGCCTGAGCCTCTTTTTGAAGTCTTTCATTTTCAGCTTCTTTTTCAAGTCTTTTATTTTCAGCCTCTTTTTCAAGTCTTTTATTTTCAGCTTCTTTTTCAAGTCTTTTATTTTCAGCCTCTTTTTCAAGTCTTTTATTCTCAGCCTCTTTTTGAAGTCTTTCAGCTTCTAGCTGTAGCTGGAGTTTTCTTTCCTCAGCTTCTGATTCCCTTTTTTGTTTTTCCATTTCCATTTGGAATCTTTTTTCATCCACCTGCATCTGCAGTTTCTTTTGTTCAGCTTCCATATGCAGTTTCTTTTGTTCAGCTTCCATTGCTTTATCATATCGAGCACAAAAACGTTCGCAGAAATCAACTAAAAATAAAGCAGAAATTAATGAAATATCACAAAAAATGTGACGATATCTGCGATAGAATTAAACAAAATACATGACACCACAGTGTATAAACAAAAATGTTGTATGAAACTAAATTATAGACAAGAGTAGGCTAACAAATACAAACAAATCAAAACAAAACTAAAGAATGCGAAATAATAACGAAAACAATATTAAAACATGTCATCACAGCTAACATAAATAGCAACAGAAGTCGCTTAGCAAATTCCAGTATTGGAAATTTGCAAACCTTACAGAAAACGCTCACAATAGACGACCTCTATGACGTGGCATAATCTAACGGAGACACCACCCAACCGAGAACCCGCTGAAATATAAACATATAAATATACAAATAACATATAGACATATAACATATAGAATGAGATGATACACAGAAGACTCAGCAGAAGTATAAGGGCACAGTTTACATACAAACAGGCCACTTAACATATAGGCTTCCAATCGTAGAACAGCAGAAAAAACGGATGTCAATCAACGTCCTAAAGAGCGAAGCTCCAACGATGATGGCACATCTGAACTGCTTCCACTGCTAACACGATGGTACAAGAGCTTCTGAAATACTGTGTGTTGAGTTGTTTCGGCACTTGACCTTCTAATCCAAAAGTAAGTTGATGGAAATCGGTACTTGGCCTTCTTCAGAAAACAACCCGTTTCAACCGGCACTTGACCTTCACAAAAACGACAGCACTGGAACCTTGACAGCAGCAACTTGCTTGACTTGCGTAAAAGATAACAGCAGTCCGAGTTATCCGGCAACATGTAACAACGCCGGGTACTGTCAAATTCTTGTTTCCGTCAAAAAGTTGAAATTTTGACTTTTACCGGGCAACGCCGAGTACTTTGAAAATTTTGAAGATGTTGACTGTATTGAAGAATGTTAATTTCTTGAAGGATGCTGATGAATTCTTGTTGAAAATGAAGTGGGTAAGGGACCCCGTGTTTGCTGGTACCAGAATCAAACCAGCTTATGGCCACCAAATGATACGTGATGCCATATGATGATGGATGGTATCCGCATGTCTGGTTTTGTGTGGTGTGCAGATGTGTTCAGTCAAAACAATGTTCATACAAAAATAACAGGGCAATCCACATAGGACGTCAGTAAACTCACGACGTATAAAGTCAATGATTCTTGTAACAGCCGTTGACGTTTTTCTTCATTATTTATTGTGGACGCCACAGTGACAAAATGGTTACGCGAATATGTAGACACATCAAACAGTCATTATCACAGCAACATTCAATACAGCAATAGACGGTAGACAGCATTACAATGATGAGTCAGATGCATGTTATATTTCAAAGTGCTGTAAATGTAGTCAGGTGAAAAACTCCATCCTTTTCTATAACAGCCAGGAGATAACCAGATGTATGAGATCAGTTCACTCTCCTTAGTTTGACTTCAGCAAGACAGACACGTCTGCCGAAGTATAAATAATGTCCTCAAAAATATCCTCTAGATAATAAAGGTTTTTCAAACCTAGTTCATTTAACGAAGTAGCAAGTAATGGTCCTTGGAACCTGCATCAACCGATGCAGCACAATACAGCGACATGTGAGCTAGGAAAACATCTCGTGACGACGACTTTCGAAGACAGGCTATGAACCAGAAATCGTTCACGACCAAAAATCGATAGAGTTAATGAAAATGTTAATTTACCTTGCCTTCCGGAAATACACAGAAATATTATGCCTCCCGGCATGTGCAAATACACTAGAGGTATTATCTCGAATAAACGAAATATCCATAAGAGGACTCTCACATTCCTGACAGAACAAAAAAATAGCGGAGATCCCCTCTTCAACGAGGCATCTCTTTCGCCATTCCAAATCGCTCACTCCACTAGTGGTGGGCGGAAACCGATCGACCAAGAAGCAAGACAAGTCATGCGCAGTCCAGCGCAAAATGACCACAGCTCAAACTTAACTGCATTCGATACCAACGCGAGAAGACAAATGCTTACCGAGAAAAGTGACTATAAATTTCAAGCAGTTGTTGCCCTTGCGTTATAAAATAGATATTGAAATAAAACGATGTTGCGAGAATTTATCACGCAACAAGGGGCTTTGTTACAAAGATCATCTTCACCTGATGGGGAACTGAAACCAGTCGCTTATGCAAGCCGTAAATTGAATAAGGCGGAACAAGGATACTCCACAAGCGAAAAAGAATGTTTAGCGTTAATCTGGGCAATAAAGAAGTTTCAAATCTATCTGTATGGTAGGACATTTGTGGTGGAGACGGACCATCAGCCTCTCGTATTCTTATCTCAGGCTAAGCATGAAAACGCAAGATTGCTGAGGTGGTCTTTATTGCTTCAACCTTATCAGTTCAGTATCCAATATATCCCAGGCAAATTGAATGTCGGTGCAGATTTCCTCAGTCGGCACCCCTGTGATCAAAATTAGAGTAGTGGCAGACGTGAGGAGTAATTTTACCTATGTGTATCGCTGGTTTTGGAACTTGCCATAGGCATGTTTTCAAGTGGGGAGATGTGTAGTGAAATTGACAGATACAACGGTAAAATACCTCCAAAGATAACATGTAAGGATAGAAACATAATGCGTAGGCTGCTGATAGTACATGATCGCCCAGACCGCGGGTCATCACCCTCCATAAAAATTGACTTGCTAGACAGGAGGGGAACGGCGGATAAAAAGGAAAAAAATATGACTGGAAAGATTGCGTGAGACTAGAAAGGCTAAGGAGACGCAATTGGGGGGAAACGGAGAAAAGTCACGTTTCCCAAGTTGACATAAAGCAAGGAACTCGACAGAAGGGACCTTGGATATGTTACGCCACAGTCATTTATTGGTCGCTTTTGCGATACCAAGCCTTTGATTTGAATTCATCGGCAGAACGCAGATGTTTGGAATATTACAAAAATTAAAAAGTAACTTTTTCGTAATATTAATGTTAGGAATATAAAAATTAGCTGGCCGGATGGCCCATTCTGAGCAGTGAACTAATATGTTCTTAATTTTACAGACGGATAGATAATATTGAAGATAATGACAAAAGACAGTGTTGTTCACATCAGCGACATACTGTATGGAATAAAAAGTGTCGCTATTTGCACAAAAAAACACGACCTCGAGACGCAGGTGTTCAAATCTACTTAGTAGGGAAGCGAAGGGACATTGGTGGGAGCTGTGTCTAAATATAACTTTTAACGACAAAATTTTGGAGGGGAGAGAAAGGTTGGTTCAAAAATCAAGTACGTTTTAAAAAAAAAAAACAAGTAGAGACGGACAGACTAACAGATAAACATCCATACTTGACTGAAGCATGACTGAAATGACTTTAGGGTAGGAAATTTGAATTTGAAATAAACCTAGGCAGTGATTGGCCACAGACAATCATTTTATCGGCGCTCAGACGCGCAAGTGGGGCCATTCCTCAATAGTTGTTCGATGATAGACACAGTATTTTAAAGTGTGGTGATTTCCAAATGAAAGAAAGTGAAATAAGTTCAGGGACGCCATACTATAGCCAGCAGCTCAGCTGAGTTTTGCTAGCATTTCTGTGTTCTTTATTCATAATCTGGTAAGACTGAAATTATTTCTTTGTATATTTTGAATATTGTTTAATGTTCGAGTGATTTGATACTGCCATATCGAAATCTAGCCTTACAAACAAGTAGGGATTTGCTCTAGACCCCCCGCCCAAGTCAGGGTCTAGGGACCAACAATATACATAAACTCCAGCAAGGGTTGGGAAAGACAGATCAAGTGTTGAGAATAATGAAACATATTACCTATCCACTTTTAGGGAAGGAAACTAATAAATATTTTTCAGAATCTATAGTCTGGGAGGACCTATCTGATGTAAAACCACCATGGTAAATGTGCTGTTTGGTCAGAGAGATCTGACCTGTCTGTATGATGTGGTTGTTGTGTCCGTGGTGTGTCCAGACGTGGGTAGAGAATAGAATTTTGACACATAGCCAATACTTTGATTGCAGAGCTGTGAGTTTCAGCTGTCAACAAGGCGGTGTCCATTCAGTTGGTGATTTTACTCGAGTGTATCTGTGCAGTACGTTGTGACAGAGACCACTATTATTGCCCGCCAGCACGGAGAGGTGGGACCACCAGATTTCAGCACCAGAGCTACATATGCAAGATGAGTGAGCCTCTGGTCTGCTGGAAGTTCACCAACGCCTTTTAGTTACTAATACCCCATAAAATTCCTGCAATTTACTGGACACTGTGTAGTCAATATAGACAGGTGTGATGAGGCCACCCCAACAGCACAAGCATTAACTATCCTCCCAAGTAGATGACTACTAGAACATTTTAATAAAACTAACTAGTCTAGTACTTATATATGTACACTCTTGCATTTATTATGTAACATTCCATGCATTTCTTCCATAATTTTAAATCCTTTTTTTTAAAAAAAAGTTCTGGTCAACATAAAACTTGATCCAGAACAAATAAATGTAATATAATTCTATCAAAAATTTTACACACGTGAGTTAGTTCAGTGTATTTTAACATTTGTTAATATTATTAGTCTGCTTAAATATCTGTGGGTGTATCTATAATTATCACACCACATTACATATCATTACCCTAGACATTTTACATAGATACATTCATTAAGAAAAAAAAATTGAGTGTGAGGTCGTAGTGGTAGCAAGAAAGGCCTTCTGACAATTCACAACTACATTTTATCTCAGGAGCCTTCACAGCTGGCCTCATACATTACATTTAGTAATATCACCATCATACAATACCATCAAACCCACTACATTACAGCTGAGAGATATCAAGCAGCTCAGGCAGAAGTATTAGGAAATAAGAAGAAGCAGAGTGATAATTTCCAATCATCACAAAACTATACCAAATATGAACAAAATGACCATACCACAAGGAACAAACAAAGATTTGACCAAAAGGACAAAAACCCTCTAAGATCGGATAAGACACCTTACCGGAAGGAAGGAAAGTGGTGTAAAACTTGTCTAATGAGTAACCACAATACTGCAGACTGCAGAAGGAACAACCCTCCTTATTACGCTGCGTGTCTCACAACAGGGAACAAGGGAAGGAAGGAACTGGCAGGTAGTCAGAATGACCTCCATCATCCCCCTGTCTGTGAGGAAGTGACATGTAATGGCACTAAAATTCAGTGCTTATATGATTCAGGTTTGGAATTCGACTCAGTCGTGAGTGCAACCCTAGTGCACCCTGACCAACTTACCACAGAAACAGTGGACATACAAGGGGCAATGCAGGGAGCCGGCACCATGACACTTCCCATAGCAAGGATCAACGTGAGAACTCGCTATGTAGAAGGAGTGATAAGAGCAGCAGTAAGTGATGATCCTATATACCCGCTGGTAATAGGATGTAAATATGTCTTTTTGGGTGACCCAATAAAACCTGTTGTCATGGCAGCAAACCATACCAGGTCGAGCACCAAAAAGGAGGAGGGAGATCCAATAACCATTCATCGTACAAAGATGAAAAAGGCTCAAACAGCAGACAGCACATTGAAGCCTTGTTTTGGCAAATTGCCAAAGGCCCATAACCCTCCAGAGAAAGGAGACTACTATATGGAAAATGGCCTACTGTACAGACAAGCTGGAAAAGGACCTAAAGGGCATGGACAGCTGGTAGTGCCAAAATTCTATTGGGAGGAAATTATGGAGCAAGAGCATGCTACATCAAGCAGTGGTCACAGAGGAAAAGGGGCCACTTGTCAAAATATAGCATTGCGATATTACTGGCCAGGAATAATTGAAGACATGAGTCGGTATATGAAATCCTGTTCAGAATGTAACCAGGTAACCTCATTCAGAAGCGTAGACCAGTTACAGGACCTAGGGAAGCATTGTTTCGAACGTAGGCCCACAAAGAAGATACACAAGAGAAAACAACAGGTAGAAGCAGTGATAACGAGAAAACGAAATCACAACAAGTCTACTGTTACACCAGTAACCATGGCAACTCTCCGTATTGTACAGAGAGGGGACGAGAGACATCCCACCCCGACTAGATATTTGTCGGAACACCATGGCCTGGATCATTTGGAAAATTTGGTTAGTCAGCAACCATTATTAAAAAAGCTGCAGAAACAAACCCGAACCAAAGGAGGTAGGAACCAGGGCTGTACCAAACAGTTGAGGGAGACCGGCCCCACTTCGGTATACTGCCCCTTACAATAGAAATAGGTGTGGGTCCGGCAACGTTGTTGTATTGCCGTCCCCATACACAGTCCACTGGAAGCATTGCTGCGGACATGGACTGAACAATAGCAAGAACAAACACTCAAGGATGAGGTTGACTATCTCTTAAAAGAGAATTATTTCAAAGTCTGAATCTCCCTATAGCTCAAGTGTGGTGCTATTAAGGAAGCCTAGAGGTGAACACAGGTTATGTATTTACTACAGGAAGCTATATGCTATCACAGAATCTCAGGTGGACCCATTACCTGACACCAACCAGCTATTCTCTACACTGAGTAAGGCTAGGTATTTATCGAAGGTAGATCTAAGCAAGGGATACTACCAAATACCAGTGAAACCAGAAGTTAGGAAAATGCTGGCATTCAGTACATCAGACGGACACTACGAGTTTAATGTACTACCCTTTGGGCTGAAAAATGCTCCAAGTATCTTTTCAAGAATGATGAGGAAATTGTTGGAACCTCTACAAAATCCCCATATCACTAACTTTATGGATGACATTCTTGTTGCTACAAACACATTTGAAGAGCATATAGTAGCGCTCTCCATGTTGTTTGACAGACTGAGAGAAACTGGATTGACTGCACGTCCAACCAAGTGCTATATCGGTTGTAAGGAGTTGGAATTCTTAGGTCACACTATTTCTACAGGTCATATGTCTCCTGACCCAAAGAATATAGAGAAGCTAAAGAAGGCACCCAGACCTCAAACGAAGAAAGATGTGAGATCATTCGTGTCATAATGTGGGTTCTATCAGAAGTACATACCCCATTTTAACTCTCTGTGTGCACCATTAACTAACTTAACGAAGAAAGGACAGCCTGACAAAATCCAATGGAATGCTGATTGTGAAAAAGCTTACACAGAGCTAAAAGCAAAACTCACCAGCAAACCCATCCTTACACTACCCGATATCACACAGGAATTTGTATTAAGAACGGACGCTAGCAGTATAGGTATTGGTGCAACTCTCTTGCAGAAATCAAAAGCCCAGCCGGAGGAACTTTTATACCAGTCGCCTACGCCAGTAGGAAGCTGAATGCAGCTGAGTTGAATTACTCGACCATAGAGAAAGAATGTTTAGCTCTAATTTGGTCCATCAACAAATTTTCACCTTATCTGTATGGGACACACTTCATTGTCCAAAGCGATCATCAACCTTTAACATTCTTGGCTGCATCTAAAAAGCTAAATTCGAGATTGTTAAGGTGGAGTCTGCTTCTGGCGCCTTATTCCTTTACCGTGAATTACATTCCGGGAAGAGACAATGTAGGAGCTGATTTTTTAAGTCGACACCCTAGTACTCTGGAAGGACAGACGCAAAAGGATTAACCACAGCAGGGGTTTACACGTCAGCTATGACAAGTCACAGCTAGGAAAGGAGGGGGCTATGTCGTGAAACGAAGTGTAACCCACTACTTTGTTAATCACTATGTCGAGATACAGATTTGCTTCAACCAATCAACTTGCACCGTTCACCAGTCTCTGAGACAGAATAAATTATACTGTTCACGCAGTTCACGCAAGATGGCGGCTAAAAACTGAATAAAATTAGGCTGTATGAGACCAGGTACAAAACCGGAGGAAACCAATCATTTTGCTCCGCCAGGAACCAACCGAAAGCTTTCCTCAAGTATTTACCTGACTATATAATCGGGCGGATTTTATGCTAACCACGCAATCCCGAACTTGACGCCAGAGATACCGACTGACTGAAGGGGAAGAAGCTGTCACTTTGATTTATAACTTACCTGAGGGCATCGACCTGCAACCTACTTCACTAAGTCGCGTCAAAACCTGGCCAGTTTAAAATCTTAGGAGGGTAAATATATTTACGATAACCGTTGGTATTTGTTGTGTGTCATTATACTACCTATCAGGTTACTGATTGTATCTTGGGGGAATTAAGTGAATAGACGAAGACTAATAGGACTCATACTTCAATCTATTGTCTCCTATATTCAGTCTATTGTCTCTGATAATTCCAAACTGCAAATATAACCAAAACAGTCCTTGTTAGGACTCAATCTATTGTCTCATCTAACTCCAACTGCAATATAACCAAAACAGTCCTTGTCAGGACTCATTCTATTGTCGCATCTAACTCCAATCTATTGTCTCCTATAACTCCAACCTGATATATCACCAAACAGTCCTTGTCTCATATACTCCTATCATAAGAACATAACAATATTGTTAGGATATATGTTACCAGCTATTGTCAGAGAGGGCGTGATATAGTATAGGGGGAAGGACATTGTTGTATCACACCTAGGTGTACATATTATTGGATTTATTCATGTATTGATTTATATTATGGGATGTATTCATGTATTAAATGTATTCATGTATTGAATCTATATTATTGAATGTATCCATGTATTAGTCTGTTTAATTCAAATGTTATCTCAGTGTTAACATACGGCTGTGAGAGTTGGAAAATAACAAAATCATTGGAGAACAAGCTGAATACATTCGAGAACAAATGTCTTAGAAAACTCATGAACATCAGTTGGAAAGAATTCAAGACTAATCGACAAATAAGAGAAGACTCTAGGCAGAAATATGTCTCCGACTATATAAGGAAAAGACGATGGTCATATATCGGTCATGTCCTACGAATGCAAAACAACAGAATACCACTACAGGCGCTCACTTGGGTTCCTGAGGGTAAGCGGAAAAAAGGAAGACCAAAAGAAAACACTCAGAAGAACAATAATAAGAGAAGGAAGAACGTTGGGCCTAAATAATGTGCAAGAGCTAAGAGGAGTGGCGTCACAACGAACAACCTGGAGAGCACTGGTTTCTGCCTTATGCGCCGTGTTTGGCGCTTAAAGAATTTATTATTATTATTATTAGTTTATCAGAAAGAATGTTTTGCAAGTAGACACCTGTCTTGTCTCGCTATTGCTAAATCATACTGAGCCATGTTGTCATTCATCCTACATGCATACATCTGAGACACGCTCATTTCACTCACACTAGAAATAGGTGGGCTTGAGGACAGAAATTAGCCCCTATTTTTGCTTTGTTACAGGTTTATTTGTGTCCTAAAAACCTGAGGTCGTATGTTCGAGTCAATCCCGCTGCATGGAACTCCGCAGGAGCATAGAGGTTGACCAGACTCTACATCTTTGGTCCCCCTCAGTCTTAGGTGGGCTAAAGTAACGAGCCTCAGCAGGAGTGTGTGAACCAAACAAAGCAGAACAGACTTAAGAGAGATGAGTACACATTAGTACCATTTCTGTCGGCATTGTGAGCATAGAAACTGTCAGTGATGAGAAAGTGAAATTAGCATAGCAAGCGACAAAAATAACAACATAGCTGATAAGTGTTATATCCTTGATTAACAGCACAGCTGATATAATTTTTGTTCCTATAATTGGAAAACTTGTTGTAATATTTATTTACACACACACACACATATATATATATATATATATATATATATATATATATATATCTATATATATATATATATATATATATATATATATATATATATATATATATATATATATATATATATATATATATATATTTGTAAATCATATGTAAACTTACAAATTCATTACATTTCATTTTTTTCAACATTCACCCTTCAGCACAAGAGTAGATAGTGTATATACTAAATAAATACTTAGAAAATTGTATTTGAAGACTTGTCAATTTTATCATTGTTAAGCAACATCTGTTTCCTTGTTTTTTGATATCACAGTTAGTTACACAGCGGAGGTGGCACTTTATGTCGGTCTCCTCTCTACTATTGTTTCGAGATCAGAACATTCACAGCCGTAACTAATTTGTGATACTAGTAGTTCTCTCAGACACTGGGACTTCACCATTTTGTGCAGAAATTCTATTTCTGTAATTTTCAGTTCTATACTGATCCAAGAGCCAAACAAAACCTCTCGCCACACCTTCAACGAATTTGTGTAGTCTTCATGTCATGTCCATCGGTTCAAGGTTATTCCATGTCTTGTTCCATCGGTTCAAGGTTATTCCATGACTTGTTCCATCGGTTCAAGGTTATTCCATGACTTGTTCCATCGGTTCAAGGTTTTTCCATGTCTTGTTCCATCGGTTCAAGGTTATTCAATGACTTGTTCCATCGGTTCAAGGTTATTCCATGACATGTTCCATCGGTTCAAGGTTATTCCATGACTTGTTCCATCGGTTCAAGGTTATTCCATGACATGTTCCATCGGTTCAAGGTTTTTCCATGTCTTGTTCCATCGGTTCAAGGTTATTCCATGACTTGTTCCATCGGTTCAAGGTTATTCCATGACTTGTTCCATCGGTTCAAGGTTATTCCATGACTTGTTCCATCGGTTCAAGGTTATTCCATGACATGTTCCATCGGTTCAAGGTTTTTCCATGTCTTGTTCCATCGGTTCAAGGTTATTCCATGACTTGTTCCATCGGTTCAAGGTTATTCCATGACTTGTTCCATCGGTTCAAGGTTATTCCATGACTTGTTCCATCGGTTCAAGGTTATTCCATGACATGTTCCATCGGTTCAAGGTTTTTCCATGTCTTGTTCCATCGGTTCAAGGTTATTCCATGACTTGTTCCATCGGTTCAAGGTTATTCCATGACTTGTTCCATCGGTTCAAGGTTATTCCATGACTTGTTCCATCGGTTCAAGGTTATTCCATGTCTTGTTCCATCGGTTCAAGGTTTTTCCATGTCTTGTTCCATCGGTTCAAGGTTATTCCATGACTTGTTCCATCGGTTCAAGGTTATTCCATGACTTGTTCCATCGGTTCAAGGTTTTTCCATGTCTTGTTCCACCGGTTCAAGGTTATTCCATGTCTTGTTCCATCGGTTAAAGGTTATTCCATGTCTTGTTTATCCCTTCAATGGCTGTCTCCAGTTCTCTTCTCCATGCATTCATCTGTCTCCCTCTACCTTTCTTACCCTGGGGTTTCCAGAACCAGAACTACCTTCCAAAGCTATCAGTAGGTTTTGCTCAAAGTTGATCCTATCCAAAGTCATCGTGTTCTCTTTTCTTGTTCCACTGGCACTTGTCTGGTTCTTGTCATCAGTTCCACATTGGTCATCTTGTCGTACCATTGTTCTACGCAAGCACCGATTTATGAAAGCCTTTAACTTCTTCGTTGTCTTTTATAGAACTACTCAATTCTGTAAAGATGTTTATTCCTATATTGTTTACTTTCTCTTTCTCCTCACAAACCACACCACACTATTCACAAACACCTTTATCCTTTCTTGCGGAACTTGAGTGCTTGATGCGAACTAGGCTATAGGTCGATGTCCGGGGATCTTTCTATTTACATATATATTGAGGCTCTTTTATGACCCAGATCGAGAGATCTCGTTACTGACCTATTCTTGTCGGTCATATTTTAGGACTTTTCTAAACTTTAGTTTTATATAGTCTTTGCTGTGTTGCTTTTGTCAAGTTTGTACATTATAACAAGATAAGCATTCGTGCTAAATATAGTATATTTATTATTATAATACATCGCTGAATTAACAGGTGTTACTTACTACCTGCTACCTACATTCCGAGCCTCGCCTCACCCCTCCCAACAAAATATGTTCTTAGTCATCAAGTTCTTGCCTATGTGCTGACTGTGACAATGCCAAGATGTGGTGGCAGAGTTTCTGGTATTTGACTGTGGGTCTTATTTTTTTAATGTAGCTGCATAGGCGCTGTTCTTTTAATAGAATCAGTTGTTGTAACAAATGTTGTTGTATAATTCTTTTGTAATAGAAGCATTTGTTGTAGTTGTTGTAACAAATGTTGCCGTATAATTCTTTTGTAATAGAAGCATTTGTTGTAGTTGTTGTAACAAATGTTGTTGTATAATTCTTTTGTAATAGAAGCATTTGTTGTAGTTGTTGTAACAAATGTTGTTGTATAATTCTTTTGTAATAGAAGCATTTGTTGTAGTTGTTGTAACAAATGTTGTTGTATAATTCTTTTGTAATAGAAGCATTTGTTGTAGTTGTTGTAACAAATGTTGTTGTATAATTCTTTTGTAATAGAAGCATTTGTTGTAGTTGTTGTAACAAATGTTGTTGTATAATTCTTTTGTAATAGAAGCATTTGTTGTAGTTGTTGTAACAAATGTTGTTGTATAATTCTTTTGTAATAGAAGTGTGACAGGGGCTAGGTGTTACCTCACACCCAAGACCCGTGCACCAAGAAAATTTATAAAGGATCGTTTGACAGGGGTTGCAATTATTGGTTGCTTGCAACCCTCTCAGCAGCAGACTTAACAATTCAAGCAATCCAAAGCCTTATGCAGATCAACATTTAATTCTACCGAACACAACCGAACACCAAACGAACAATCCAACAAACAATCAAACGAACACCCAGTCAGTGTTCATAGACTGTGTGCTCAAGGCATTTACAGCTTGGCTCTTGTGTGTCTTCTTAGTCTGTTCTCACTGGGCGGCTCTCTCAAACATAGACCGGTTTCGCCGCTTGCTACCCCTTTTTATAAGCCCTGGCCTAACCACTCAATTTACTACGCGCTACGCGCATTAATCTGCGCCACACAGATAACACCCGCGATTATTGCTCCAGAATGCATGAAAACACAGATTTACACAACTAGAGCAAAAACACAGCTAATTCGTAGGCTTATTATGGCCTTGTAATAAATCTGCTTGAAGATAACGTGATCAAAAGGCACTAAACCACATAGACAACATGACTGCCCAGATGGGGCCAGCGCCGAGAACGACAGATCTCAAGATGGCGCTGTCACAGAAGCATTTGTTGTAGTTGTTGTAACAAATGTTGTTGTATAATTCTTTTGTAATAGAAGCATTTGTTGTAGTTGTTGTAACAAATGTTGTTGTATAATTCTTTTGTAATAGAAGCATTTGTTGTAGTTGTTGTAACAAATGTTGTTGTATAATTCTTTTGTAATAGAAGCATTTGTTGTAGTTGTTGTAACAAATGTTGTTGTATAATTCTTTTGTAATAGAAGCATTTGTTGTAGTTGTTGTAACAAATGTTGCCGTATAATTCTTTTGTAATAGAAGCATTTGTTGTAGTTGTTGTAACAAATGTTGTTGTATAATTCTTTTGTAATAGGAGCATTTGTTGTAGTTGTTGTAACAAATGTTGTTGTATAATTCTTTTGTAATAGAAGCATTTGTTGTAGTTGTTGTAACAAATGTTGTTGTATAATTCTTTTGTAATAGAAGTATTTGTTGTAGTTGTAGCAACAGTAGTAGTAGCAGTAATATAAGTAATTAGTTATTGTAATATGTGTAAAAGTAATGACTTGTTGTAGAAGTACGGTAGTAGTTGTAGCATTAGTGGTCGTTGTTGTAGAAGTGGTAGCAGTAACCCTTGTACATTAGAGCTTTAATGTCGCAGATGGAGACAGACTGTGGGACTTGTAATGAGGTAGAAACACGATAGTGAAGTGTAGCGATTAAAGATCTAATTTTGCGCACATCGTAGAACACAAATATGTAGTAGCCTATAGGCTGAATATTGTGGGCACAGAGACAACAGTGTAGTTCAGTATAGGCTTAATGCTGCTGACAGGGAGACAAAAAGATTGTAGTACAGTATAGATTTAATTATGTGGACAAGAGAGAGAGAGAGAGAGAGAGAGGAGAGATAGATAGATAGATAGAAGAGAGAGAGAGGAGAGATAGATAGAAGAGAGATAGATAGACGAGAGAGAGAAGAGAGATAAATTGTGGTGCAGAATAGGTTTACTTCAGTGGACAAGAGAGAAAGAGAGAGATAGAGAGAGAGAGAGAAGAGAGAATACAGAGAGACTAGATAGACGAGAGAGAGAGGAGAGAGAGAAGAGCGAGAGGGAAATTGTGGTACAGAATAGGTTTAATTCTGTGGGCAACGAGAGAAAGAGAGAGAGAGAGAGAGAGAGAGAGAGAGAGAAATTGTAGTACAGTAGGTTTAATTCTGTGGGCAACGAGAGAAAGAGAGAGAGAGAGAGAGAGAGAGAAATTGTAGTACAGTAGGTTTAATTCTGTGGGCAACGAGAGAGAGAGAGAGAGAGAAATTGTAGTACAGTAGGTTTAATTCTGTGGGCAACGAGAGAAAGAGAGAGAGAGAGAGAGATTGTAGTACAGTAGGTTTAATTCTGTGGGCAACGAGAGAAAGAGAGAGAGAGAGAGAGAGAGAGAGAGAGAGAGAGAGAAATTGTAGTACAGTAGGTTTAATTCTGTGGGCAACGAGAGAAAGAGAGAGAGAGAGAGAGAGAGAGAGTGTAGTACAGTAGGTTTAATTCTGTGGGCAACGAGAGAAAGAGAGAGAGAGAGAGAGAGAGAGAGAGAGAAATTGTAGTACAGTAGGTTTAATTCTGTGGGCAACGAGAGAAAGAGAGAGAGAGAGAGAGAGAGAGAGAAATTGTAGTACAGTAGGTTTAATTCTGTGGGCAACGAGAGAAAGAGAGAGAGAGAGAGAGAAATTGTAGTACAGTAGGTTTAATTCTGTGGGCAACGAGAGAAAGAGAGAGAGAGAGAGAGAGAAATTGTAGTACAGTAGGTTTAATTCTGTGGGCAACGAGAGAAAGAGAGAGAGAGAGAGAGGGAGAGAGAGAGAGAAATTGTAGTACAGTAGGTTTAATTCTGTGGGCAACGAGAGAGAGAGAGAGAGAGAGAGAGAGAGAAATTGTAGTACAGTAGGTTTAATTCTGTGGGCAACGAGAGAAAGAGAGAGAGAGAGAGAGAGAGAGATTGTAGTACAGTAGGTTTAATTCTGTGGGCAACGAGAGAAAGAGAGAGAGAGAGAGAGAGAGAGAAATTGTAGTACAGTAGGTTTAATTCTGTGGGCAACGAGAGAAAGAGAGAGAGAGAGAGGGAGAGAGAGAGAGAAATTGTAGTACAGTAGGTTTAATTCTGTGGGCAACGAGAGAGAGAGAGAGAGAGAGAGAGAAATTGTAGTACAGTAGGTTTAATTCTGTGGGCAACGAGAGAGAGAGAGAGAGAGAGAGAGAGAGAGAGAGAGAAATTGTAGTACAGTAGGTTTAATTCTGTGGGCAACGAGAGAAAGAGAGAGAGAAAAAATAATTGTAGTACAGTTTAGGTGTAATTCTTCGCACAGAGAGAGAGAGAGAGCGAGAGAGAGAGAGAGATAGATAGAGAGAGAGAAATTGTAGTACAGTAGGCAGAGCCGGATTAACGTAGTCGCAAAAGTAGCAAATGCTACGGGCCCCGCGCTTTTAGGGGCCCCGCGCCAATAAATATGTACATAATTTTTTGGTCATCTAATACGAGCGTTAAACCAATGATCTTGTGATTTATGCCATCGTTAGCGCCTTTTCATTTGGTGTCACGAAATTGTGAGAGAAAGAGCATAAGAGGGTGACTTAGTGGGACTCTTCATTATTTTTATCTTAACTGTTTGCGGACGGAAGCCATCTAAGTGGCGTTGAAAATTTGGTCACGTTTGGACGGAAGCCACTTTTTTGGCTCTAGGCGACTGCCCTCTAATTTTGTTTCGTTCTTTGTGAAATGAATTTGCATTAACAATAAAAACTAGAATTTAGGAAACGGAAACTTCCTGTTTTAATTGAGGTATACGGCGTGCTCGCACTCTCTTTCGATCTTGATTAAAATTTCTTGATTTGTAAGGTTAGAAAACTCAAAAAATGAGCAGTAGACACAGAGATATTGGACGTAATTATGCTTCTAGAAGTGAAAAATGTAAAGCGAAGGAAGAAAAAGAAAGAAGAGATCAACTTGTGATATCAAAAACACGTAAGCTGACAGAATATTTTGATGTTCATGGGGTGGTACTCTAACCGCTGAAGCTGGAAGTACAGGAACAACTAGTACTAGTGCAGGCTGTGCAGCAGAAAACATACAGCAAAATCCAGTATACACTGAGTCTGAATGTGAAAGAATAAGTGAAACGAAGAAGTACTCTAATGATATAGGTGACTGGCCGAACAATGTAGATGACTGTTAGCGTGAATATTGGATATCCAAGGGAAGTGAAAAATGTTAACATTTTGATAGTGCCTTCTCTTCATCCGTGCGATTGTATGACACTGAAAAGAAAACTCGATACTGTCAGAAGTCTTATTTTACACATATTCATAAACTTACAAACAAGCAACATGCAAGAAAATGGTTATGCTATTCAGAAAGTAAAGGGCGCCTATTCTGTTTCCCATGCAAGCTTATGAGTTCAGAACGTTCATCAAAGTTTACTGTGGAAGGGTTTAATGACTGGAAAAATGCAAGCAATCTATTGCGTCGACATGAAGAAAGCTCCTCACATAGACAAGCTTTAATTTCACTGTTGATGCGTAAAAACAAAGGTGAACGTGTCGATTCCCAACTTGTGAAACAAATGGATATTCAAGAAAAGTATTGGCACAAACTTCTAGAGCGAATAATTGAAGTTGTGAAGTTTTTAGCAGAACGAGGCCTTTCATTTCGTGGCAGTGATGAAATGGTTGGGTCCCCTTATAATGGGAATTACTTAGGGTTGTTAGAATTACTGGCCAAGTTTGACCCTTTTCTGGCAGAGCATATAAGTACTCATTCAAACAAAGGATTTGGACATACATCATATCTATCTAAAACAACGTGTGAGGAATTCATCAATCTGATTGGATCCAGCAAAAATGGATCAAATTCTCTGTGAAGTGAAGAAATACAAGTATTATTCCGTTTCATTGGATTCTACTCCAGATATATCTAATATGGACCAGCTGACTTTGACTCTGCGCTATGTTTTGCCATCTGGACCAGTTGAAAGATTTGTGACATTTTTGGATATGGAAGGTCATTGTGCTGAACAGCTTACTAAAAGTCTACTTAATTTTTTAAAGGCAAATGACATTGATATTAAAGACTGCCGTGGTCAAAGTTATGACTACGCCAGCAACATGAGTGGCAAGTTTATAGGATTACAAGCACGAATTAAAGAGATGAATAAGTTTGCGCATTACATTCCGTGTTTTGCACATTCACTAAATTTGGTTGGAAAATGTGCTGCTGAAGGTTGTCAAGAAGCAGTCATTTTCTTTGGATTTGTTGAAAGCCTGTACATCTTCTTTTCTGCTTCTACCTACCGGTGGGGTCTCCTTTCTACTGCATTATGTGCTGGCGGTACTCATAATAAGTCCTATTTGCCCTTTGTGAAAAGACTGTCAGATACAAGTTGGTCCGCTCGGGCAGATGCAACAAAAGCACTTTTATACAGCTTTTCTGCAATAAAACAAGTCTTGGATGATATTTCAGATAACAATATTCAGAAGACAGAGTGTCGTCAACAGGCTCGTGGTCTACTTTCAACCATGATGAAGTTAGAAACAGGAATAATGATCATACTGTGGGATCAAGTCTCGTATTACAGCGTTTTCAAATGACCAGTGCTTCTTTGCAATCTTCTGACCAAGATTTGAATACAGCTTGTGCACTCTATGAATCCCTGCGGGGGTATATTCAAGCTATGCCGTCTACTTTTGCTGACATGGAGCAAAAGTCCAAAGATCTGACTGAGTGTGAACATTATCAAGAACAAACTCGAAGAAAACACAAACGAAATCGAGAGTATGATGATTTCAGTGGTTCCAGCACACTTGATCCACTTGTTGAATCTCAAACGCCTTCTCAGCAGTTTAAAAGCCGAACATTTCTTGTCCTTATTGATAGCTTGCTCTCTGCCTTGTCAAAACGCCAGAAAGCTTATCAAAAGTTGAATGATGTATTTGGATTCCTTCGTCAGTTACATTCGTTTACACCTGAAGAGGTGGTAACGAGATCATCGAATCTTATTAAATCATATCCGGAAGATCTGGAAGAAAGTCTTTGTGAAGAACTTGTGCAGTTTACAGAACTGTTGAAAACTCCTGATCTTGCTTCTCATATTGGCACTACTCTAGACCTTGTAGAGTTACAGTTTTACTGTTTGATAATTGACAATTCTTTGGAGTCTTGTTTTCCAAATGTAGAAATCGCCATTGCGCATCTATTTGTCACTAATGGTAACCAACTGCAGTGGAGAACGATCATTTTTAAAACAGAAACTTATTAAAAATGAACTAAGGAGCACCATGGGTCAAAAGAGATTGAACAATCTCACACTAATTAGCATTGAACATAAACTTCTGCGTGAAATTGATACATCCTATATCATCAACAAATTTGCTCATGCTAAATGTAGAAACATTAATATTTAAACAATAATGTTGACTGTGTTGTTAGAGAGAGAGAGAGAGAGAGAGAGAGAGAGAGAGAGAGAGAGAGAGAGAGAGAGAGAGAGAGAGAGAGAAATTGTAGTACAGTAGGTTTAATTCAGGGAACAGAAAAAGATGAAGTGTGGTACAGAACAGGTTTAATTCTGTTGAAAGAGAGTGAGAGAGATAGAGAGAGGTACAGTGCAGGTTATACTGTGCGGACAAAGAAGTAAAATACACTACATTAAAATTGTAAGGCTCAAATAAAGAAGAAAGTATTGTATATTAAAATTTTGTCCGCTGACAGAGACAGGAATAGTTTAGTTTACTAAATGTTAAATGCCATAGACCCGGACTTGAGATGTGCAGGATAATAAACGTATACTGCATTGCTGTAAGCACAGAGGGGTAATGTAAATGTGCTTTGGGTTTAAACCGTAGGTGTAGTATGGATATGAATTGTGCATTAATGGTTTGATTCCGCAGTTACGCAGTTACATTACAGGTTTAGCACCGTAGACACAGAAAAGAGATTAAAGGTGTAATACCTTAGATATAAAGAATTTAACCTTAAATGTTTAATACAGCAGACACAGAAGGTAAATGAAAGATACATTAAATGGAGACACATAAAGGAAATGTGAATTAAAGCAGCGTTTCTGGACCTTTTTTGTGGCATAGATCCCTTTGCTTGTTCGATGAGGGCCAGGAACCCTATTTGATTGTCGAATGAAGACTATGGGCCCCTTCTTGAAAAAAAAATGTACAGAAAAGCATAATAAAAAAAAAAAAGGGGTTACATTTTAAATTTTAGGGAATGTACACGGATCCCCTAGAACCCAAGAGAGATGAGGTGGAAGGCGAGAAAATGTGAATTAACAGACAAGATAAGAGATCAGAATACCACAACGAAAATATTTTCCTCTTATTTATGAAGTGACATTAATAACTTTGTTTGCCCCTGTAGTTTCGGGTGGGGGGGGGGGGGGGGTCTCTGTAGAAACAAACATAGCATATGACTACTACAACGTCAAGCATGTCGTACAAGGCGACTAATGTGAGGTTGTGCCACAGAAGCCACTGCTGCTACAGCATGTTAGTGCACGTGCCTACAAGATGACCAGCTGCAGACGTGGCGTATGAAGCACGAAGGAAAATGATAACTAATTTTTGTAATAAATGGAGTTTTGCCTGGCGCGGCGCACAACGTTCAACCTACAGACAAAGTTTGTCGGTTATATTAAGGCGCATGTCCAAATATAAAAGCTCTCGTGATCTGGTCTCTAGGTAACTAATGACATAACTACATATTCAAAAGCATACTGGAAGAAAGGGTGGAAAGTCAGTAGAACCTTCATGAGGAGCTAAACAAACCGGAAGACAAAAAAATCAAGACAGTGAAGGAAGCTAGTCGCTTGAGTGTACAGTGAAGGCAAGAGACAGCTGGAGATGACTGCAGCCGTCCTACAATGTGGAGACGACACCACGTCTGATATTGCATGCATTGACGTAAGTACCACCTGGGTGGATCGGGCATGCCTTGCTGGGCCCAGCACCAAATAAGCCCTGGAAAATGGTCCTTTTAATTTCCCGTGTATCTATTTTAAACGTCATAAATGTTCAACATTTCTAGAGACAGAAATAAAAGGGAGGACCTAACACCACTGTCTCACTAGGCATGCAAGCAGGCGGTTCGCCACGGGGGATAGCCAGGAAGGGGGGGGGGGGGAGGGGGTCCACTGGACTCTTGTTTTAAGAGTACTGTATTGTTAAAACAATCTATTTGCAGGCAAAGTATATTTTCTATGTTTTATGGGGGTGCCAAATGAAGGATCCTCCCTGGGTGCCGAAGAATTTAACTACGCCCCTGCCTGGCACGCATTAGTTGACGTCTGTGGTCCCTGAGAAGCTGAAAGGTAATGATGATGATGATGATGAAGTAACTGCTTTTTTATACCAATTTGCTGAATATTGATCATAGTTGAAAGCCCATTGTGTAATGGTAAAAAAGGGATCCCGTTACATTCCCATTGAGGCATATTGGGGAGATAAGTGTTAGGCCAATATTTTCTTGACCATACGGTACACTAGGGGTGATGTGGTCAGTATGACGCCCCATTGTATAAGGAGGGCCCCTATTAATGTGTACACGAGGGTCCATTACATTGTAGTGACGCCACTGCTGACATGGCATAGTTGAAAACACTAAAACAGGTCATCAACATCATCAACCTTAAGCTCCCCATGGAACATAGACCTTCAGCAGCAACAAGGTATGCTATATCTTCCTGTCACGTGTCATCAGCTCAAGGTATTTCCATGTCTTCATCCCGTTTATTTGTGTCTCCAGTTATCTCCTTCTTTGATCTTCCTCTGCCTCTCATACTCTAGAGATGCCAGAGAGAGAACTACCTGGTAATACTATCAACATGTTTCCTCAATGAATGTCCTATCTATCTCCAGCGTCTTCTTATCATCACTTGTTCCACTGGCACTTGCTAGGTCAAATATTACAATTATACTTACTTACTTAGTCGTTCCCCTTCTACCGTGAGGTGTAGAGGTTTGGAAGAGAGAGGGCCATACTATTCTATCGGCTATCTTCCTCCTGGCCAGGTTCCATTCTAGTACTCCGTCCTTCAGAGATTGTCTGATGTTGTCCTCCCAGCGGACTCTGGGTCATCCTGGAGGTCTGGATCCCTGGCTCTTAGCCTCCCATACCTGCCGTGGCAGCCGATCTTCTCCCATTCTGCAGACATGGCCAAAAATCTTAGTTCGGATTGTTCTACTTGGGTCTGCAGGGTTGCGGACCATGTCTCTTCTTGTTACTTCAACCACCTTCCTCGGATACCTCATTTCTGTGGTCTGGATATGACTTTTGTGGGCTGTAGTCATTGCCCATGACTTGCTTCCATACGTCAAGACTGGGTATTACAATTATTACATTTTTTTTCTCCATTTTTTTTCCTACGACTAAATAATTACATAGCTCACAGTATCTACCTGAGACTGTCTAGCTGTCAGGTTAAGGTGACTTAAAGCAGCATGTAGCTATTACCCACGTGGCAGGGGTGATTAACAGTTCGGGTCTAAATATAGCCTACTCTGCAATTTAGAAACCGAATACCGTACCGCTTTGAAGTTTAGGAGTACAGTATGCCGAGTTCCTGATTTAGATCAGCAATGTCACAAATTGGACTTCTGTACTGTGGCAACCTTTGCACTCAGAGGACGGTGAAGGGTTAATTCCAAATTGCATAGAGCACTATTCTCGCTTGTTTTGTTTTGTCAAACATAAAACGGAAATGTGCACAATGGCTTTACAGAATCGCTAAGGCAAAAGTGCTCACGTTTCGGCAATCAAGACTTTCATCAGCGAGGATAACAGAATGGCAGTTTACCCACCAATATTACATAGTGTTATATCATTGTTATATTATTATATATCGCTATATCTGATATACAGACAGACAGACAGACAGACAGACAGACAGACAGACAGACAGATAGATAGATAGATAGATAGATAGATAGATAGATAGATAGATAGATAGATAGATAGATAGATAGATAGATAGATAGATAGATAGATAGATAGATCGTAATGTAAGTTAGACCATCAGCCAGAAAGCTAGTTGTATATTATATCGAAGACAAACATACCTGTGGAGAAGCTTATATATTTAAACGAAGAATAAGAACATGAAATCCTGTTAGAAGAAGATTCTGTGTCCAGGCCTCCTGCCTAAACGAAATATTAACCGTCCTCTAAATTAGAAAGATCTATAACTCTTAACTGTCGACTTAAGTTCAAGAAATTCAATAGAAATTATTCGCCCTAATAACAACCAATGAGGAATATGTTCAACGTCACTGAACATGTTTAAAAAAAATGGATACAAAGAATATGTTTATGCATAAAACGGTTACAAACAGTGTAGAGTTTCTTGTTTAAATATAACACAAATAACTGCAAGTATGATAGATGATATTTAAAAAAACTAACAAAAGACGTGGCTTATGGCCTTTTCAAAATATGACGCACGGGTTTCAAATAGACACACACTATGAGAGAATCATTTTGCCCCATAGACCAAAAGACAACATTCATTAACACCGACATTTTTTAATACGGAAAGTATTTCTGTCAACGTTTATAATATTACTTTTTTTTATACCAGAAGTTATACGGTCTGACCTGAATACATTTAGACTGGAGTCAAATATGTGTCATACAGGTAAGGGGTATGGAGTTCTGGTGAGAGCTGAGAGAAAGCCGGAAAGTTCACAAGCTTATTTAAAATAAATAAATTATAAAGACATCTTAACTGTTGCGATAACAGCGAATATAGACTGGAAAACGGTTAATAACATCTTTTGCTTCTTCGTTCGTCCTGAAATAACCACATCTATCTCTTATTTAAAGTTGGTAGTCCCTCTCAGGTTTCTGTCTTCATCATAAAGTTTCGCCCAGTACTGCGTTGGAGAAGGTCATGCCGCCACTCTGCTCCTCTCACGGAACCGACAGTCTGGACAAACATGTTCTATTGTTTGTTTGTTTGTCCTCCCCACATGTTCTATTGTTTGTTTGTTTGTTTGTTTGTCCTCCCCACGTGTTCTATTGTTTGTTTGTCCTCTAGGATTGACACATATCTGTCTGCAATTTGAAATTTGTTGAACAGATGGTATTGGAGTCGGCAATGGCTGGTTCTCAGTCTGAACATTATTAAGGGATCTCTTCGTGATAATGAGTAGTATGGTTTTGCTGTATCGGTTTTCTGGGTGTTGCTTATGCCATTTTTTCTTTAAAGGTAAGAAATTAATATGATTACACGCAAGAGAATATGAGAGCTGGAGAAGTTACGTCTGTTGGTAAGCCTCTACGTTTGCCTTTTATCATCTAATGTCTATTTCCCATATATATATATATATACGATAATGTGTTTTACAAATATAATTTTGATGATGATTTATTTTGCTCATTTCAATGTATTTTATCTATTTTTTTAAAATTAGATACTGTACATGTGAGTATTCTGTTATTGTACTGTTACAATTTTTTAAACATTAATATTTAAAATTCATGTAAGAATAAATTGATACAGTATAAAATATGAGAGAAAGGAATGTCAGACGGGCCTAGTGCCCAATTCTAACCCTTTTGAAAATAAAGTTCGTTCGTTCTTTAATTCGTTCGTTCATTGGTTCGTTCATACACTCGTTCGTTCATTTATTCGTTTGTTCGTTCATTCGTTCGTTCTTTCATTAGTTCGTTCAATAATTTGTTTGTTCATTCATTCTTTTGTTCAATCGTTTGTTTCTTGTGCATTCTACTATTCTTTCATTCATAACCCTCCACTCCCATAGGAGCATAGGCCGTCAACAAACACATGCCAAGTCCTCCTGTCACGTGCCATCATCTCACGTTCTTTCCACGTTCTCCTCATCTTTTTCACCTCTGTTTCCAGCTCCATGTGCTTCTTGGTCTACCTCTGCCATTCTACTATCCTCCGAGAATATTCTTCTAAGGCAGGTGTTCCCAACTTATTTCGATCCCATTACCCCAATGACTTTTTGTAAACCTTCCCGTAACAGCCCCTCTAACAAGTGTGAATGTAAAATTATTATAAAATGTTCTATGAATATGCCCATAAATAAATAACAAAGAAATTAAAGAATTATTTTTTCATAAGAAAACTTTATTTGGCACATAACAACAATTCTTAGTATCACAAAGTTGTTAATTGGTTATCAGAACACAGTCAAGTTAATTAATGAGACCCTTCAGTCTCTTTCTTGTCAACCAACAGTTTGATTCTTGGTACAGCGTTTGAAAAAGATAATCCCATATCTTATTCCTATACAATCCCATATCATGTACCGCCTTCCATGGACGTTACTGGATGACAGCGATCTTCACTGTTTTACACCACGAATCTTGTTATTCTGATCAGGACATGTTTCACCACTTTTGTTAATTCCTTTTGCGTTTCGTTGATTATTTAATTTCTGGTTTTTGATATTTCTTTCTTTCTGGTTTTGCATTTTTCGTCGTTATTATTGTTCTATTTTTCTCTCATCACCTGTGTTGTTTACTTTTTCATCTGCTTGAATCGCTCTGTTTGTCTGTGTTTCTCATTCTTGTATGTGTTTGTATTATCTTTCTTTGACCTGTCTATAATTCTTGTCACCTGTTTGTAGCTGTGGCTGACGAAGGGTGAAACCCGAAACGTCACGTGTTTACTGTTAATTTGTAAAACTGATTCCATACCATTTTATTTTTTAAATTGATATATTTATTTCCTAACCAGGTTTTACAGCAGCCTCCTTATTTATTGACATTTTCCGCCTCCAGTTTGTTTCTGGCTCTGGATTTGATTAAGACTTGCATTCTCTGTTCTCTCTCAATAAAGTTTTTTTTTTACATCGTTCATCCTTGACAGGCTTCTCGCACCCTTTAGGTGTAAGTGTACCTCAATGTTGGCAACCGTTGCTCTCAGGCATGTTAACTCTTTGACTTGTATAATCAAGGCAGTGTTGACAATGATGTAACCGTGGACTTGGCTCCTGTCATGTTCACTTTGTATGTTCCAGTTTTAGTCGTTGTATGTATGTGGTCGTAGTCCACCAACTTTTTCTACGTATCATTTTATTGTCATTGGCTCACTTAACATTCGCATTTGTTTCTCTTTGAGTAATAGAAAATACGCTCTCAGCCCGCTGGACCAGTTGACGAGGGCAAGACAGTTTGAACTGGAAAACTACAATTGATAGAGAATCTTTGACAAAACAGATCAGTCACGTGGTTAGAAGATTGGCACAACAACAAGTACCACACGCAAGGAAAAGACGGCTTGTGATTGGTTAGCTCTGGGGTTCTCAACTTATTTTGGGCCGAAGTACTCCCTGGAAGGTCAGCCATGACGTCATGTATTCCCTTAGATAATCGTAGGCTTTGAACGCCAAGAAAGGGATTTTTAACGGTTTTTTTTTACATGTATGCGTGTACTGTATTTAAGTGGAACCAAAAAATATTTGTTACTCGTACAATTTTAATGTAAAAGATGTACGGTAAGTATTTATATGATTCCAAATTTTAATAAAAAATAAAAAAAAAAATATTTAAAAAAAAGCGTGGGGCGCTTAAGCGCTTATCATATATTTTATCCATAAGTGTGTAATGAAGTATAAAGCAGAAGTTAGTTTCATGTAGAATCAGCGCCACAGGCTTTTTGTCAATTTGATGTTACATTTTGTGACTGCAAGAAATAAACTCCTTGAAAAATTATTTGTGGCTTTTTAGTGCATTAAAAGCCTGTGTTTAAAATATTTTTTATTTTCTTAAGTGTTTTTTTTTGTTGTTTTTAAATTTAAGTCAAATGTAATCGATTCACTAATGACATTATCAGTTTGCGATAAACGAGTCCAGAGCACAGGAGGCGGATTTCATTATTCAGTATATTTCACGGAAAGTTAATTTTTTTTTTTTTTTGGTTTAATTAAAAAAAAATTTTTTTGATAAGAGTTGTAGATTACATTTTTTAAAATGTAGTTGTCAGTTGTGTGTATGTCTGTGCACGCGCGTGCGATAGTGTGGAAGGGGTGGGGGAGAAGTTTCAATATTTCTCTCAAGAGAGACAATCTTGTTGGAAAGAATACACCTAGATTATTTGCAGTTATCGCCCCTTTCACTGATGATACAATAAAAAAAGGAAATTAATATTAATTTTAATTCTATTCATTTTATTATTTTTACGACTGTTTATTGTATTGTCATGGGGAATACACAACTATGCCAAGTTTCAGAGCTATTGCTCATCTGGAAGTGATTGAAAAATCGATTGCAAGATTTGAAGGTGACAAGAGAGTGACATACGGTGCAAGTTAAAGAAAAGCTTGTAATAAAAAGGACGTACTTTGTGAATCTATTTGCAGACCTTTCAAAACGTCTCGTCAACAGAGAAGGTTTCGTAAAGTAGTGCTGAGTTTCTGTCCATATATTTAACACGGATGGATTGGATTCTGCTTATCAGCTCCAAAGGTTTATTTGATATATTCATATTGATAACCTCGTCGTCGTGTTTTGTTCTAATCTGGAGCTGATTTGCTTGTAGACTGACTTGGTGAATTGTCACGACCACAATCGTCACTGGATCTGTCATACTAAGGTGTTCTCTAATCGTCTTCGCATCGTTTCTCAGGATTTTCTGTTTTCTTGAATCGTCAAATTTTCTCTTTGTTCCTTTTACAAAAAATGTGTCCGTCATTGGACGATGTGAAATAAAATTAACAAGAATGTTACTCAGAAAAAAAGAACCGCCACTTCGTTCCAACACAATATCAGAACGCAAAGCGTTTCTGAAAATTCCCTACATTTCTTGATGCGGCCGAACAATTTGTAAAACTATTTACTCACTGAATCGGGACGCACGCTAATACAGGACCAATAAATTAATATGAAACAAATATAAAGGTATGTTATAAGGCACTCGTAGGAATAACTTTATTTACTGTTTACAGGCCTCGTGGTTTCCCTTCCTTAATACAGGACCAACCATTCTCCTTATTATTCCGAGCTGAATACGGATTTCTGTTGATAGAAAACACTCTCTGCAGCTCAGCTGCCGTATAAGCCGTTAAGTCCAAACATCTACTACCCCGGTCTCTCTTTATAATAGCAGAAAAATCAGTTTCATAAATATGGATATATAATTTAGAATCTAAACAATTTCGCAATTAGCAAATAAATATTTACTAAAAACTGAGCATTTGAAAATCCGTAATTCAGGAGGCCCTTTCGAGGCACCTCCAGGGGTTCGTTTACCACAGTTTGAAAACCACAGGGTTAGCTGAACCACGCCTGAAGAAACTGCTTTAGATCACCCAGGCTATTATAGACAGATTTACATAGAAATAAGAAATTATAAGAGAGACGGAGATTTTGTTTCATATATATATTTACGTATTTCTTTTCAGCGCAAGCCAATCTGAAGTAGATATGCAAACATTTATTATTAGTTATGAAATAAGATACGGGGGTAATGTCACAGGAGTTGCCCGTTTTTATTAAGGTGTTAGAAAATAAAAAGTCATTAGTTCGTGACCGTTTCTCATTCAGGAAGATTATGAAAATAAATATAGCAAATGGTAGTCTGACTGCACCTTCAAGATGTAGGTTCATATATGGTTTGGTTTGGTTTGGTTTGGTTTCAAGGACTATCTTTATTGCACACGGACAACTCCATCAGTGCTCCGATCTCCTCCCTTAGATCACACAACGAGAATTTCAGCACAGTGCACGAACTCCGTAGCACCGACGAGAATCCCAAAGTGTGTACATAGGAATCAACATTCTATAAATTTGTGGTGGGTAGTTTTCCTACTTTTTTAAAAATGTTGCCAGGGCAGCGGCCGTATGGCCTACTCTTTACGATTTCCAACTGCCCAGGGATTTTTAGCGTGCGCAACTAGCACATGGGACCTCCTATTTTGTCGCCCTTATAGTTTTTTTTACATGGTGAGATTACATGCCTCTTGCACAACCTCATATTAGCTGTCTTGTACGACATGACTAATGACGTCATGACTAATGGTGCCCAAGTCATATTTTTTCTTTGTCTATTCAAAGACCCGCGGGAAGTTCCCGGGGCTAAAATAAGAATAAAGAAGACACAATGGGCTTTCATTGTCTATTCTCAGGCCCCCGGGAAGTTCACGGGGCTAAGATAAGAATAAAGAAGACAAAACAGGCTTTCGTTGCACCGAGAATCATAAGTACATCATTTAAACAGAAAGAAACCAAATTTGGCCTCGTTTTGGCGAGGCACGCACCATTCAACCTAGACATACGGTCCGTCGTATTATATTATGGCGCATGTTCAAATATAAAAGACATTGCGATCTGGCTGAGATAAGTTGTATGTGCATCAAAGAAATCAAGTCAGCATAAGAATTTTCAACAAAAGTGGTTCAAGCAGTTCAATTGTTCGAATACGAAACACAGAGAATAACAATTAGCGACAACAGCGAGGTTACAGACTTTCATAGATGGGTGCTTGCATAAAATACAAGAATTAAAATGGTATGACAGATTCATCAATATGAAACTGACGGGAAGAACTAGACAATTATTATTGGAACTAGACTTGACGAAAAAAAAAAATGGCGTTGGATGGGAACACTTTGATAAAATCTCTTGACAGTATTGCAAGGGAGTCTTTAATCTTGAAACCCCGTAGTAAGTGAGGAAGAGGGAAACATAAAAAAACACACGGGAAAGGGAGGAAGAGGGAAACATAAAGAAACACACGGGAAGTAAGTGAGGAAGAGGGAAACATGAAGAAACACACGGGAAGTAAGTGAGGAAGAGGGAAACATAAAGAAACACACGGGAAGTAAATGAGGAAGAGGGAAACATAAAGAAACACACGGGAAGTAAGTGAGGAAGAGGGAAACATGAAGAAGCACACGGGAAGTAAGTGAGGAAGAGGGAAACATAAAGAAACACACGGGAAGTAAGTGAGGAAGAGGGAAACATGAAGAAACACACGGGAAGTAAGTGAGGAAGAGGGAAACATGAAGAAACACACGGGAAGTAAGTGAGGAAGAGGGAAACATAAAGAAACACACGGGAAGTAAGTGAGGAAGAGGGAAACATAAAGAAACACACGGGAAGTAAGTGAGGAAGAGGGAAACATAAAGAAACACACGGGAAGTAAGTGAGGAAGAGGGAAACATAAAGAAACACACGGGAAGTAAGTGAGGAAGAGGGAAACATAAAGAAACACACGGGAAGTAAGTGAGGAAGAGGGAAACATAAAGAAACACACGGGAAAGGCAACTGACAAACAAACATGAAAGTGATCAAGAAGACGTGGAAAGACCTGAACGGACGGCACAGGTCAAGATGGCACAGGTCAAGATGGCACAGGTCAAGATGGCTCAGGTCAAGATGGCGTGGCATGACTGTGCTGAAGGACTATGCTCCTTACGGAGCTGAAGAGAAATGATATAGACAAATATATAAAAATCTGCCACGACACATGATCGTCTACGCTGTACAACATAACACATGATCTTCTACGCTGTACAACATAACACATGATGGTCTACGCTGTACAACATAACACATGATGGTCTACGCTGTACAACATAACACATGATCTTCTACGCTGTACAACATAACACATGATCGTCTACGCTGTACAACATAACACATGATGGTCTACGCTGTACAACGTAACACATGATGGTGATGATGACAATCAGGTACAGACAAACCGGAGTTTAGGATGTTAACAGTTGGTCGGAGAAATACAGGACGACTTACAGTTCAGTAAAAGTAAACATGACAGTACGCTCATAAATTTTAGTCTTGAATGAGCAGCATATCATACTAGGAATAAAGCGTGAGGTGAGTGAGTCTTTGACAGTGCATCACTGATGTCTGTTAGACAGTGCCAATGTACAGTGTTGCCAGATATTTTCAAGGAAAGTAGCGAGAAAACAATTTAAAAGTAGCAAATAGGAATTCAAAGTAGCCCAATGTGTGTGTGCGTGAATTTATATATATATATATATATATATATATATATATATATATATATATATATATATATATATATATATATATATATATATATATATATATATATATATATATATATATATATATATATATATATATATATATATATATATATATATATATATATATATATATATATATGACGGTGTGGCCAGAAAGGTGTAATTTTAGACTGAGTAATTAGTTGTCGATATAGTCTACGCTGTGAATTTGTGCTCATGTTGGCATTCTCACCCGGTAATGAGCAATTTAAAAGAAACACACCTTTGCCATCCGTGAAAAAGACAGACGTGTGAGTCGTGGGAGACAGACCTCGGTTGTTAGACATCCTGGCGCTGTCTGAGAAAACACCTTGTTGAGCACGAAACCGTGAGGTGTGACTCCAGGCAAGAGATATCGTGGGAATGTAACGACCAGTGGGCGGAACGTGAATTGTGGACATTTTTACTAAGATGTGATCTGGCGTCATCCAAACTGAGCATGGGACTCCTGATTTGCTCCCTAGAGGGATGGGCGGAGCTTTTTGACGGGGCTATCATGTGGTACAGGGATGGAGATGTAGATTTAAACTAGAAGAGTTGAAAGCTTCAGTCAGAGAGCTGAGAAGGGCCAGATCGTCTTCATGTGCGGTATGCATCCTCGATACGATACACCAGTGAGGTAGAGGATTTGATACGCATATGTTGCGTCTGTGCTAAGAGAACTGACGACATAGAGGTATGAGTACAATTTTATAATACTTTGGATTTAGTAATATTAGACGTTTCAGGTTTAGAAGTTAATGCTTTGTAGCGTTTGTCTAGCTATAGTTTGATAGAAGCTGACTGGCGATTTATGTGTTTTTAAGTGTAATTTCACGTATATCTAATCGCTATTTTCAACTGTGAGACTGTGTTAAATGTGTTAAGTATCTAAGTGCATTTATAAGAGGAGTTCTAGTGTCGCACTGTGCTGGATACAAGTGTGTACTTATTACCATTATTATTATTTGTGTAGTGTTAAGTAATGGTTATATTGCATTCTTGTGAGCCGTAAGTGTGGTTAATTTTACATCAGTGATTATTGTGAGAGAAAGATTTGCGTACCCTCTAGCTTCGTGAGTAGCGTATGCCTATTACGTTTAGTATAGAGCTGGAAGAATAGAGTATATATATATATATATATATATATATATATATATATATATATATATATATATATATATATATATATATATATATATATATATATGTATATATTTATATCTGCTTGTTCTTTAGAGCAGCTAGGCCTCTAAGATACTGATCAAATGTGGTCATTTAGACCAGTGAGTTGTGTATAATATTTCATCATAGATAGAAGTGCTTCATTTAAGTTTTCTCTCGCGTGATGATGAAGTTAGTATTTAGTATGAGTATGAAAGCATTATTGTTGACTGAGATATGTTTATTGTTGATTACAAACACCACACACACACAACACACACACACACATGGACATATAAGTGCACGTACTTGCATACTTTCACACATATGTATGTATTACTACGTAGATGATGTTTGTCCATTAGTACGTTGCTAGTTTATTTTGTTTCATTTTATTTCAGAGTCCAGCTGTCTGTGCTGGGTTGTTATATGGTGTTACCTAAATAGCTTGGTTATATGGTGTTGCTTAGGAATTGCTTTCAAAGTAAACTTGTGGACAACATTGTTTTCTGTATGATTCATGTGCTACCTGATAGGGTTTCATTAATAAAAGTGGGACCCCTGTCATCAAGAGAGTTTTTCTGTGACTGCGGAACGTGTGTGAAAGTAGGCCAGAGAGAGATTTACGACAACATTACACACGAATTCTTATTCTTCTTCACACATCGTCTTCGCACTGTCTCTCTCACACACACACACACACAGACACACACACACAGACACACACAGACACACACACAGACACACACACACACACAGACACTCACACACACAGACACACACATATATATATATATATCCATCCTTATTCCGTATTTAACTTCATTTTATATTAAATTTTGGCGTTTCTTTTAACTATATACTTAAGTCTACCAGCCCTGTCTGCAAACAGGGGGCATTCAAGTCAATTATAACAATTTGTTAGCGTTCTCAGAATTGCCAGATGGGACTCTAAATTCATTACAATATAATGATTAAAAACATATGCCCGCCAAGTTATCCAAAGCAGCAAGGACAGTTTTACACGTAGTAAAATAGTCACGAAGTCGCCTAATAAAAAAAATTTAGTAGCACGGAGCTAGTCAAAGTAGCCCAATCCGCGAAAAGTAGCCCAATCTGGCAACACTGGAGACACAAAGGGCATATAAGATCATATGTCAAAAAGTGGAAATTGTGAAGAAAAGTGGGATAATTCTGGGCAGCGAACAAGTTATATCGTAACCGAAGTAGCCAGGATTTACGACAAGTCTGACTGAATCATCATCATCATCATCAGGTCAACGGGTTGGCTGTAAGTGTTTCATCTAATGTTTCTCGATTTTCTTTACTTCTGCAAGGTGTTATGCCTTTTTATGTGGCCAAAGTTATTTTAGCTGCCGAACTTCCCTTCTGTTTACCTCAAGATGTTATGCCTCATTAAAGTTTTTAGCTGCTTTGACCTTTCATTACCTTTTCATACCTAGATTTTCTAGGACCTCCTTATTTGTTTTTTTCATCTCTTTCCATGAGATACGCCCCATTCTTCTATATATCCACATTTCAAGAGCCTCAATTCTTTCTTCCAAATGCTTATTCATCGTCCATGTTTCTGCACCATACAGAAATGCAGAATATATATAACACTTTATGATTCTCAGTTTTAATTTATGAGATAACTGTTTGGATGTCAGTATATGTTTCATGTTGTTGAATGTAGCTTTGGCCATTCCTGTTCTCTTCTTGATTTCTGTTTCACATCTGCCATCTTCTGTTATTATATGACCAAGATATACGTAGCTCTTGACTTGTTCCAGGATTTTCCCATTTACGCTTATCTTTAATGTGGGTTTATCGTCTGTTTTGCTAATTATCATAGTTTTTGTTTTCTCAATATTAATGTCGAGTCCATATTCATGACTTATACTGTTCACTTGCTTCACTAGTTCTTGTAACTCCTGTTCGCTTTCAGCTAACAACACGGTATCATCTGCATATCTAAGGTTGTTTATTGATCTTCCACTGATGTTCAGTCCTGGTATTTCCTGTATCTGTTTGAAAATTTTTTCGGTGTATAAATTAAATAGGCAGGGGGACAGCACACAACCTTGTCTGACACCTCTTTTTATGTCTATGTATGGTGAATAATTCCTTCCCGATCTTACTGTGGCAGTTTGCTCCCAATAAAGGTTACTGAGTATTCTTATATCTTTTCCATCAATACCTATGTCTTTGAGGCATTCAATTATTTTCTCATGATGGATTCTGTCAAAAGCCTTCTTATAGTCAATGAAGCACATATACATACTTTTTTGGACCTCTGTATATTTTTCTGCTAATCTTCTTAGGCAAAATATTGCCTCTCTTGTTCCACTGTTCCGTCTAAAACCAAACTGTTCTTCTTGGATTTCGCAGATAGGAAAACATAAATAACAACTGTAAAATGATAAAGTGAACATTTGACAAATGGGTGTGAAATAGGTTCGGGAAGTATTGGGAAGTAGATTGACAAAAATGAGAGAGAGAGAGAGAGAGAGAGAGAGAGAGAGAGAGAGAGAGAGAGAGAGAGAGAGAGAGAGAGAGAGAGAGAGAGAGAGAGAGAGAGAGAGAGAGAGAGAGAGAGAGAGAGAAAGAGTCATACAGAGAGAGATACTGGGACCAAATGCAGAAAAAATGTATATATATATATATAAATGAAACTTCTTACCTTCCATCGCAAAATGGAATCAGGTATTACACTTTATGTGATAGGCTGTTTTAAAATCTGAAAGGATATTTCAAAATGTGTGGCCGTGTGGATATTGTGAGAATTTTCTTCTCCTAGACATGATCAATATCTCATGATCAGTTCCGAACTGAGCGTTCTCTTACTCTCCCACACACCTCTATCCCTGGAACTAGACCAGAGGGAAATGGTTCCAATGTATAAATGAAACTAATAGTGCGAATCTATATTCTTATAATGAATTATTATTCTACGTCGGTAACAGTTCACGCGGTACCGGTTTTAACCTAATAAATGGTTTGTAACTAATTCCAGCTACACTCAACGGAAGTGTGGAAACTTTGCTAAAAACCTTCCCGACAAGCTCGATCAATCACACCAAATGGAGATTATTATAGAAAAACATCAATCATTTAAAAGATCAATAAATCAGTAAATGAACGAATGTATCACAGCAGTTGTCTAGAAAGATGATGCACATGGAAAAGTACGGGCAGATTAAAAAGTGTTGCTGTTCCTATCATTCAAGAACATAATGAAAACAATCTTCTACCGTTAGTCTGCTATCAAAACCAGAGACAGAAAAGGATGTACAGTGAACATAGTCTCGACTCTAAGTGTTGGTAGGAGTGGAGAATAAACTACAACCAAGATGCAATAATGCTGTTGGTTACGACTTCCCAATTTTCTTTAATAATTTGTTTGCTATTTCCGCAAATAACAAACATAACGCTGAATGTGGGAGGCAATAATTAAAATAGTTAAGATGTCTAAAATCAAAATTTTATTTTAAAAATAATATACTCTTATTTAGGAAAATGTTTAAAAGCTTTAAAAGTTTATAGTGCTGAGCACGTTTAATTTGTTATTGAAATTACGGTAATGTTAATGCCTTTGGTTGGTATATATTTACATATATTGTGATAAAGTGTTCTTATTTCTTTCGTCCTTTATCTTTTTCATCATCGTTCTTATATTATTTCTCTGCCGGTTTTGCTCTTTCATAATTTTAAAAGTAATCGGTCCTAATCATAGCTTTCATTTACGTGTGGCTTCTGTCCCATTTGTTATTTCCCAACCTTACATTATCTTCTGGAACACACCTGGTTCATTAGACAAGTTATTGTTTGGTGCAGTACACGGCCACCTTGGCAATAGAAATAATTCGTTTGATACGTTAATCCCCTGGTTTAAAAAAGCGAGTGGCACCATGTTTGGACACAATGGCAGGCCCGCCACTGGTGGCCGACAACAAACGACTCGCAACAATCAAAGGAATGCCTTTACCATATGGAAGACTTTGAGAGGAGCATAGAAACTTAGATGTTGTCTATATGGCGGACAGTGGAAGAGATTAAACGGAGCCGACATACGACAAAGAAACAAAACACAGTGCGACAGGCAGGAGCCGCAAATGAAGGTTGCACTGTTACAAAGGAGTATATACACTCTCTTATCGGGCGAATATCCCAAACCACAGTTTCTTTAGTACTAAACACCCAGCAAGGAGAAGAAGAGTTGGTGACAAGAGCCCGTCTACCTTCAGCGATTGACGGGCACTGAATTCGCACCCAAGCATGCAGACGTCGCAGGGCAAGATGGATGAAGAATTAGTTGAGGAAGGGGCGAAGTCATAGGATACAGCCCCAGGATTGGCAATCCAGAAAATATAACGACACGTTCACCAGAAGTAAATAGGGTTTTACCAACACACGCGGAGCATAGATTTTCCCAGACAATAGCCTGTTCACAGCCTATTCAATAATTTTATTTCTGTGTAGATCTATAAATCATGCCTGTGGAATTTTATTTCATATGGTGTTGTTAAGAAATGAGTCCTGCAAAATTATGAGTCTGGCATTATGTGTTTGGCATCTAATCGGAAAGAAACTAGCAGAGCATACGTGCGGATAAGAGAATTCAGAAGATAAGACATCATACACTTCCTAAGTTACAAGCAAGATCACCAACCCGGCGTTTGTAAACGTCGGTAGCGCAGCATTTAATTCGCCTGTTTATCAAGTGCTCACAAGTAGGTTACAAACTGTTATGGGGAAGCTGAAAATGGTATTTGGTAGTTTCTAAAGGTGTCATTAGGCGACAGTATCATCCAGCTTTATGATTAGCTTAGGTAGCAGATTGCTAGGTGTCGCATGCGCAGAGCAGATAAAAATGGCGACCATGCTCGTGGAGTGTACAAACGAAGAACAGCGCGCTGTTGTGCGTTTTTTTTGGGCAAAAGGACTTCCTGCAAAGGGTATTCATAAGGAAATGTTTCCTGTTTACGGTGTGAAGTGTTTGTCGCGACAAGCGGTACATAACTGGGTCGATAAATTCTCTCAAGGAAGCTCAAAAATTGTGGAGGAAGACCGACCTGGTCGTCCCGTTGAGATTGCGACAGAAGAATGTGTGTGGCGGGTGGAGGAGATGATTCGAGCTGACAGGCGAATAACGATAGACAGAGTAGCAACTGCAATAGTATGTTCTCATGGCTTAGCCTACACCATAATGCATGACCATTTGAATTTCCGGAAAGTGTGATCACGGTGGGTGCCCAGACAACTGACTGAGGAACACAAAATGAACCGAATGTGACTGTTCTTGGAACATATGTCTCTGTACGCAGATGAAGGAGAAGACATGCTGAACAGGATTGTTACTGGGGATGAATCACGGGTGCATCACTACCAACCTGAATCAAAGCGTAATTCAATGCAATTGAAACAATCTTGTTCACCTTTAGCCAAGAAATTCAAGGTTTCGGCATCGGCAGGGAAGGTTATGCTTACAGTATTTTGGGATTCTCACGGAGTGCTAATAGCCCATTTCCAGAAGAAAGGTGAGAATGTGAATGCTGAATCGTACTGTGAAGTTAGTGGATGCTTCGTGATGCAATTCGAAGAAAACGCAAGGCCTACTGACTAGATTAGTACTGCTCCATCACGACAATGCCAGACCACATACAGCTTGATTAACCCAGGTGAAAATTGAACAACTAGGGTGGCACTTTTTTTGAACATCCGCCTTACAGTCCCGACTTAGCCCCAAGTGATTTTCACCTGTATGGTCCACTAAAAGCTCACCTTGACGGTAAACATTTCGCGGGTGATGCAGAGGTTGAACGTGAGGTGCGAATGTGGTTGAGACAGCAGAGCACGCACTTCTATGCTGCAGGTTTCGAAGCACTAATACAGCGATGGAATAAGTGAATCAATGTTGGTGGAGATTATGTTGAGAAATAAAGGGGAAATGTAAGTGCACTAATGCATGGTGTTCAAGTTCATATCTCATATTTTTTTTTTCATAACCATTTGTAACTTACTTACTGACTTCCCCTCGTATATATATATATATATATATATATATATATATATATATATATATATATATATATATATATATATATATACATATATATATATATATATATATATATATATATATCTATATATATATATATATATATATATATATATATATATAGATATATACAGTACTGTGCAAAAAAAATGGCAGTCATATTTTCGCAACGTAGCACACTCATAGAAGCAAATAATAATAAAAACTGTATGTCTGTTACGGTATATGATATTAACGCCGTCTGCTAAAGGTTACCAGACGTGCAATTGTAAAGGTTAAGACATTTAATATATTGCGATAGATGTTTCAATTACTGAACGCTTCATACACGATCGATTATGACGTGTATAGCGTTGTTTAGGACACAGTCGGTAACTAAGAAACGCTACCCTTTTTACATTGACCGTCAAGCTGTTAAGACGCGTCTGACTTTCCTTCCAATGTTGGGCATGGTATTGCCATACAGATATATTTTATGCAAGTACGGACATGGGTCAGTCCATTGCTATTACGAAGATTTGAAATGATTAAAGGTCAGTACGAAAGTGAAAATTAAGGAAGGATGAATTACAGTCCATAGTATTTGATTTTGCCAGACTCATAGACTCACTGTCGGCCGTTGGAAAACCCCAACCGCGCGTGCATACAGCTATGACAATCTGCATACAGTAATTTGATTATTGGACAAGGACTGATAGGATATCTACATATATATGCCATATATTTTCAAGTTATAATATGTACTTTTGTGATCAACATGCATGAATCGTCTTGACGTGTAAACTGTATTAAATATTTGTGGACTCAATGAACCGACTTATCAAGTCAATGGAATTACAAGTTCAATATAATTGCAACTTTCAAATGTTTGCTCACACGTTTTCTACCCCACCCCGCATTCGCGTAAAGCAACACCAATTGACACGATGAAAATATTGAATGAAACCATATAAGAACTCAACTAACATGGCCAGAATTTATAACCACTTTATTGACATTATATGGAACATTGTTGTCAAATTGAATGTTCCAGAACAACAGAGAAGATCGCCTTCAACAGATGGTGGCCAGTGTGGGGATCGAAAAAAAAAATTCGGAAATTAACAATTGTTTACATTTGAAGGACGATCACATGATGTGCTGAATTATGACCTATGACGCAGTACTCAGTATAATCCCTAACAACGTGACGTCACCAAAGTTCGTGTACATGCCATAAGTTGACAGCAGCAAGCCTAGTTTCTACGGAGAAAAAAATAACAAAGTCAACGAATAAACCCTGTATATGCATCAAGAGCAAACAGTCAGACACACTTCTACACCGTTGGTGCATACCGTCATCGACAGGAGTCCGAACTGAGCACAAAAGATAAGTCATTTAGGTGTGACCTTTGTCGGTCGATAAATAACAGTGCTGAGTCCATTTTGCTTTGATCAGGCATGTCTATGTATTTTCATGTATATATGTTAAATTTGTTTTCCATCGTATGTATTTGTTGTTAATTCGTGGGAGGTAGGGAGGATGAACTGAAATTAAATTCTGCGGCTCTCACGATGCCTGAATTAATTTCGGTCGTTTCTTAGGGCAGTTAAACGATTGCACCTTTGGAAACCCCATTGAGGTTTGACATTGGACTTGTTGTCCAAATCTGCTATCGTTTGGCGATTTGCGTTAGCTGTACTGTCCCGTAGATAATTGGTGTATTTTATTCGTATTCAGTTAATAATTTTATTCAGTTCTGTACCATGTTCGTTACTATTTCGTCCATTCTCCTCTGACTATCATTTATTTGATGATTGTTAAATTTTTTGTCCGTTATGAGTCCTGTGACGTCATCATTTTCTGCAGTCATTTTTTTTTTTTGTGTACTTGAATATTCAGTTGACCTCCGGTCAGACCTTGCCCTTCATTTGGTCTGTGACATTTCCGCTTATTTTATTTAGTTCATAAATTCATTTTTAATTGTGAAAATGTCTTGTTTGCGTCTTAACATTGTTTGTACCCTTTAGTTGCATCATTGCTTGTCTGTCCTCATAATATATATTAATATTACATTAATAATATGATAATTATATGCAATAATACACTTGTAATTTAATTTAATTAATTTTTTCTGAAATTTAAGGTTAATATGGGACATTGCATAATTATGCAGTGATAGTCCAAGAAAGTAGCACTACAATTTATAATAGATGCCTAGGGCATAATAATATAATATATATATATTGACAAAATAAAATAATCTTATAGCTACCTTTGAGGTAATAGACCCATTGTATATTATTTAATATACTTTTCTGGTACTAAGAGAGTGACTTAGTACATTAAACAATATAATTACTAGGAATTATACCCAACATTATTGGATATTGAGATTAATTGTGTGATATAATTATATTATATTTAACATATATCATAACTATTTATGATATAGTATTATTTAGATACAATATTGTTACAAAATATTGTCTATTAGTTGAACTTAGACATTAAGTTCAGTACTATTGTGATTACTTATATTGAATATTTCTAAGTTGAGTAAGTATAATAATTACTCTGAAGCTACTATTGACTATTTTAATCAGTAATTATCAATAATTACTTACAGATAAAAGTCAAAATGCTTACTATAGACCATTTCGTTAAGATTGGTCGTGAATATGGTTATAAATCTCAAGAACTTCGTCAGTTTGCTGAATCAGAACTGGAAAAATATGAAAGAAAAGAAGAAGAGAAAAGGGCTGCATTAAAGAAAGAGGAAGAGGAACAAAAAGGCAGCATTAAAGAAAGAGGAAGCAGAACTTGAGATGAAGCAAATTGCCAAGGAAAATAGATTGAGAGAGATTGCTCAACGTGAAAGAGAAGAGCAAAGAACAATCGCCAAACAGGAAGAAGAGAATAAATTGAAACGAGAGGAAATTATTTTACAACAAGAAATGGAATTGGCGCGTATGAAATTGGAGACAGCAAGATTACAAGCACAAAGTGCTGATGCAAACCAGAATAATAACGCACAAAATGGATCATCATCCAGCCAACCTAAACATTTCTACAACTTTAAATTACCCATTTTCAACTTGAACGTCGACGACCTTTCATCGTTCCTGGCACGTTTTGAACAGACTTGCAAATCTAACCATTTGCCTGAAGAGTCATGGGTACTCAAGTTAAATGAATTCTTGGTTGGAGAACCACTGACAGCTTCTCAAAATGCTGACCCATCAATAGCTAATAACTACGGTGCTATTAAGTCCTTGCTTTTACGAAGGTTTCACCTGGACGAGGAACACTGTAGGTTAAAATTTAAGGGAATTTTACCTGAATCTCCAAAGGATTTTGCAGGATTCATTGCGAACATACGCAATACATTTAATAGATGGGTTGAACTGGCAGAAGTCAACAAATCATACGACAAATTAGTTGATTTACTACTGCGGGATAAGGTATTATCTTCAGTTAGCCAGCCATTTTTTGCATATTTGCAGGAGCGTAAACCAGGTACTATGGATGAGTTAGAAAAAATTTCTTTAAACTACTGTTCGGCACATCCGAATGCAACCATTTCTAACTCCTCATTAAGAGAACCTCTACCTGTGGCGTCTAATATGGCCTACAATCACAATAACAAACAAAGACATCACAGTGTAGACAGAAGCAGGTTCCAAAGAAATCATAACGTTAACTTTCAGAAGGGACATAATAATGATTTCAACAATAAAAATGAGTTCAACAGAGGTAGATCACGAGATAGAAATTATTCACCTCAAACAAACTACCACAATAGTCAACATAACACTCATTATAATCGATCACATACTCCCAATAATAATAACAACTGGAATGGTAATAATCATGGCTCGAGACATCGAGATAATAGTTACTATAGAGGGCGACGAGATAATTTTAACAATTATACTCGGAATCGATCTCATTCTCGGGGATCATCTCATTACAACCATAATACAGGGGCGGCAGTTACAAATAATACTACCCCTATAGCTCAGGTCCCACTTGACAATAATACAACACAGTCTTCTGCTGCATGTTTTGCTATTAATTATAATGTGGCAAATAGTTGCCAGCAATGCAATCTTATTTTTCAGAAGGCGAAAGAAACAGTGCTTAACTGCGGACATATTATACCACAGGTAGGTCTTGCAGTCAACGATGGAACAGGCCTATTAATTTTTAACAGAGGATTAGTTAATGGATCCGTCGTCTCAGTGTTGAGGGATTCGGGATCCACAACGATTGGTGTACGACAGTCGCTGGTACATCCCAGCTGTGCAACAGGGGAATATGTCCGTTGCATGACTTTTGGTGGAACAATAGAGTTTTACCCCACAGCTATTATTCATGTTAACACTCCTTTCTTCACAGGGAACGTAAAAGTATGTATGCTAAAAAAGCCTATAGCTGATTTGATGGTTGGTCGTATACACGGCAGTAAAGATTGTACTCCAGATGAGATTATAGAATGGGAGAAACATAACCTATGCACTGGAAACGCCGTGACGACTAGAGCGCAGACTCAACTCATGGAGAAAGTTGATGATAATAAAATGGATGCAGACAACCAAGAGGAATTTGTAGTCAATTCACCTATTGACAGGGAAACATTTGCAACCAAACAAAAAGAGGATAAATCTTTAAAAAAATTTTTTAAATTGGTTGATAAAGTTGACAATCTATCCTCAGGTAATAATAACAAACATTGTTTTGTTATTAAAAATGACATATTGATTAGATGTTTTCATGACAAATCACAAATGAAACAACAAGTTATGGTCCCATATACTTTTAGACGGTACATTCTTCAACATGCACATGACTCACATTGTGCTGGACATATGGGATATACTCGAACACGATCTCGAGTACTGTCTTCATTCTTTTGGCCAGGGGTGTCAAGAGATATTTCGCAGTATGTACGTTCCTGTACTACATGCCAAGAAGTGAAAGCACGTGGAGCTTTTCACACGGCGCCTATTCAGGCTTGCGATATCTCAGTGAGACCTTTTGACAAGATGGCAATAGACATTATTGGTCCATTGCTACCATCGGCCAGAGGACATAGATTCGTCCTTACGTGCATTGATTTATGCACACGATGGCCAGAAGCTATCCCATTAAAGACCACCACTACCACAGATGTAGCTGATGCACTACATCTCATCTTTTCTAGAATAGGGTTTCCTAGAAAACTTTTATCAGACCATGGGTCACAGTTTATATCTGACACCATGAAGGAAGTCATGAAAACTTGGGACATTGACAGGAATTTAAGTAGTATTTATCATCCGATGAGTAATGGTGCGGTTGAAAGACTTAACCGTACACTTAAACAACTACTACATAAGGTTACTGCTAAGCACCCTCATGACTGGGACAGAGCACTCCCAGCTGTTCTATTTGCTTATCGGGAGGTACCGCATGAACAAACTGGCTTCTCTCCCTTTGAATTAGTTTTTGGTGCTCCCCCAAGAGGTCCTATGGGACTAATAAAAGACTTATTAATTGACGAGGAGATGACTCAGGACACTCAGTCATCTTACGAGTACGTAATTAATCTTCGAAAGAACATTATTGAGTCTTGCCAGTTGGCAACAGCTTCTTCTGAGGCTGCAAAAGCTAAGGCTCGATCTCTACACAATAGGTCTCGACGATTACGCCAATTATTCCCAGGCGACGAAGCTTATGTATTACTTCCTCACAATAACAATAAATTATTGATATCTTGGAATGGTCCTTACAAAGTCATTGATAAAATTTCCGACGTTGATTACGTCTTAGATATCAAGGGACACAAAAAGATATTTCATATTAACATGCTCAAGCAATTTCATACACGTCCTGAACACTTACAGTCAATTTTTCATGAACTAGATGACAACACAGTATCCACTTGTCATTATACTAACTTATCTGTCATCCAGGAAGAAGAATCTTCTTTTCCTGAGGTACAGTTACCGTTACCTGTACCAGTAGTTCAACCTACTGAATCTTGGCGGGATGTAACCATCTCTTCAACGGTTACACCGCAACAGCGTCTACAGATTGCTAATCTATTACAATCTTATCCAGATGTGTTGACCGACGTTCCGGGTCGCACATCGGCTATCAGTCATGACATTACTCTCAATGACGATACACCTATTCGTGTACATCCCTATTCTGTTCCTTTACATTTCCTTGCTAAAACTACTAAGGAACTTGAACAGATGTTGTCTCTCGGAATCATTGAGACTAGTAATTCGCCATTCTCTTCTCCATTAGTGATTGCCCAGAAGAAGGACAATAACATCAGACTATGTGTTGATTATAGAAAATTAAATGCTAAGACTATAGTTGACAGCGAACCACATCCACTTATTGACGACTTACTACCACGTCTATCCAACGCAACTATATTTAGTAAGATAGACTTAACTAAAGGTTATTGGCAGATACCACTGACCGAAAAGGCTAAGTACTACACCGCATTTTCCACTCCACAAGGTCTATACCAGTGGAATGTGATGCCTTTTGGGCTTGTTAATGCGCCAGCTACCTTCATTCGCCTGATGCGACAAATTTTATCAGGTAGACCAGACGTTATTACATATATTGACGACATATGCTTGTTTAGTTCGTCGTTTGAGGAACATGTTTCTGGACTTAGATATGTTTTTGACACTCTAAGGAATTATCATCTAACTGCTAAACCTACAAAGGTGCAAATCGCGTGTAATGAGATAACCTTTTTGGGACATATCATTGGATCGGGATATATCCGAACGTTACCTAGTACAGTCTCCAAAATTCTAAACATAGCAGTTCCTCAGACGAAGAAACAGGTCAGGAGTTTGTTAGGACTTGTTCAATATTACAGTAGATTCATACCAAACTTGTCATCCATCACGGCTGTATTGTCTTCATTGTTAAAAAAAAGATATGCCGGTGAAGGTGACATGGACTGGTACATGCAATGAAACTTTCAACAAAATTATAAATTTGTTCTCGCATGAACCAATTTTAAGACTTCCCGATGCTTCCAAAAGATTTTTCTTACGAACAGATGCTAGTAACTACGGCATTGGTGCATGCCTGCTCCAGAACCATGATGGCATTCTACATCCTACGTTATACATTTCAAGAAAGCTGAAGCCGGCAGAAACGAAGTATTCAACAGTCGACAAGGAACTTTTATCTGTGATCTGGGCAATAACGAAGCTTGAAAAATTCCTGCTCGGTGCTCCCTTCACCATACAGACGGACCAACGTGCTGTAGCATCTTTGCGTCGCTCTAATCATAAGAGCCAGAAACTTGCCAGATATTCAATCATCCTACAGCCATTCGAGTTCTCCATTGAACATATTCCTGGCACTGAAAATTGTGTGGCAGATGCATTGTCACGTAATCCTATTGACGACGAATAATCAACATTGACACTCTTAACCTATTTTAATCAGCACTACATTGGATTGAACGAAGTATCAACTATAAAGGAACTAACCTTGCCTTTAATTTAAACTGTATAAACACTATATGCATCACAGAATTGAATTAAAAGACAATCAAGGTATATATAGACATTCAAACTTCGTCTAACGTCCATACACGAGATATGAATACTCTTTGAACAATCATGGATTTATGTCTGACGACAAACCGAACTGATGTTCCTGTGTATACTTAATTCTTGGATGCTGGGATAAATGACATTTCTTTCCAACGTAAACGTTTGAACATTTTTGCCTAAAAAAATTCATCAGAATCAAGACTACGGATGGATCATCATATCCTATACTAATTAATTAGTTATAAAAAGAAGAAATTTAAAAGAGAAAATTTCACACAAGTATCATTAATAATTTTTTTTTTTTACTATTAACATTTATTATTCACTAACACTTAACACACACAATTAAGACATTTATTTAGTTTGTCTTTTCTTCTCTCATAACATAATGATATGTATAATATTGATATATAATGTGATTTATGATTAGATGACTATGACAAATAGTTAGTTGACACGACCGCAACACGGTTCTACTCAGAACATCGTCGGCCATATGTCACAATTGTGTTAAATTTTTTTTGAAAAATTGTTAAGTCGGATAGATATTGAAAAAAAATCTATCGATTTTTTTTTTCCCCGGTGTACAGGGAATTGTTACGGTATATGATATTAACGCCGTCTGCTAAAGGTTACCAGACGTGCAATTGTAAAGGTTAAGACATTTAATATATTGCGATAGATGTTTCAATTACTGAACGCTTCATACACGATCGATTATGACGTGTATAGCGTTGTTTAGGACACAGTCGGTAACTAAGAAACGCTACCCTTTTTACATTGACCGTCAAGCTGTTAAGACGCGTCTGACTTTCCTTCCAATGTTGGGCATGGTATTGCCATACAGATATATTTTATGCAAGTACGGACATGGGTCAGTCCATTGCTATTACGAAGATTTGAAATGATTAAAGGTCAGTACGAAAGTGAAAATTAAGGAAGGATGAATTACAGTCCATAGTATTTGATTTTGCCAGACTCATAGACTCACTGTCGGCCGTTGGAAAACCCCAACCGCGCGTGTATACAGCTATGACAATCTGCATACAGTAATTTGATTATTGGACAAGGACTGATAGGATATCTACATATATATGCCATATATTTTCAAGTTATAATATGTACTTTTGTGATCAACATGCATGAATCGTCTTGACGTGTAAACTGTATTAAATATTTGTGGACTCAATGAACCGACTTATCAAGTCAATGGAATTACAAGTTCAATATAATTGCAACTTTCAAATGTTTGCTCACACGTTTTCTACCCCATCCCGCATTCGCGTAAAGCAACACCAATTGACACGATGAAAATATTGAATGAAACCATATAAGAACTCAACTAACATGGCCAGAATTTATAACCACTTTATTGACATTATATGGAACATTGTTGTCAAATTGAATGTTCCAGAACAACAGAGAAGATCGCCTTCAACAATGTCCAGAGGAAGATTGGTATCTCCCCTATCTATTAACAGTGTTTTCAGTACAATATAATGTTGCCTTCTCCAGCAAGGCAAGCCTGGATGCGGCGAGGCATACTTCCCGCAAGTGTTTGTAGGTAATTGTGAGTTAGATTGTCCCAGTATTTTTCAGCTACCTTCTTCAATTGTTCAACGTCTCTGAGTCCACTCTTTTTTAAATGATTCTTGAGTAGTGCCCAAACGTTTTCAATTGGGTTTAGGTCGGGACTATTGCTGGGCCACTTCAGCACTATCACATTCTTCTCTTGCAGCCATGCTTTGGTGGTATGAGCTGTATGCTTTGAGTCATTGTCATGTTGAAATGTGCACCCATCGGGGTACATGACCTGCATAAATGGCAGAAGGTGTCCCTCTAGTATGTCGATGTACCTTTCTTTCGTGAGAATTCCTGTGAAAACACACAGTGGGGTGGCACCTCTTGCTGCCACCCCTCGCCAAAGATGGAATTTATGGGTATGTTTCGGTCGCTGGTACACAGGCGTTACAGAGTCTTTCATCCAAATATTTATTTGAGCAGGATAAGACCAAACAGAACATTCATCTGAAAAAATCACATTGTCCCATGACAAATTTTGGTGTTCGTGGCACCAGTTCAAGTGCATCTGTTTGTGAGTCTGTGTGAGAAATGGTGACGAAATTACCCGCTTTTTTGTGTAATTCATCCTGTGTAGCTCCCGGTTGACAGTAGCATTAGATACCTCTGGGTTTCCCAAATCGATCATGCGCTGCCGTATGTTTTCTACACTCTTCATTGGCCCAGCCCGAACGATTTGGGCAAGACGCCGATGGTCCTTTGTGTCCAAAATTCTTGACCCCCCACTACCTTCTTTTCGCTCGATTCCATTACCTGCTTTTAATTTACTCACAACTCTGTAGACAGTCCGCTCAGGAATGTTCAAGGTTTTAGAAATGTTGGAACATGTTTGATTTCCTTCATTCCAAAGCTGTGAAATTAACATACTGTTGACTCCATTTTATCGTTGAGTTCAGTGAAGAGGTAAATTGAAACGCGAATGGTTAAAACGGAATGAATGTCAACAATGTTCTTCAAACGAAAATTCCAACAAGTATCGTTGAATTGGGTGAACTGGGCAAATATTGGCAGCACCCAAGTCGGTGATTACAGTACATATATTTTATTGACGTGACACCAACGAAGTGGAACAAGACAATCATAGTTACAGATGCGAAGATCATACGTCAAAATGTTAATATCACTGTTAATAGTTGTTGTAGATTCTCTAACAGTTAAGTTCTCTTATATTCCAGTGACTAAGGATCACTTCCATTACCATATAACAGACATGGTATTAACGTCCGTTGACCTTCTCCCAAGGACGTTTATTAAGGCAAACGGATTCATTCTCACGGAGCAATAATTTATATCATACTTGTAAGCATCCCAGACTTTCTTCATAAAATTCTTAGATAGCATATCCAATCCAAACAAAGGCAGATATAACAATACAACCAGGTTAGTGTTTCATCTTGGCTAACCTCTCGGTATCCATACCACGACTTTGGCATAGGTAAAACGGCATATTAAACATGTGAAGCATATATATATTCATTAACTTGATTCCACATATGGATTCTCCCTCTACGAAAAGATTCCAAAGGCTATCGACTCCGTGTGTCCAATTCTAGGAATGTCATCTCCGATGAATTCCCGCTAGACCATTAATAGGAGCGGCCTGATACTTTAATTTACATAATTAAACTTGCCATAAGAAATGGGGCGACACTTACTTCATACATCCACTATTGGCTTCGCCATGAAGACCAATAGATACGAATACAACTGATGGCTTCTTCAAATTTGCCAGGAATCAAAGAATAACACTGCGGACATAAATGTCGTCCGAGCTGCCCCTATCATGACGTCACAATCTACTCAACTAGGTTACACGTGCGTCCAAAGCAACTCACACAGCATTGTGCACGTCAGTGCGTGAATCAATCGAACGCACAAATAATATAACTATATAAAACTGGTGCGTACATTTGGCAGGACCGAAGACTACCCCCGTAGGTAATAAATGTACGTAACACATACACTTTGACTTTGTGTCCATTTTCTGCCACTAGCATTAGAAATTGTCGTCTGCTCTATTATCAAGGGACTTTACTCTACGCTAATTTTTTTTTTACTTTTGGTAGTGTTTGCTCACTTAAGTGGAGTGTAAATTTGGGGCAGAACATGCATATTTAATTATATTTCAGCATATTTAGCTGAGCAATATGACTGCCATTTTTTTGCAAAGTACTGTATATATATATATATATATATATATATATATATATATATATATATATATATATATATATATATATATATATATATATATATATATATATATATATATATATATATATATATATATATATATATATATATATATAGTTACTCTCACTGAAAAGCTTATCGCCTGAGTCAAGTTAAAGGACGCACAAGTTGATTGTTCGAGACATCTTGTTCAACTCACTCAAAAGCGTATTTCCTGAATCAAGAATACATACTCACACGTTGATGAGTATATATCAAAATCACATATCCATAAGTCGTTTCGCCAAGATAACAAGAACAAGTGCTCACAAGTTTACTCGCATATATATATATATATATATATATATATATATATATATATATATATATATATATATATATATATATATATATATATATATATATATATATATATATATATATATATATATATATATATATATATATAATAAATAAATAGAAAAATAAATAAATAAAAATAAATAAATAAAAATAAATAAATAAAAATAAATAAATAAATAAATAAATATATATATATATATATATATATATATATATATATATATATATATATATATATATATATATATATATATATATATATATATATATATATATATATATATATATCCAGTTCGAATAACATGAAAGTTGATAGCCCGAACCAAGTTCAGTAGCTCAGTGCATCAGTGCATGAAGTGATTTCGTCTACTCTAATCGTGGATTGCACGACGTCCATTAATTCAAGCAAGCTTCATTTCACACACGCAAGCTTCAGATAGACACTTTTTACGAGATCATTTTGCGAAGAGCTCAGCCTAGTCAGTGCCTTTTCAAGATCCAACAGCAGAAATTTTCCTGAGACAACTGTCAGCTGTTTGTCAACGCTAGAGAGATTTCCAAGCTTTGACGGACCGTAAATCTTCCAAGTTCTCATTACTACGCGTGGAAAGGTTTTCATCAAGTCTTCGTATGGGATAAAACCCACATGGAGCAACAAACAACTATATTGGACAGTCAGTGCATACCATCGCATTATCATACACTGGATGAAATTTTAAAGACTCATTGATCTGTGTATAGAATGGAAATCATTGTGGTAACACTTAATATATCACAACATCATTTCACTATTTACTTAGGTTCACTCACATATTTAATTAACTAAATTTTTACATTTCATATGTGTGTGTGTGAATTGTCTTTCACCACCATCTTTTGATTTTGTACTAACCCTATAATGTAACCAATAAACTGTACAGCCGCGTTGATCATTACCTAGTTATTTAATACATCACCCGTGCTGTCTGTGTTAAGCATTTAAATATAGGTAAAATCCTTCATTTAGTAGGTGGGGGCGTTTTTTTTATCGAGACCTGAGGGCAGAAGTTAATGTCGTAAGGAAACAGGAAACTGTTCATAATTTATTAAGAAACACTATCTAGTGGAGAGTATTTGCCTTCTCTTCTTCTTTTCTTTATCTCTTGTCTCTTTCTTTCGTAACAAGCCAATTTCTAGAGACCTTCCAGACAACATTCTAAAGGCCATCCCCATCACACTGTAGTGGTGCGACCATTGGTGCCCCGCCCAGTATATCATATACGACATATGTATGTGTAGCCAATAGAATATACCCTCAGTGTGACACCTATCCTCGTCTCATATGTGCACAGATATTAAGTTTCTGGTATTTTGTTAAACTTAAATTTAAACAAACAAACAAACAAACAAAAATACAGCACTATTTCATCGACAGACAGCAGGCAATAATTTCCTTGCATGAAACCATTTTGTCATTCATGAAAAAAAAAACTAGTTCACAAAGTTAAGAATTAATGCCAATTTCAGAGAACAATTATTATTCCAGAGGCATTTGAGGATTATTTTGAAATTTGTTTTTTAAATTCCAATGTTTGCTTACTTAAACCAATTTTCTCTGTGAACACCTGTGAATGTTTTCAATCAGTTCTGTAAAGTGGCTTCTCGTGTGCAATCTTCTGTGGTTCATTACAAGAATCATATTCATGGCAATTCTGTGCGCTTTGTTCCAGATATTCTGTGAGAGCATATTCTCCCGCCTCCATTTCTTGTGTTTTTAAGGTAAAGAACTCAATTCAAAACCTGTAACGGAACTCACCTCTTTGCATTAGACTTGTGAACGAAAAGGTATTTGACCGTGTACATAGAGAATAACTTTGGAGATTGATATGGTATTATGGAGTCTACATGAAGATAATTAACTTAATAAAGAAAACCAAACTTATGAAGACATGTCATGCAGAGTTGTTCATGAAGTAAAACTTGCAGAATCGTTTTGGATAAGAACTGGAGTGCGACAGGGATACCTCTTGCCGCGATTCCTCTTCCTATTGACTATAGATTGGGTCAAGAAAACATCGACATCAGCCAACAGAAATGGAATACAATGGACTCTGACTAAAAATCTTAACTATCTAGATTTTGCAGATGACATGGCACTTATATCCTATAACCGTAATTAGATGCAAGACAAAATGGAAATACTTGATGAAAGGATGAAAGATCACAGAAAGTGGGTTTGGAAATACGCAGGCAGAAAACAAAGAAAATGAGATTAAATGCAGGAAACGATAAGAAGGTCCGTACGTAGAAATAAGTAGACGGTACTGAAAGAAATACAACTACAACATGTACAATCATACACGTACCTTAGCAGCATTATAAACGTAGTTGGGGGGGGGGGGGGGGGGGGGCAGGCAGACATTGATATCAAAATAAGAATACACACAGAGCTTTAATTGCGTCGAGAAACATATGGAGATCAAACGAAATCAAGTCCAACACAAAAATCCGAATTTTTTAATTGAAATGTCAAGTCAGTCCTATTGTATAGCTCTGAAACATGGAGAACAACAAAAACTACAACCAAAAAGCTACAGACTTTCATAAATGGATGTTTGCGTAGAAAAGGAGGATTGAAGTGGTATGATACGATCACTAATTGTGGAACAGACAGCAAGAACAAGACAAGCGCCAGTGGATCAAGAGATGAGAAGACGCTGCAGGAGATGGATCGGACACATACTGTGGGAACCTGTCCATAGCATCACCAGGCAATCCTTGCTTTGGAATCCCCCAGGTGAGAGTGGTTGAGGGAGAACAAAGATCACGTGGGCAAGAGAACTGGAGACATATACGAGTATGAAAGGGACGAAGAAGACATGGAAATACGTTGAGGTGATGGCACGTGACAGGAAGACTTGGCATAAGTTTGTTGATGACACGTGACAGGAAGACTTGGCATAAGTTTGTTGATGACACGTGACATGAAGACTTGTCAAAAGTTTGTTGATGACACGTGAAATGAAGACTTGGCATAAGTTTGTTGATGACACGTGACAGGAAGACTTGGCGTAAGTTTGTTGATGACATGTGACAGGAAGACTTGGCATACGTTTTTGATGACACGTGACAGGAAGACGTTACATAAGTTTGTTGATGACACGTGACATGAAGACTTGGCATAAGTTTGTTGATGACACGTGAATATATTTTCACACACGACATTAGCGCGCAAGTAAAAACAGTTCATGTATAGTAATGTATACGGTACTGTCTATTAGAGACTTCTTTCTCCCCGATACGGGCAATTGTGTCGTTGTGTCGACACACTGTTTCGACACAGTTTAAATCGCTGAGCGGACTGTCTCGAAACAGCGAAGTGTGTCGATTTGCCCACCTCTACTTGGCATAAGTTTGTTGATGACACGTGACAGGAAGACTTTGCATACGTTTGTTGATGACACGTGATAGGAAGACTTGGCATACGTTTGTTGACACGTGACAGGAAGACTTGACATAAGTTTGTTGATGACACGTGACATGAAGACTTGGTATAAGTTTGTTGATGACACGTGACAGGAAGACTTGGCATAAGTTTGCTGATGACACGTGACAGGAAGACCTTGCATACGTTTGTTGATGACACGTGATAGGAAGACTTGGCATACGTTTGTTGACACGTGACAGGAAGACTTGACATAAGTTTGTTGATGACACGTGACATGAAGACTTGGTATAAGTTTGTTGATGACACGTGACAGGAAGACTTGGCATAAGTTTGTTGATGACACGTGACATGAAGACTTGGCATACGTTTGGTGATGACACGTGACAGGAAGACTTGGCATAAGTTAAGTGATGGTCTATGTCACGTGACAGGAAGACTTGGCATAAGTTTGTTGATGAAACGTGACAGGAAGACTTGGCATACGTTTGCTGATGACACGTGACATGAAGACTTGGCATAAGTTTGTTGATGACACGTGATAGGAAGACTTGGAATAAGTTTGTTGATGACATGTGACAGGAAGACTTGGCATACGTTTGTTGATGACACGTGACAGGAAGACTTGGCATACGTTTGTTGATGACACAAGAAAGGACCACTTGGCACAGATTTAGTGATGACACGTGACAGGAAGACTTGGCATAAGTTTGTTGGAGACACGTGAATGGAAGACTTGGCATAAGTTTGTTGATGACACGTGACATGAAGACTTGGCATAAGTTTGTTGATGACACAAGACAGGAAGACTTGGCATACGTTTGTTGATGACACAGGACAGGAAGACTTGGCATAAGTTTGTTGAAGGTCTATGTCACGTGACAGGAAGACTTGGCATAAGTTTGTTGATGGCACGTGATAGGAAGACTTGGCATAAGTTTGTTGATGACACGTGACAGGAAGACTTGGCATACGTTTGTTGATGACACATGACAGGAAGACTTGGCATAAGTTTGTTGAAGGTCTATGTCACGTGACAGGAAGACTTGGCATAAGTTTGTTGATGGCACTTGATAGGAAGACTTGGCATAAGTTTGTTGATGACACGTGACAGGAAGACTTGGCATACGTTTGTTGATGACACATGACAGGAAGACTTGGCATAAGTTTGTTGAATGACACGTGACAGGAACACTTGGCACAATTTTGTTGATGACACGAGACAGGAAGACTTGGCATAAGTTTGTTGATGACACGTGACAGAAAGACTTGGCATAAGTTTGTTGACGACACAGGACAGGAAGACTTGGCATACGTTTGTTGATGACACAGGACAGGAAGACTTGGCATAAGTTTGTTGATGGCACAGGACATGAAGACTTGGCATAAGTTTGTTGAAGGTCTATGTCACGTGACAGGAAGACTTGGCATAAGTTTTCGATGACACGTGACAGGAAGACTTGGCATAAGTTTTCGATGACACGTGACAGGAAGACTTGGCATAAGTTTGTTGACGACACGTGACAGGAAGACTTGGCATAAGTTTGTTGATGACACAGGACAGGAAGACTTGGCATAAGTTTGTTGATGACACAGGACAGGAAGACTTGGCTTAAGTTTGTTGAAGGCACATGACAGGAAGACTTGGCATAAATTTTTTGAAGGCACAGGACAGGAAGATTTGGCATAAGTTTGTTGAAGGCACAGGACAGGAAGATTTGGCATAAGTTTGTTGAAGGCACAGGACAGGAAGATTTGGCATAAGTTTGTTGAAGGCACAGGACAGGAAGATTTGGCATAAGTTTGTTGAAGGCACAGGACAGGAAGATTTGGCATAAGTTTGTTGAAGGCACAGGACAGGAAGATTTGGCATAAGTTTGTTGAAGGCACAGGACAGGAAGATTTGGCATAAGTTTGTTGAAGGTCTATGTCACAGGACAGGAAGTCTTGGCATAAGTTTGTTGAAGGCACAGGACAGGAAGACTTGGCATAAGTTTGTTGAAGGTCTATGTCACAGGACAGGAAGACTTGGTATAAGTTTGTTGAAGGCACAGGACAGGAAGACTTGGCATAAGTTTGTTGAAGGTCTATGTCACAGGACAGGAAGTCTTGGCATAAGTTTGTTGAAGGCACAGGACAGGAAGACTTGGCATAAGTTTGTTGAAGGCCTATGTCACAGGATGGAAGACTTGGCATAAGTTTGTAAAGGTCTATGTCACGTGACAGGAAGACTTGGCATAAGTTTGTTGAAGGCTTATGCTTCATGGGGAGTTGAGTGGTGATGAATTAATTATTCAACTGAAATGTCAGACCGGAAGTTACTCGAGTTAGATCTGGCTATTTCCATTGTTTCATGTGGAGATTATCGTAACCATCTCTAGTTGGCAGGATTGATATATTTAGAAGGAAAGAGCCAATTTGAACATTGTAACCAAGGTGGAGTGGGTTCAGTTCTCAGCGGAAGCGGAACAATAGAATCCGCTGGAGAGTGACATTTGGGACCCAAGTGGGTCCATCCTACCCCAGGCTGTCATTGATGTGTGAAAGCTGAAACTTATTTAACAGAGACCATTCTGAAGATCAGACTCACTCCTGATGTAATGTTCTGGTTTAGAGTTCCCTATTATTTTTGGATTCTTGATTTGTAATTCTCCATTAGAACAATCATAGAACTTAATATCCATTAGGACGACTGTTAGAGAAATAAGTACGGTACTCAGTCATATAATTGACGTCCTGTTAGACATATTGTGACAGCAAATACTTCTCTCGTCTGATCCTCTTACGTCAAATGTTCATCTGACCTTTTCACCCGGGGCAAAGGTCACATAGACAGACCTTTATCATCATGTTAATTATAACAGTAATAGACAAACATGTTCTACAGCCCAACCCGCCTCTCTTCGGCTTCATGGTGTGACAGCTTATCTACAAGTCCTTCATTTCGCTTTCGTTTTGTGTGTATCTCCTTTTTCGCGCTTTATAAAACACGGAGCTACCACTAACCCACATGACAGAAGCCTACGTAAAATCACGTGCGCACGCAGCAGTGTTTCTGTAGCAATTTTTTTCACGTGAAAAGGTTTCCAGCCCCATGTACAACCTCACAATAGTTTCCTTTTACCACATGTCTGAGGGAACACTGGTCTTTCTTTTCTGTGTATCTTCAGTGATCCTCTAAACTATACGCGGTTTGTGTGTGATTGTGTGTCTATTCTCCACAACTTAAATGTTTATATCTCATTCTTTGGTTAAAGTACGATCGCCTACTTAAAAGCGACAAGGGCAGGATTCTGGACAAAGTGGAAAAGATAAAATAAAATTGCTAATATTTCACAGCAACAAGACATCGCGTGCTATATGCCACTTATGGACAACAGTTTAGCTACATGACATATGGACCAACAATTTCGTAAGTTGTAATAACAATATTGTTATTTGCAACTCTGTCAAACAATCAGTAAAAATAGTACATTAAAAAATAATAATACCAGTGAGAGAGACACACGGACGCTCAGAAGCTCACGGACGTATAAAGGTTGTCCCGTCGTTCATACTGCCGTAGGAGAGTGAGAATATGACGAGGACTGCAATAAGAGTAAATTGTAGAATGGAAGAAAAAAAGATAATACATCTTACTACGAGAAAAGACAAGGAAAAAACCTACGTCACGGCCACACGCCCTTCGTCAGGGACAGAGAAACAAAAACAGAAAGGAAAGAAAGAGAGATTTAAGTACAAAACATAAAAGTAAGAGCAAACACTCCCTGATGTGGTTGACATGGCAGGACGAAAATGTCTGCCGCTGCTACCGGAAGTAGATAGAAAATTCAAAGTATGAAAAAAGACTGGGAAACTAAGTAAGAGAAAATTATAAAATGAAAAAAAAAAAAATTAAATAAATAATGGTGTTGAAAAGAACGACGAACGAACTTTATTTTCCAAGGGTTAAGAATTGGGATGACAAGCCCGTCTAACATTCTACCAGTCAACTCTTATTTTTAAAAGCTTACATACATTTGTTAAAAATATATAGACACATGAATACATAAAATACAGACATCAATTCTAGAGGACAAGACATGGTGACAGAAATCATACTAGAAATATGACTGATTAGAAAGGGGCGCCTCAGATAAAAGAATGCTGGGTGTTCAGAATGCTGGGTGTTCAAACCATGGGGTTTAAGGCAACCCATACGGTGGATGAGGCGTTGTTCAAGGCGAAACCGACTGTTGGTGTCCAAGGAACAAGATCTGATAGATGTAACCTGGATGTCAGTAGCACCGTGGTGGTCAGGGCCACTGAAGTAGGTTTGGGTTCAAACCGAGAAATGTCATAGAGGTGTCTGTAAAATCGGTCCCCAAGTCGTGTGCCCGTTTGGCAAATGTAAGTAATTCTGCAACGTTTACTTATGATGGCATAAATGACGTTGCGCGACTCGCATGTAAAGCCATTAGTGATGGTGAATGTGACAGAATGGGGCGCCCCTCTCGATTTCTGTTTCACTCCGGGAGTAATCAGTGCATTTGTGGTACTGATTTTATTGCGTTCTTTCAATTGTCGCACTTTCTTTCTTTCTATACTATGTAGCAGATAGTTTATATTTTCAAGTATTCTTTCACTACTTTCAGTATATTGCGTCTTGTCTGTTATCTGACACTCCTTGCGGATGATAAACACCTCACATTTGCAAGGGGAGGTAGAGATAATATTACGAGAGTCAGGTTGGTAAAATTCCCTTGTACCAAGCTTGGCCGCTACGGATTAACACGTACATCGCCCAGCGCTATCTGTCTAATCACCGATAAGACGGGTGCGCGCATCACCAAAGCTTGGAATACGGGGATACAACTGATCGATAAACACAGATAAGACACTGTGAAGATCGCTTGCCAAGATACCAGACCTTGCTAGAGTGAAGCCTAGAATTCAAAATTCCTTCTTAACACCCTTTTATTGGAGAATTTTGGACGGACTTTCATAGCCCAGAAAACCAGGACTGTGGAAACTGAAAACACACAAAGTCAAAGACTAAATTAACGACACCCCAGACGCGTGTAAGAGGCCGATCCAAGTCTCTTTTATTCATCTGAGCAAAAAGTCTGTGAGCCAGGATTGGCGTAAGTTGTGATTTTACATTCTATATTTTATTTCTAACATGTGAACTAACATATATATGTATATTACCATGTGAAGTTTAATGTATGAAAATCGCTAATGCATGTCCAAGTCATTTGAGGCTGGCAACCTCAGCGTATAGAATGATGATTCATGAACCACCACCGCACGTGCTGGTGAATGCTTTATTGCTAGTTTCTTAATTAGAACTAAAAGCAGAAAGTAGTCCCTAGTTCCTATGGAGCAGGGAGGAAAAGATGAAAGAAATGATGTAATTCTAAGTATAAAAACGTACAGTTTCAAAGCAGTTTAAATGTCCATATAAACATATTCACTTTAAAATTAATGTAAGTTTTCAAGCTTTGAACCAGTGTAAATGTAAAACATATTCATTTGAAAATTAATGAAAGTTTCAAACTTTTCATATCAGTGTAAAAATAAATTAAAACATATTCAATTTATATTGTGAACACTTTTCAATCAGTGGAGATGTGAATGTAAACAGACTCTATCTGTATTATTAATCTTTCCATTTAAATGTAATGTAAAGCTAAAGCTATTCAATTTAAATGTAAAGAAAGTTTTATCCCGAGGGATTAAATTTAATTCTCATCGAGGGTAAATTCTGAGATAAATGGGATGGTGGAATGGGACGATAGGGACCCATAACCATGGGTTGGAAAACGCAATTCTCAGAAGAGCGTTTCGTTTCTATTCTTTACCATAGTTATTGGTAGTACCAGCCGAAAGTACTATCTCTGGAACCAAGTGAAGGTTGAAGTGGACTGACGTTGTGCGAGACGCCATCATAAGAGGGTCTTATAGACAGACGCAGGACGAGCTTGGTCGTTACTCCTTGACGTTCTAGGAACGTGCGGTTTCTTTAACCTTGACCAGCGACGAGCGATAGCAGTGTACACAGAACCCATCAGTGGGAGCAGAAACTACTATTGGCAGCTCAGTGAAAAATGTACACTGCCAAAGTGAACTTTTCCCTATAATCCCTACTATAAATCAATGATGAAACCTTTCTTTTATACTATTCAATTTTTTTTCAAACTGTTAAAACTTAAGTGATTACTAAATTGTATTATTTGTAATGTGACAAATTTAACTTAGATTTAATCATTTTAAAGTTACTGCATGTTTGTCTCAGTCAATTTACTACACACACTCTAAACAGAGTTATATCAGAATAAAAGAATTCCACTGAGTAAATCAGGGGTGGGGGTTTGAACGAGTTGAAATTAATAAGTGCTTAATTCCTTCACAAAAGTTGTCGGCAGATCTAGAATTAACGTGCTCAGCCAAAGCAGCATTGTTTTCGCTTATCTGAATATCTTGTGAAGACTCCCTTTGTAATAGAAGTGTCATTACCCTTCTATCTACATCTCTGCCAAGAGTAATCTTGTGCGAAGGTAGATACCTTTGAAGCCCATATTAGATACTCTTGAGTTTTGGTCACTATTGGACCACTACTGGAAAGCAGGGGAGGCAATACCGTCACAGTGAAGTAGGAGAGTAAAGTATTAATATTTGGAATCTACTTTAGTAACCCTGATCCCTCTGTGACCGTGTGGGCAGAAAGGTGTAATTTTAGACTGAGTAATAGTTGTCGATCTTGTCTACGGTATATATTTGTGCTCATGTTGGCATTCTCACACGGGAGTGTGGGATTTAAACGAAACACCTTTGCCATCTGAAAGGAAGACAAACGTGTGAGACGCAGAAGATGTAATGAGAGACGGCCCTTGGTCTTAGACATCTCGGCGCTGTCTGACACCATAGGAAAACACCTTTTTGAGCACAAAACCGGGAGAGGTGTGACTCCAGGCAAGAGATATCTTGGGAATGGAACCATTAGCGGGCGGACCTTGAGTTGTGTCGATTAGGAAGATAATCTTTACTAAGATGTGATCTCATGTCATCCAAACTGAGCATAGGACTCCTGATTTGCTCCCTAGAGGGATGGGCGGAGCTTTGCCCGATATTTTGACGTGGCTATCATGTGGTACAGGAGTGGATATGTAGATTTAAACTGAAACAGTGAGAGAGTCGAGTCAGAGTTGAAAAGAAGCCAGATCGTCTTCTGGTGCGGTATGCATCCTCAGTACGATACACCAGTGAGGTAGAGGATTTTATATCGCATATGTTGCGTCTGTGCTAAGAGAACTAACGAAATAGAGGTATGCTTGCATATGAGTACATTTTTATAGTACTTTAGATTTAGTAATATTAAACGTTTCAGGTTTAGAAGTTAATGCTTTTTAGCGTTTGTCTATCTACAGTTTGATACAAGCTGATTTGCGATGTATGTGTTGTCTAGTGTAATTTCACGTATATCTCATCGCCATTTTCAACTGTGAGACTGTGTTAAATGTGTAAGGTATTAAGTGCATTTATAAGAGGAATTCTAGTGTCGCACTGCGCTGTATACAAGTGTGTACTTATTACCATTATTATTATTTGTGTGCTGTTAAGTAATAGTTATATTGCATTCTTGTGAGCCGTAAGTGTGGTTAATTTTACATCAGTGATTTTTGTGAGAGGAAGATTAACGTACCCTCTAGCTCCGTGAGTAGCCTATGCCTATTACGTTTAGTATAGAGCTGTAAGAATAGAGTATATATATATTTATATCTGCTTGTTCTTTAGAGCAGCTACGCCTCTAAGATACTGATCAAATGTGGTCATTTAGACCAGTGAGTTGTGTGTAATATTTCATCATAGATAAAAGTGCTTTATTTAAGTTTTCTCTCGCGTGATGATGTAGTTTGTATTTAGTATGAGTATGAAGGCGTTATTGTTGACTTAAATATGTTTATTGTATGATTACACATATACACAGACCTGCATGAACACACACAACACACATGGTCATTTAAGCGCATCTACTAGCATATTTTCACACATGTAACACCACACACAACATACACACACACACACACACACATGGACATTACAGAGAGTTTATTGATCATAAATTGCCTATATCCTCTTCTTTTTCTTTCACCCGTGTCCTCTATTTTATTATCACTCTTTACCTTTTTCCTGTATTTTTCGCATCCATTCGTTTGCGAAAAATATCTTCTTCCCCATTCTCAACTTTACCGTTTTCTTTCTCAAACTGGTAAACGCATTTATGACAAAACGTGTCAGAGAGTGAGCGTTAAAATGCATTCTATTGCATTAGGTGTCAGTGGACGAAACTGTGAATACTCGTATATTCGTCTGGCCAGACCTAGGAGCAGACATATGTCTACAGCATTCCCTGCACCAGACGAAATACACTGTGAATATTCGCTTTCGCCAGACCTATAGGCGACAAAGTTGTCTGCATTTTCACCTGCCACAACGAGTTGCATCCGCTGAGCGCTCAGTGAGGCGTGATAGCCGACATCTCCTCGGTGCAGTTTGAGACATTTGTCTGGAAATTCCAGCTGACAAGGCACTCACTGTTGGCCTGGTCAGCGTGAGGCGTGAAAACGCACGAGTGTCAGTTCATGGTAGTCTTCTAGTTGATGTAAGGTGTTTTAGACGGAAAGGGGAGATTATTTCGTTTGGCGAAATAAAGTTGGGACCCTTTGTCTCGTAATAGATATAACCAGAATGTTAAACTTTATTTTCATTCAGTCCTTAAAATTCGCAGTAGACAGGTTGTTTGGGAATAGAATAAGCTGTATAGCGAAGCCCTAGTTTGTTCGGAAATTTACCGAGCTCTAGACTTCAAATAAATATATCAGCGTATAATTCTAAAGTGTGCGATTACCTGTAGTTCTGTGTGTTGAGGTATATATTATAATAATTATCTAATATTTTGTGAAGTGTTTTAAAGTGATAATCGCTTATTTCATATTTCACTAGTCAGATTTGGTGCAGAGTGCTTAATTTATATAGTCTGTATTATTTTCTAGTGACGTGTTTCAGTGGAAAGCAGAATAAATTATAATTTCTAGCTTAAACAACAATGTAGCTATAACGAATTTAATTTAACTGCTAAATAATCAGACGGGAACAATTTTTCTAAACTAACTTATAAATGCTAGATGCCTCATGAGTGTTGACATAATACGTATGTATTCCTAATTCATGAGGATTGATGATTTTTAAATATATAACTTATTGCAGGGGAAGTTTTAAATGATAAGTCAAGCTGTACGCTTGCATTTTAAAAACGTAAGTTTTATTGAGTACATAATATGTAACATATTTCATATGTGTTTTTTCTTTATTCAGTGAATAATGGGGTAACCCAAACTTTGTCGGTGTTTTGTACAGAGACATACCTAATAAATGCTTATACTGGGCCTTTGAGCCAGTGCATATTTCTACACTAACTCTAATGTACATGCTGCCTTGTGGCGAGAAAAATTACAGAAATCAAAAACATTAACTTTCCGACATTGTTGACAAGTGTGTGGTGAACCAAGATTATTTGTTGAGAGAAGTTGTCCACCGGTCATCTTCCTAATTAAGGGAAACCCCGTGTTCTGACGTTGTGTGCTCGTTTAAGCCTAATTCTTACCTCGTGAGTCAAGTGATACTAACTTTAGTCTGAAATAACTATCGCATGAAGCAGACGCTCCCCGGATCCATTTTGATGAAACAAACAAACAAATCTGCAGAGCTGGGATCCGCTTCATTTAACGACAGTAACAGATAAAAAGTGTGTGAGTGTCCCAAAGTTTGCGCCAGACGGCGAACCACAGCACGATTGTAAGTATATCAGGGCCCTGACGAAAGAACCGAGTGAAAGTAGACTGAAGGATGTTCTTTGTTTGAGTCACCCACGTTGTAACTTCCTTTATGCAAGTTATTGCTAAAAATATTTACCCCTAGAATAAAGCAGAGTATCAAGTCTGTCCATACCTTAAAAGGAGGGAAACCATAGACTCAATCATATGTATCTGTAACTCTTTGGGGTTATCACTTTCTTCTAACGGGACTGTGAGCTATATATCCAGGGGAGGACCATACAAACGGGTCTATCACTATTGTAGCATTCCTTGATTTTTATGACTATGTGTATGTTTTGATGTATTTTATATGTTGTGATGTAAGTTTACTATGATAATTAAACTATACCTACATTTATTTCAGTGTGGTGGTCAGTTCGTTCCCATAATATCTATATAATCATTGTTATAGTTTTCCCACGTCTGTGTGTCTAACTGTCGTCAATTGTATGTGCGGGCACGTGAGTGGATAGATATATATATATTAATATACCTACTTTTTTATAGTCTGTCTGACTCCTTTGGATCTGTTGTAGAAGATGGGCGGAAAGAGAGAGAGATTCTCGATTTCCGGGACAGCCTCTATAAATTTCTACCATCTCACTCGTGGAACTCCATTTCTATTATCACATCTCACTGTGGCTATCACTCATTCTAACCATTTCAGAAGGGACCAACCCAAGTCTTAATTTCCCTATCAAAAATCTACGACAGACATATAAGTGCATGTACTTGCATATTTTCACACATATGTATGTATTATTACGTAGATGATGTTTGTCCATTAGAACGATGCTAGTTTATTTTGTTTCATTTTATTTCAGAGAGTCCAGCAGTCTGTGCTGGGTTATATGGTGTTACGTAGAGAATACCTAAATAGCTTGGTTATACGGTGTTGCATAGGAATTACCTACAAAGTAAACTTGTGGACAACATTGTTTTCTGTATGATTCAAATGCTACCTGATAGGGTTTCATTAATAAAAGTGGGACCCCTGTCATCAAGAGAGTTTTTCTGTGACTGCGGAACGTGTGTGAAAGTAGGCCAGAGAGAGTGACGACAACATTACACATGAATTCTTATTCTTCTTCACACATCGTCTTCGCACTGTCACACCTCTAAAGACCTACAACAACACAAAACACACACACACACACACACACACACACACACACACACACACACACACACACACACACACACACACACACACACACACACACACACACACACACACACACCCACACACACACACACACACACACACACACACACACTCACTCACACACACTCACACACACTCACACACACACACACACATATATATATATATCATGGTGAATTTTCGCCGTAAGTTTAGCATGCTTGGTCATAGGCCAAGCGAATTGTACTGGGCCATATACGAAAGCTTCCAAATGAAGGTGTAAATTGTACGATGGAGTGTGGTCAAGTGATCAGCTCGAATTTCGGCGCAAAGGGCAGTCTAGCCTCACTCGAGTTTTTTCTGCCACCTAGATAGGGCTATTAACTCTTTCAGTCCCTAAGCAAAAAAGTGGGTTTGGCCCAAACAAAAATGGCTATACCAGTATGTTTTTATTGTTTTTGTTTGGAAATAATTTTTTTAAATGTTCATATTCATAAATAACAAAAGTCCATAATGGATGGCTATACTTTAAGAAAATAGCGTTTTTGAGTTGTCAAAATTAGAAAACAGCCCTAGAAAGGATCAAGAGATACTAAAGCCAGTATACTGTTGATTGGGCCAAATGGGTCTAGCGGGAAGTACAGTATACTGGCTCTTGGGGGTTAAAGAGTTAATGTTAAGTCCTGGTATCTGCGAGATAGAGAGAGAGTATTTCCTCAGTTTGTTGGTGTTGGGAGTAGAAAATGCATTAATTTTAACGCCGAGTTTGGCACTTTGCCATTTCATACAAATAGCCACTCTATGTCACGTGATGAGACTGGCTGTGAAAGTATTGCTAACGAGGCGGGTAAAAAACGAGAGTTAGCGAAGTGGGCATTGAATGACCAGCCGTTAGGCGGCACAGATGTGTGTTTGGGCGTGTGTGGAAAGCCCTAATGTATATTCCTGTTTTTACATGGAAGTATTCTACTGTATGGCATATTTAACATTCATAATTGTTCATGAAAATGAGTGACTTTTATTATTATTATTAATCTGGATTATGTTCTAATTGCCTGACCACATCAATGGGTCTGTTTGAAGTTTCGTCTTGTGTATTAAAGTTACAAAACCGTCACTCAACTATTGTTACTTTCGTTGGAGAAAGAGATGTGTGCACAAAGTAAGTTAATACTAAGAGTTAATGTTTATTCGCCAGGCACGTAAAGAGAGAACCCTGGACATTACATTCCTACCAATATTGGATACACATAAACAGTCGTACAAACGCAAAAGGCATGAATAAGCACGAAAAATATAAATAAACCACACACACACACCTCTCAACAGATGGGTAGCCAAGCCATTGTGCCTGAATTAATTATGTGCACCAAGTTTATTTAAAATGCATTTGCATCAATTGAACTATAATATGAGTGAACATGAAACAGGAGTTCAGATGCACTTTTAAGGCAACGTGTTTTAAGCTATTTTGAAGTGCTGCGCTGTATAACAATGACTTTTTGTTCGTGTAAATGAACTTTCGTGCAAACTAACCTTTTTGCAAACACTGCGGTGAAACCAGCAATCGCGCAAATGAACTTCCCGTACAAAGCGAAACTTTTCGACGCACTGCGGCAAATTAGCCACGCCCCGTGACCTTTAACGGCAGCAGGAATTTAGGTCAACAAACACGCATGATTTCTGTTAATGGAATATTTTAAAGACAAACGAAGTACCTATTTTTCCAAAAACATTGAAGGCTTTCGGGGACCATACGTGTACTAACATTTATAAATCTATAAAAGAAACTTTACGGACCTTATTATTAAGAAATAAATAAAACAGTTCGACCAGACGACATATAAAACAAGTTTTCAGAACTATAGTTTCTATTTTGGCTTAGTGTTCCTGATTCATGCGAGACAGTGTAAACTAAATTACGCCGTGTTCAGACCAAAACACTTTAGTCTGCATTTTACGATACGTTTAGCTTCATTTTAAAAGCTTGTTTAAAACATCTTGTGCTTTCATAGCGTGCTCCATCTTTCCTATTTTTCTTTTTTTCTATTTTATATGTTCAGTGTTGCCAATTTTTTTTTTAGGTATCATTTTTTTTTCATTCATCTTCGGAAGTATGATGAAAGGTGATTTTCTATAGGTTTATGTGAGGTTTGCATTTAAGGAATTTTAGCGCTTTGACGCATTCATACTGATAGTCCTTTTTTGCATTGCGAACATTTCATTTTTGTTTAGATGTGGTGTTAGGTAGCACGTTTTTTTATTATTTCGTATATATGTCTCGCGTTGTCAGTTGTTGTAATAGTGCTTTCTATACCTTCTTCTCTTTAGTTGTTAATGTGACGGTTGTTTCGTTTTAGTTGTGAATTATTTGTAGTGTCAATAATAATAATTTTTTTACATGTTAATATATAATATTGTTTTTGTTGTCTTATTTTAATTAATTTTAATTTGTTTTTGTGTGTGTTGTATTTGAAAATATACCATCATCATCATCATCATCATTGTCATTGACATCATTGCCTTCATCTTTTCATTGTACATTTGTCTGGACCCATTGATATACATGGCATAATTTTGCATATTTTTTTTTCTTTTATTATAACATGTATTGAGCACTGCAGTGTTCATTAACAATATCACCATAATTTAACACATTCTAATTATGTCCTTGGTGGGTTTGTACGACTTACATAGGTATTGAGTTTTGTATTGTTCATCATTATAAATATCACTATATTTTGAACAGAAAGTAGTTTCTGGTAGGAAACCATGTCTTCCTTTCAGGACTTTATAGAAATTGGGATTCAATTTAATAAATCAGGATCGGAACTAGAGGCGTTTGCTACTGCACAATTTGACAGCTATAATGCAAGAATTGAAAGACAGAATGAACGTGAATTAAAACGTCTTCAGTTAGAACATGATGAGAAGAAAAAGACACAAGATTTGGAGAAGGACAAGTTAGAACAAAAGGAGAAATTGGAGAGAATGAAGATGGAAGAGAAAGAAAAAGATCTTGCACAAGCTCTTGCGCTAGAAAAACTAAAGATTGACGCTGAGCAAGAAAAACTAAAGATTGACGCTGAGCAAGAAAAACTAAAGATTGACGCTGAGCAAGAAAAATTAAGATTAGCTGCTGCAACTGCTCAGAAAGCAACTGATTTGGAGATAGAGAAATTGCGTATTCAAAAAGATATAGATGTTGCTGTCGCCCTAAGAAAAGTGGAGTTGGACGCTCCAGACACATCATCTAGTACACCTGTGACCACAAACCGGATACGATTGCCTAATTTCAACCAACAAATCGACTGCGTCGATAGTTTCTTACAACGTTTTGAGCTCAAGGTCAGTGCGTTGAAGATCCCCAAGGGTCAATGGGGTGCAACATTATGCGATTTTTTAACAGCGGACGCTCTACAGACTTATTTTGCTCTGGACAGCGGTAGTAGAGAAGACTACGATGTTGTCAAGAAGACATTGCTACGTAAATTTCAGCTTACAGAAGCAGGATTCCGTGATAAATTTCATTCCTGTCTGCCTAGCAGGAAAGCTGACTTTGGAGAATTTATCTCATTAATAAAATTATATTCTAAAAGATGGATAGAATTGTCCGGAATTGATAAGACCTTCACTGGCTTACTTGATCTAATGTTACGTGACAAGGTGTTGTCGGCATGTAGCACCGATCTTGCCTCATTTTTTCAAGAAAGAAAACCGAAAGACCTTGAGGCAATGGAGATACTTGGGAGACAATATATGACAGCTCACCCAGATAAAGAGGTTCACAAACCAACTATAAAGGACGCACTCCCAGTATGTGTGGCTCGTCATGACTTTAGAGATGGTGGTCATAGACCTCGATCACAGAGTGTGGACAGCAGAAAAAGGCAAAGTTATAGATCCAACTACCGAGGAAAATATAACTTCCCAAGGCAGAGGTCACCATCTAACTTCCCACAGAGGCGAGACTATGGTTATTCAAACCAAGGTCAGTGGCGACAGAATTCTAGCCGTAATGAGGAAATACATCACAAACGGATGGATCATAGACCCACACAAGACAATGCATCCTACAGTGGTAATAGGAATAATGGCAGATGTTGGTCATGTGCTAGGAATAGAACTTATAAGAAATATTATAGAAATAGCACTAACAAACACTGTGGGCATAATGACAATAGCAATCATGAGAAGGGTAATGCATGTGTAACTGCAAAGAAGAATGATGAGAAGGGAGCCGACCATGCCAATGCATGTATTGTTAGCTCACTTAATGATGAAAATTGTTATGGATGCAAATCTTTATTCCAACCTGGTTCACAGCCCAGATTGATCTGCGGGCATGCTCTACCTGCTATTTCATCTTGTGAGAACGTGGGACGCCTCACGTTATATACTGGTTTTCTGTATAACAGGCATGTAAGTGTCCTTCGTGATTCTGGCTGTACCACTGTCGGAGTCCGTAGATCGCTAATTGATGAATCTGCCTTTACTGGTAAAACAGTGAAGTGCATAACATTTGGTGGGAGTATAGAGTGTTACCCAGTGGCAGAAATAGATATTGCCACACCCTTCTTTACAGGTAAGGTAAGGGCATGTGTCCTTGATGAACCAGTATCAGACATTATCCTTGGTAATATACCAGGTATTAAGGATTGCTCCCCAGAGGAGATACATAAATGGGTTGAATCTCACCCAATGTTGGCTAACGCTGTAGTCACTAGGGCCCAGCATGCTGCTGAATCCAAGGCAGAGCCAGCTATACCATTTAGTGAGAGAGCAACTCTTCAGAATGTTCAGAATGTTTCCCCTCAGTCGTTCGCTGCCAAACAGCGCAAAGATGTTGCTTTGAAACCATTGTTTGCTCTAGCAGAGAGCAAGCATGTGAAGAAGACAAAAACTTCACGTTACTGGTTTGAATTTAAAGAACTCAGTACTGACCAGATGCTTTGACAACTATGTTTTAGTCAGGAGACAGGTAGTTATTCCAAAGAGTTTTAGACCTATTGTATTGAATACTGGCCATGACTCGAATTTAGCTGGTCATATGGGGATTAAGCGTACTCTGTTTCGTGTCACCTCAAATTTTTATTGGCCCTGTGTTAACAGAGATGTAAAGCTATACTGCAGGTCATGTACAACTTGTCAAAAGGTAGCACGTAGGAGCAAGCACCACGCTGCACCCTTACAAGTCACTGATGTGCCATTACGGCCTTTCACCAAGATTGCAACTGACATAGTTGGTTATGATACGTAATGCTTCACAGAGGTCGAGAGTGCGCTGCAACCAATCTCGAAAATTACGTTCGTTCCTACCAGGAGAACAAGTATGGCTACTTCTTCCAACCAAGGAAAATAAACTGCTAATTTCCTGGCAGGGCCCTTTTAAGGTGGTTGAGAAGAAAACTGATGTAGATTATGCATTGACATAAGGGGCAAAGTTAAAACATTTCACATTAATATGTTAAAATTGTATGTGGAGCGCCCTGCAGAGTTAGAACCTATCTTAGACAGTATTTCTGATGAACCAGTTCGACAGACTTTGTCAGCTGTTGTGGAATCTGATGATTCTACAGCGAGCGATATTTCTTTTAATTTTCCTCTGCTGCCTTTAACATCTTCCGAATCTTGGAGAGATGTAACTGTATCAGGTGATTTAGATTCTAGTTATCGAGAACAGGCTCTTGCTGTTTTAGAATCTTTCTCTGATGTGCTGACTGAACTTCCAGGTCGCACTGATGTTATCTCTCATGATATTACATTGACTGATGATCACCCTATCAAACTCAGACCGTATACTATACCCTTACACTACAGATCTCAGGTGGATAGTGAACTTAAGGATATGCTACGCATGGGCATAATTTCTCCTTCTGAATCATCCTATTCTTTTCCTATGGTTCTAGTTAGAAAGAAGGACAAATCTCTTCGCATCTGCATTGATTTTAGACGTCTTAACAGTGTCACTCTCACAGATGCCGAGCCCATGCCTGTTTTGGAGGATCTCTTATCACAACTATCCCAGGCTACATACTTTAGCAAACTAGATCTATCCAAGGGATATTGGCAGATCCCTTTAACTGATAAAGTCAAACCTCTAACTGCATTTATGACTCCATATGGTTTATTCCAATGGAACTATATGTGTTTTGGCCTTGTCAATGCTCCCGCGACTTTTGTGCGCATGATGCGGAGACTCTTAGGAGATAGATCTGATGTCATCACATACATAGACGACATCTGTTTATTCCATAGTTCTTGGCAAGAACATATCACAGGATTAAAATCTTTATTAATGCTACTCAGAAAGCATGGTTTGACAGTTAGACCTTCAAAGGTTCAGATTGGTTCTCGAGAAATTTCATTTCTTGGTCACCGTGTTGGTAACCACATGTTATACCCTGATGAGCACACTGTCAAACGCATATTAGAATTAGATATCCCTCGGACAAAGAAACAGGTTAGGAGCATGTTAGGACTCATTAACTTCTATCACAAGTTCATTCCGAACTTTTCATCTATTTCTTCTGTCCTGTCATCTTCGACTAAAAAAGGGAGCTCCTAATAAAATTGTTTGGTCCGATACTTGCAGTGGAGCTTTGAACAAAATTAAAACTGTATTTTCCAAGGCACCTATTTTGATGTTACCTAATATCACTATGCCATTTCTTCTGAGGACTGATGCTTCTCAGACTGGCATTGGTGGTTGCCTGTTGCAATGGTTCAATGATACTCCACATCCATGCTTGTATGTAAGCAGAAAGTTGCTACCAGCAGAAACTCGGTATTCCACCAGTGAAAGAGAACTCTTGTCCATTATTTGGTGTAGGGCAAGTTATCACGCTATTTACTTGGCGCACACTTCTACCTCCAGACGGATCACCGTCCACTAACATCCATAAATAAAAAAACTACAACAAACAGTAGATTACACAGATGGTTCTTGCTTATCCAAGAATATAGATATACAATTATCCCCATCAAGGGATCAGAAAACTTTCTGGCAGACTTATTGTCAAGGAATGTAACTGGAAAGTGAAATTGTTTGTGCCAGATGTTGACATTGTCTGATCTTGTTTTGTTTTTCAGGTGATATACTATTGAAACATTCATGTTATGACTTTAAGTGCATTTTTTGAAAGATTGGATTACATTTTGTCTAAACTGTTTACATATATCTGTTTTCATGTCATTTCGCACTACAATTAATACTTCATATATATTATTCTGAACAGTAGGATTTTTCTTTTCTAATAGATTAATAGTTCTTGGGCTAACTATCCACTGTTCTCACGCGAAAACCCTTGGTTTCCGCTCGGGAACAGGGGGGCAATGTTGGGAGTAGAAAATGCATTAATTTTAACGCCGAGTTTGGCACTTTGCCATTTCACCCAAATAGCCACTCTATGTCACGTGATGAGACTGGCTGTGAAAGTATTGCTAACGAGGCGGGTAAAAAACGAGAGTTAGCGAAGTGGGCATTGAATGACCAGCCGTTAGGCGGCACAGATGTGTGTTTGGGCGTGTGTGGAAAGCCCTAATGTATATTCCTGTTTTTACATGGAAGTATTCTACTGTATGGCATATTTAACATTCATAATTGTTCATGAAAATGAGTGACTTTTATTATTATTATTAATCTGGATTATGTTCTAATTGCCTGACCACATCAATGGGTCTGTTTGAAGTTTCGTCTTGTGTATTAAAGTTACAAAACCGTCACTCAACTATTGTTACTTTCGTTGGAGAAAGAGATGTGTGCACAAAGTAAGTTAATACTAAGAGTTAATGTTTATTCGCCAGGCACGTAAAGAGAGAACCCTGGACATTACATTCCTACCAATATTGGATACACATAAACAGTCGTGCAAACGCAAAAGGCATGAATAAGCACGAAAAATATAAATAAACCACACACACACACCTCTCAACAGTTGGTTTTGCAAGCTGTTAGTTGATTCACGGACTGTAAGTTTTGCAGTTGTATGACCATTGTTACTGTGATGCTGTTTGTATCATCTCTATCTGAGTGAGCGGTGGTCACTGTGACCGAGAGGTTTTTGATAGTGCCTATTTATCATATGCTGTTCTGCAGTGGTAGCATTATATATGGCGTATTTCACTATGGCGACGTTTGGCCAGTTTATTATTATCTTAATAAAATGAATAGAGCTGTGTGAAGCCTTGGTGATAATGTGTCAGCCATTGTTCGTGTGGTCCCTTAGGGTAAACGAGCCTGTGTCTGTCTTGAGATTAAATCCAGCACGAATAGTGGTCTAGTCCGAAATTTCCCTAGTTTAAAGAGTGTTTCTGTTTTTTCCCCAGTCACCTGAAGATCGACCATATCATCCACTGGGTTCTAACGGTAGATCTGGATTGACTGGTGCCGCCCCTTGTATTAGAGACTTCACTGTACTAGGTTCAATTTTATGAGGTGGGGTAGCCTGTTCCTTTCCCAGCTGTGGTAGTCGTCCCTAAGTCAAGAGCAGAGTCAGGTACCCATTCGCAGCTGGGTAGATTAAAGGGTGACGCTACTAGGTATTGTTGCCGGAACCCGGTAACTTTGCTGCGTGGGGCAAACACTAACCATTTTGCCAATCGGACTTTACATAAATCAACAACACTTTTAGTCGGCATCAGGTCTTAAAACATACGGTTTTTTATTTGTCTTCTGTGTAGGATTGGCTGAACGGTTAGATACATAAAGAAATAAATATAGATAATTAACAGGCATTCGTTGGACATAAAGTAGGACACTAGACAACAGAAAAGAAATATAAGAGATAGGCTTACCAGGAATCGAACTGAGGGCCATGCAAATGGCGCAATCGCCTTGCTGTGAAAGTAAATCGATGGCGCCGTTTGGATGGTCCTAGGTTCGATTCCCGGTAAGCCTATCATTTGTATTTCTTTCCTGTTGTCTAGTGTCTTCCTTTATGTCTAACGAGTGCTTGTTAATTACCTTTATTTATTTATTATTCACAGGACTCGAGTTTCCTTCATTATTTATCTAAACGCTTAAAGCTCTTTCCTTTCGCCGCACAGTAATCCAAACATGGTATCGTCACGCTGTAGTCTACCCAGCTGTCCAATGGGTATTTGACTCTGCTTTTGAGTTAGGGAAGCAAACAAGGGAATTGACCATCCCACCTCATAAAAATGTTGGACGTAGCGTAGGTGAGTCTCTAACACTTCACTCCCTTACAACAGTTTTTGAGATTCGTATAGATAACATTTAAGAATTAGTAAACGGTTGCATTTAGAGATTAGTAGACGGTTGGATTTAGAGATTATTAGATGGTAACATTTAGAGATTAGTTGACGGTAACATTAAGAGATTAGTAGACTGTTACATTCAGAAATTTGTAGACGTTACATCTAGAGATTGGTGTACGATAACATTTAGAGATTAGTAGATGGTAACAAATGTCTATGTTAGAGAGAAGATAAACACCTATGCAGGCCACCAAGAACCACTTTTGTCAATAGTGAAACGTCGAAAGCTTGCCTGGTTTGGGCATGTAACTCGTCATGACTCCCTTTCGAAAACGATCCTCCAGGGAACAGTCGAAGGTAAACGGAGAAGAGGAAGGCAAAGAAAATCCTGGGCTGATAACATCAAAGAATGGGCAGGACACGGTTTCTCCACACTTGTACGCATTGCTGAGAATAGAGAGCAGTGGAGGACCCTGTCTGCTGATGCTTCCACCATGGCACCCCTACGACCCATGACGGGTTATGGGTTGAGATGAGATGATGAGATGGTAACTTTCAGAGATTTTAAGACGGGAACATTAGCAGACGGTAAAATTTAGAGATTAGGAGACGATAACATTTAGAGATTAGTTGACGGTTACATTTACAGATTAGTGGATGGTTACATTTAGAGATTAGGAGACGATAACATTTAGAACTAAGTATACGGTAAGATTTAAAGATTAGTGGACGGTACTATTTAGAGATTAGTGGACAGGGAAATTTAGAGATTAGTAGATGGTAACTTTTAGAAATTAGCGGACTGTAACACTGAGAGATTAATAACATCTAGAGATTAGAGGACGGTAACATTTAGAGATTATTAGACGGTAACATTTAAAGATTAACAGACGGTAAGATTTAGAGATTAGTAGATGGTATGATTTGGAAATTAGTGGACGGTAAAATTTAGATTTGAGTGGATGAAATCATTATGAGATTAGTAGACAATAACATCAAGAGATTAGAGGACAGTGACATGTAGAGGTTAGTAGACAGTAACATCTAGAGATGAGAGGACGGTAATATTTAGAGATTAGTGGAGGATAACTTTTAGAGATTAGCAGATGGTAACATTTCGAAATTAGTAGACGGCAGCATTTAAAGATTTTTGTATGGTAACATTTAAAAATTAGTTAATGGTTACATTTATAGATTAGTGTACGGTAACATGTAGAGATTAGTAGATGGTAATGTGATAGGGTGGGCGAGATGATGATGATGCTGTTGTGATATGTGATCACTTCCTTGCACACTCGCAACCGACCCGATCAACAATTAAACTCTGATTCTAAGGCAGGGGCTGTATTTATTCATACAACCCAGTCAGTGACCAAGCGCATGAAGCAAACATTAAACAAATAAAACAAAGCAAACAAAACAAACAAAACACCCAGCCAGTGCTCAGTTGCTAATCTGAAACAGATAAACAAAGCACCGACTAGTTAAAATCATACTAGTTAAATAATGAGAAACGATACTCTCACCTGCCAAACAGTCCTTCCACGCCACCTGACACACACACACACACACACACACACACACACACACACACACACACACACACACACACACATGTCGTCCAATGAGACTAGTATGGTGTTGTGCATGAGGCTGGCAATCTCACCATGTAACACAGATTGCTACCGAAACCACTTGCAAGAGCATCTGAATGCTTTGTGAGGGCTTCATGTGGATGCCAGCCACATTGGTGGCCCCATGCTCCATAAGGAGCGAGAAGAGAAATATATATCTCCAAGTGAGCCCACGTGCTCTCACAAACCATTCTACACAAAACAATAATTAAATAATAATAAAATGGACATAGAATAATATTCAACTATATGTACAACGAATACTCTCAATAATGAGCATAAACCACCACCTCGCAACTGATCCATCTCAATATTCGTCCCTGCACTCCGAAGCATGTCGTAGATGCCGACTGATGAGATTGGGAACTCATCATACAAAACACATTGTTACCGACACAACCACTGCAATAGCATAAAAATGCTTCTTGTGGGCTTGTGATGGACACCAGTTGCATTGATGTTTCCATGCTCCGCAAGGAGCAAACAGAGAAACACCTGTCTCAACGTGCCTTACGCCCAAAGGAGTGGCATTGTGCTCACCAGAAATCTAAATACCTAAAGCTAGATTCATCTTCTCAAAGGGAACTTTAGTACTACAAAACTGTTGTGGTAGATTATGATTAAGTGATTTCATATATCTTTTTCTTTATCTTCATTTTTCTCTTCTACCTTCTCTGTCACCTACGCCTGTAGGAATTTAACCCTCCCATATTCAAACCTCTGTCTTTCTTATAATTTAGCAAGCAGTTTATGGCTGTTAGCATTTAATTGCATTCTCTTTGATGCAGGTTTACGAGCAGGCCTGGTCTCGCTCACCTGTAATTATCTCGACAGCGATCATAAAAATCTCCGAATGAGATCAGTCGGTGATGGAAAGGGGAGACAATTTGTCTATTACCTTTGCCTGGATACGTTCGTTGTAAGTTAATTTACAAGATTCGAACCGCCATATCAAAGACTCTCGCTATAATTCATTTACGACCACTTCTGCGGATGGCGAGAGTGAGGCGATAATATATGTAGATTCTATTTCATCTAGATCTTAATATAGACCTGGCTTCAGCATGTGTGCGATACAAGTTGTTTGATTCGCAGAATGAGATAGAATTTATGTAGATTTGCCAAAAGGTGCCAACATCTGGCAAGAGTCTGCTAGTTACAACTTTCCCTTTGATTCTGTCTCAGTTTCAGATATTTATACCCCAGCAGTTTAGACTTCATTCATTCAGTACTGCCACAGCTTTAGAGAGACTTCTAGCGCGAGTTCTAGAATCACCGTAATAGTAGAGTCTTAGTTTCTCGTGGAGAAAATCTTAGAAGTTTGTGCGAAGGTAAATATATATATGACTAGTATTGTCGAGTGATAGAATTGTTAGTTCAAATTATATCTTCACTAGATTGTGTGCAGTGATTTACTAGTTTAATCGTCATTATAATTTTCTAAGTTACTGTGTTACAGTGGATAGCAGAATAAATTATAATTTCTAGCTAAAAACTCATTCAGCTATAAATAAATTTAATTAAATTGCTAGTAACCAGTCAGAGAACATTTTAACTAAGTAAATGCACTGATTCATCATGAGTGTTGACGAGATATGTATTTATTTCTAATTCATGATGATTGATTTTGTTAATGACTAGAATTTATTTCACGGGAGTTTTAAACGATAAGACAGGCTCTAAGTTTGCGGTTTATAATTTAAGTTAAATGACCGAAGTGAACATATTCTATTTACGCGTAGGATCGTGTATAATATTAGGGTTGAGTATTTATGTTTTTCTCTTCCTTTTATACAGTATCTGGGTCAAGTCCAAAACCTACCAGCGGTTTCTGTTTATGTATAGCAGAGAATAACTAGACGAAAAGAACTATTTTTCTGAACTTTATATTGTAACTGGCATTGAGTTCCAGAGTTCTTTTTCCATAATCAAAGTTTTACAGTCGGCCCGTGGTGGCGACTAAATCAAACATGTAACAGAATCAAACCTGTGACATTACTTGTATAACAACCACTGTGTTGAGAAGACGATAAATCCTGAACAGAGTTATTTACCTGCAACTCGAGGTAACAATCGATGATTTCAAGCTACTGTACCCTTGTGAACATTAGACATCTTATTTATTTACTACCTGGACAAAAATTGAAGTGACATTAATCAGCATCCTACGTACCATAGTGAAGCGAGCGCTTCCCAAGATTTGAATTTATTAGCATTGGAGAAGCTGGGGCTTGTTTCGCCTAAACACACCATTGGATGGGCTGTATGTTCCTTAAACAATTGTTCCAGATGTGGTGAGAGTGCCTATTAGGTAAGAGAGCATGTCTTGTGATCACAAGTGTGTCAGAGCGAGAAAATGCAGGGATGATTAATTCTTTGATTCTATAATCCATATATCCATTGATTGTTTTTCTTCTTAAAGATTACATATGCTATCTATTTCAGAGTAGATTACAGGAGAAACCTCTGTTATTTACGGTAGAGAGAAATCCTAGACCATAGTGTATAAATCTGTGACTCTTTGGGGCGAATAACTTCTCTTATAACGGGATCTTGGTTCAACAGAGGAAGAAAGGATTACACCTATGGGTCAACTCTGTTATTGATTCCTTAACCTATGTTTATTTGTGTATTGATATGATAGTCTAACTTTATTTACTGTGTTGTGAAATTCTTTATGATAAATAAAATTTACATAAACTTATTCAAGTGTGTCGGTCAGCTCGTCCAAAAATATCTACATTCCATTGTTATAGTTTTCACGTTTGTACGTCAAACTGTCGTCACTTATGTGAGTGTGTCGGTGAGTGGATGATATATAGTACATCTATATAACTGAGTTATCTGTCTGACAAATACTTTCTGTTGTAGAGATAGGCTGAGCGAGAGGATCTCCTCGAGTCTCAGGGACAGAATTACCTAGTTTCCACCATCTCACTCGTGAAAATCTATTCCTATTATTATCTCTCACTGAGTCACCTCAGGTTCTAGTCTATTCAGAAGGGACCAATCTGTGTCTTAATTCCCCTATCATAAATCTACGACAACTGTGTACACAAAAGATGTAATTAAACTAATCTCAAAGTGACCCACTAAATATATACAGTAGCCTCAAAGTAACCCACTAAAGAAATACAGTAGTATTATGATCGATTATTGTGAAATACACTTTAACCTAAACTATCCCTTCCATTACTGAAGAAAATTACATTAACCTGCCTTCACCCACGTGTCAATTCAGACAATATAATCACCCACGTGTCAATTCACACAATATAAAATAACGTAACATTACTAGGCCTATAACAAGAGTGTTAATGCAGACTCACTGGCGCCTTCTTTATGCACAGTCATCAACACGTGCCCCCCCCCCCCGGTTGCCTTCTTGCCAACAAGTTAATATTATCTAAATTACGGTCCCAGATAACATCTCTGTCCAGTCCCATGTATGATATACTCTCCTACTAAATTTGCCTTTCTTGCCCGGTCTGATGAATGAAATAATTGCTACTAAACTCTTACAGCCGCAATCTGGACTTAATACCAGTAAAATCTATCCACACATATTTTCACTCATCTATCATTTCAAGACTTAGTCCTTAAACGAAATCTCCTCATGAAACACATCTATTTATCTATTTCATTAAACATTAGAACAGACACGCTGAATATATTTCTAAAGCTACAGGGAAATAATGGTAATTTCACTAGGAAATTATCTAATCTGCTTTAAAATCAAACTCACGTGTTCAAGGCATCTACAGATCGACTCTGGTTTCTTACTCTGGGCTGCTCCTGCAAATAAGGGTCTTTCGCCGGGCTCACTTTCTCTTTACATAGGCCCTAAGGCTAATCGCTCACAAGAGTAGTGCGCGCGCAGTAATTGGGCCACTTAAATAACACACGCGATGAATGCTCTTGTAGAAGCGAAAACACAAATATAACACACAACTATTTCTAGGCTTTATTGTGGCCTAGTAATATATCTTCTTCTTGAAGATGTTGTGGTAAAAAGGCAGTGAACCCCGGAGACAATGGGGATGACAAGATGGCGCGGTTACAGTAACATTTAGAGATTAGGGGACGGTAAAATTTATTTAGAGATTAGTGTTCGAAAACATTGAGAAATTAGTAGATGGTAACTTTTAGAGATTAGTAGATGGTAACATTTAGAGAATGGGAGACGGTAACATTTATAAATTAGTAGACGGCATCATTTAGAGATTAGTGGATGACAATATTTAGAGATTAGAAGACGGCATCGTTCAGAGATTAGTGGGCGATAACCTTTAGAGATTAGTAGACTGTAACATGTAGAGATTAGTGGGCGGTAACATTTAGAGATTAGTGGGCGATAACCTTTAGAGATTAGTAGACGGTAACATGTAGAGATTAATGGGCAGTAACATTTAGAGATTAGTGGGCGATAACCTTTAGAGATTAGTGGACTGTAACACGTAGAGATTAATGAGTGGTAACATTTAGAGATTAGTGGGCAGTAACATTTAGAGATTAGTGGGCAGTAACATTTAGAGACTAGTAGACGGTAAAATCTAGATGTTGGTGGATGGTAATCTCTTACTGGTTACTACCAAGTCAAGACAGAAAGGGTTATTGATCTGTTATAATCGATTTCCGATGCAGCAACGGTAGTTGATGTGATTTGTTATAAAACTGGCAAGTTATTATATTGGTGATGACATTTCACCTCGTCTTTGCATGTATGATATCGGCACTGTTTGTGTGATAACGGTAGTTTTAAAAACGAAAATGGTATTTTTGAAGTGATTTCACATTTGTATTTGCTGTCTTCACAACTGGAGTTGTTGCGGTAATTAAGGCGAAGTAAGCCTGGTGTCCGCTCCACCTGACGTTGTTGTTGTCCTCATGCCAGCCGATATCCTTGTATTTGCCAATGCTGTTTGCTAATCACACAAGGATTGCTCAACAGAACATCGATTTTCAATACACGAGAAGAAGGTTTCATATACTCAGCAGTCCTATTGATGTATCATTATTTTTAAATATAGTGCAGTATTGACTAATGCAGCGTCTCTCAAACTGTGATTGGCAGGTATATGGAGGTTTGCAGGTTCGTACTGTGGGACGCGAGCAGGTAAAAATATATAAATTTGTGAATGATATTTAAAAAATTACTGATTTGTTGGTCGGAGTGGCTAAGACGTTTGGCGTCCGCCTTGAATTCTAGAGGTACCGGGCTCGATTCACAGTTGAGGGAATATAATTTATGGACTTTTTTTTTCAGGACCAGTGGTCCTAATGATGTCACACTCCCTCCTGGTCTCCTGGGTAGTGAGATCGGATGCCTAGCCTTCTCGGATAAGGGCGAAAAAATAAAAGGTCCCGTGTGCACGTTAAAAACCCACGTCAGTTGGAAATCGTAAAGAGTAGGCTTAACAGGCCGCTGCCCTGGCAAAATAAAAAAATTAGAAACCTACCCACAACAAAACTATTTATAGAATGTGTGATTCCTATATACACACACTGGGATTCTCGCCAGTACTACGGAGATCGTGCACAGTGCTGAGGTCCTCCTTGTGTGATCTAAGGGAGGAGATCGTCGCACTGATGGCGTTGTCCGTGTGCAATGAAGATAGTCCTTCAAACCAAACTGATTGACGATAACTGGTTATCCACTTTTATTTGATGTAACATAATATATGGAACTTTTATCTTCAGATTTTGAGTTGATTTGGCAACGATAATGAACGTGGATTCCTAAAACATAATTTTGTTTTCTTTACATCTTTGATTCACCATCCTACACCATCCACCATCCTACACCATTCACCATCCAACACCATTCACCATCCAACACCATTCACCATACTACACCATTCACCACACTACACCATTCACCACCCTACACCCTTCACCATCCAACACCATTCACCATCCAACATCATTCGCCATCCTACACCATTCACCATCCTACACCATTCACCATCCTACACCTTTCACAATCCTACACCATTCACCACCCTACATCATTCACCATTCAACACCATTCATCATCCAACACCATTCACCATACAACACCATTCACCATCCTACACCATTCACCTCCCAACACCATTCACTATCCAACACCATTCACAATCCTACACCATTTACCATCCAACACCATTCACCATCCTACACCATTCACCATCCAACACCATTCACCATCCAATATCATTCACCATCCTGCACCATTCGCCATCCAACACTATTCACCATCCAACACCATTCACCATCCAACACCATTCACCATCCTACTCCACTCCTTCAAATTAAAAAAAATTCTATATTTGCAGTTGCCTTACTTTAAAACCCTTTCTTTAATAGAATTATTCCCCACTTTTTTTTTACATTATTTTAGTTATTATACAAAATCGTCTAGGTTAATACTGGTTAACATTCGATAGAGTAAAATTTACCACGAAAGTGCAAAGTTTCAGCTGTCTGTTATGAGTGGACCATATAAATTCTGCGCGTAAAAGATTTAAAACGCGACATATAGACAAAACATTTGTGAATTGAAATAAAAGTGGTTAAAAATCAAACGTTGAAATGTCATAAAGCTATTTTGTGTCAAATAATCCTTCTCTGAGACTCCATCGAGCGATAAAGGTTTAAGGATGTCATTTGTATTCCCGTATAGCGGCCGATTCTCAAAAAGAGAGCTCTTGCAAAACCGATCATGGTTGTTACGCAAGGAACTTGTTGAACTTGGAACAACAAAGGTGCGCTAACTTTATGCTATTTGATTGATCATTTCACGCTTCATTTCACATGAAAGTGATGTTTCTTTGGTTACTTTTGTCATTTCTTCATAAATCATGATTTATTTGCTCCGTACATCTCCTAAATGGTGAAACATGTGCATTAGATCTTGGCACATCTCGCAGATCTTAAGATAGAAAAAAAAAAAAACAACAACAGAAGAGATTTAACGAAGTTACAACACAAAAATAAACGCACGATTCATAGAGAGCTCTCCTGCATATATTAATCCGCTTTTTTTCCCGTTAGAACTATTTACACCACATTGCAACTTTGAGCGAAGTAATGCGCTGCCGATATTTGTCTGGTGGTTTCCGATTATGTCCTTTTTTAAAAATAGAACATTCAAAGTGCCACATAACAGTCCGCGTGTTTTCAGAGTTTGTACTTTTATTAACAGAATACTCCAAGTGCCACTTAATTGTCCAACCTGTTCTCAGAAGTGATAGTGTAATTAACAGAATATTCTAAGCATCACATACCTGCCCACTCTGGTTTACGATGTTGTGCGTGATTCCAGACAGAACATATATGTGCTACATAACAATCTGCCATATTTTCAGAGTTTGTACGTTTAATAACAGAACATTCTAAGTTTCACCTAATTGTCCGCCTATTTTAAAAACAGAGGTTGTAATTTTATTAACAGAACATTCTAAGTGTCACCTAATTGTCCGCCCTATTTTCAGAAGTTGTTCGTTAACAGTACAGAACGGTATATGAGCTATATAATTGTCCGCCCTGTAAAGCAACGCCAGCCTACTTTGAGCTATCACAGATCAGTTGCTACTGAAGACGGAAGAGTGGAAAATAAATCAGTAGAAGACTATACAGATGAACAAGCCTTGCTCTCACATTCCCTGTCTGGCCTCACCTGACTGTCTGGGGCAGCCTATTTAGAGAGATGACACAGGAGATGTAAGAAATACCGGAGAAGATGCAGATATCTTGGAGAGGGGACACAGTGAGAAAACATGTTGACAGCATTAAACGGAGTTACCAGCAATCTGGAGGTTATGAGAGGTAGAGACATTTTTACAAAAAAATGGAGAAGAGAGCTGGAGATAGACGTGAAAAGGTTGAGACAACGAAAGAGGACGATTAGGAGTGAGTTTGCTGTAGACCTATGTTCCCTGTGGAGCTAAAGGATCATGATGATATCTTGCAGCAATGAATGAGTGGGCTAGTCTAGCAGCATGATATAACAGAACTAGGCAACGTATGGGAGAAGTGGAGAGCTACTGGTACCAGGCAACAGTGCAAGGACACGTGATCTGAAAGAGACAATGAAAAAAACCATTCTCCATATTTGGAAATAAATATTCGTCTGCCACGAAAACCCAGACTCTAGTTAATATCAGCGGGTTTTGACACTAAGTGGCCGTATTGATTTATCATGAAAAGTGACATTTAGTGACATTGCTGGTTTTATTTGAATAACAATTACAATGATAAAATACTGACAACATAAATATCTCCACAGTGGTATTCTCTTGCACTTTTAATTATGCATCTATAAATATTCTGCCCCAATTTCGCCTTCTCCTGTTAGAATTTTGGGTGGTTTGTCGCGGTCCGTGCTAAAACAATTTTTTTCAGCAGTGTTTTTGGTTGTGTGTAAATTTCTCCATCTTCTATCATTATTTTTATTTGCTTATTGGGCAATATTTACCCATGACTTTTACAAACCTTCCTTGCGAGATTGTAGAACTAATATTTCACTCGAGAAATTGCTATTCGTCCTTCGCGGTGGTCTCAAACGAGACAGATCTTGCAATCGGCAGCGTGTGCTAATATTTATGTAAAGTTCTCACGTCTTCGAAATGGGAAATAGTGGAAACATGTTTTTAACAAGTCCCTTGTGCAATCCTCCTGTGTTACTCACTACACCACATTTCGTATTTCTCTTCACATGCGCATTACGTTGGGTGCCAAAATCGGTTACCATCTACTTTTGTTGAATATATTTCTTCTTTATTTTCATCTCTTCTATACGCCCGCTTTGCCAATTTTTCTACTTGTGCATTTTCTTTTAAAATAGGTCATGAGTTCATAAATATGTGTTCATATCTCGTTGTCTTCTCGAATTCCTTCGCACCTTACAACAACATTCGTACTCGCCAACCCCTTTCTCTAGCCTCTCCTCTTTTCTAGTCGACACATCAGAACCAATAAACCCTCCCATGTGGCACGAAAAAAGCACGGGGCCCGCACGTGATTCCAGACAGCTGTAATTAATACCATACAAGAATGGACTTAACAAACCATATACATGCAGTTTTCCCACAAGTCATGTGATTAGGGGCGGACATCTGGCTTGAATACCAAATCAAACGACTCACTCGCGTGTCCAGATGGCGCACAGGAAAGCGGTCTATGACGTAGCGATAATTTGGTAACTGAACGCAAACTTCGGCACTACTTAGGATTTTTTTGTCAGGAACGTTTTGAAGAACAAAAACTGCACAAAATGGAACAATGAGAAAATATTCTGACCTCAACGATGTGTAATATTCGATATTCAATAATGTGACGTTCCTTCTTATTGCCTTTATTATCTATTATTTCGGCATATTTAACGCACATGATTTCGTGCCTATCCTCTACTCAGACTTTTTACCCTTTTTTCCTACTATCGTTGTTCACGTTTCACTCTTTGATGCATGACAGGGTCAGACAATCGCCAATCCCTGAGAGATTAATTGAATCATCAAACGTGATAAACCACATGACCTCCAGGCGAATACGACCATGAAGTGTTTATTCAAGATTACGTAATCACTTCCGATCCGACAGTAGAATGTACTTGCAAAACTGGTTTAATTGTATAGACCACGATGTGTCTAGACAGGCAGTCGGATTTGCGACAAGTCCTGTGATACAAGAGATCGACAGAGTCTGATAAACTAAGTGATCAGACTTCTGAATTACTTGGGATAGGTGATTGCAGATAATCGCAATCTTGGAAGACATTTTGAAGAGTGAGCGGGAAGTGTGATATAAGTAAACTTTGACAACACTTTACGGACATTACAATCCCATATATGGAAAGTGGCTGTTTAAATTGTCAAACGTATGAGTCACGCATAAAATTATAAAAGCCCTACTTTATCATAACACGTACTATGAATGTCATTGGTTTGGCGATTCGAGTTATCATATACAATCGCTCTGATTAGGAGTTGCCTAGTAGAGAATAGAGAGCAGCGGAGGACCATGTCTGCTGATGCTTCCACCATGGCACCCCTACGACCCATGACGGGTTATGGGTTGAGATGAGATGGTGATGAATAGTAGACCACAAGAGTGCGTGGGTGAAGTCTGAGATATAATGTAGGACGTTTTAGACAAACGGTACTGCATTCCCGAAATCGTCCAGTAGACAGCTCGGACTGAAGCCAGGAAACAATAGAAGTTAAGATTCTGACTTTAAATAGGACCGGACTTGGTGGAACACCTCTGAACACTACAGCAAGAAAACACTAAGTTATTCATACAGAAACCGGACTTATACAGGATTTACGCATACAGTCGCAGAGGAATAGTTAATAGAACTAAATAACCCGACGTGTGTTCTAGGCATCTATATAAAGTTGCCAAGACTATTTCCCTGAGCAAGAAGTCTAAGATTTCTCAATTATTGCGTTTGTGGTACCAGCACGAGGAGACCCGACTTTTTGTGGTACGCTCCGAAGAGACCATTTGCTGTACTACGATTCTGTGGCTCAAAGCTTGTAACTGACACTTGAAACCTATATTCCACGGGTTTTGAAGATTCTTGCCTTGACCAGGAGTGGTTACTTTCTGACTGATCTTGAAACGTGCCTTCCCCACAGAGACGAATCTACGGAACCAGCAGCATTGGCACTTTAGCAATTTGGCAAGTCCGATTTTTAGCCGGCCAAACAAAGAAGTTTCTGTTCTAAAATTAAGCTTACGAAAGCCGATATATATTCCATGACGAGACTTACTTTTTATTAATCACCAGTTCTAATTTATTTACAAGTGTTAAAGTAATTGATCATTAAATTTGTAAATGTTGTTTTTTCAAATAAATAGTTGAATTAATTATTACAGAGGGAAGTGCACATGTGTGAATACGTATTTTAATATATATATATATACAGTTATATCTACGTTTAAAGAGCCAATACGAGCAATAATAATAATAATAAAAGGCAGAGGAATTTTACTGTTAATTCCGATGGGGGCTTGAACGAACTAATATTATATCTCTCCACAAAAGGCGGGGGGGGGGGGGGAAGATAAAGAGTTAAGGTGCTCAGACCCATTTAGCATTGTTCTCGATTTTTTAAATATCTTGTGGATACTTCCTCGAGGTAGAAGCATCATCATCCTTATATCTGCATCTGTGCCAAGAATAATCTTTTGCAAAAGTAGACACCTTTGAAGACCCACATTAGCTACTCCAGGTTTTGGCCACTTTTGGGCCACTACTGCAGAGAAAAGGGGAGGCTACCCTTGACAAATGATGAAACTCGTCTGTTGTTTGTTTAATGTGAAAATTACGATGTCATCCTCACAAGATGACTGATTGTGGAAATAAACTATTACTCTTCAGTGTTTTATTTTAAGACTTTGATCAACATCTTCACAAGATCACTTATTCTCGAAGTTACATTCTTCATCAATCTCCCTAATTGTTTGGTCATAACGTTCCCTTTTCACGCAGACCAGGTTTCACACTTTTCACGGAACCCAGATGCGATAAGCCAGCATAGTGTACTGGAAAGAATGTTGACTTTAATACTAAAATAAAATCCAGTATAAATCACCACTACTATTAATGATCACACTTACAAACCTAGGATGCATAGTAACATAAGACGGCGGAATAAGTAAAGACATCAACAACAGAATGAATAAAGTGAGAACAGCCTTTGCTAGTCTCAAAATCATCTTGGAAGTCCTCTCAGTACAGCACAAACACCAAAGTAAGATTATATGAGAGCTGTATACTTTCTGTGCTTCTCTTAATGCTGGAGAGTAACAGAGAAGGAAATGTTGAAATTGACCTCCTTCCACACAATCAGCCTAAGGCAAATTCTCCGAATCTTTTGGCCTAATACCACCACTAACCAAGAACTGCTGGAATAACCAAGAGGACATGCACACCATCATAGCTGGCAGACGCTGGAGTTTTACTGGCCATGTCCTCAGTCAGAGACCCTGATGCCATCACAAGAACAGATATTCTATGGACCCTTGAAGGAAAGCGTAAGAAAGGCCGACCAAGAACAACTTGGCGGAGAACTGTGGAGGCCGAGATGCAAAGAATGAACCAGAGCTGGGGCACTGTACGAAGGATGGCCGCTGACAGAACAAAGTGAAAGCAGTTTGTTGCTGCCCTACAAGACGCCACCAGACGTTATGGCGACTGACTGCTTTGATAATCGACGGCTAAGGATCGAAGAACAAAGACTATTAATGATATAATGTGTAATATACTTTGCTTTTTTTTAATGCGAGTAATAAACACTTTAAAAACAAACCTACTGCTGTAGGTATTACGACAGGTAATACTACTACCGGCATAGTAGCTAGTACTTATAATATTGGCACTTTTACTATTTTTAATACTAATACCGTACTGTGCCAGTACAGTCGCTACTACTACTATTACTACTACTACTTCTACAACAACAACAACAACAACAATTACGACTACTACTACTACTGCCGCTTTTATTATTAGTAATACGAGTAAGTAACCCATTAAATAATGACAGAAATGAATTACGGTGTGGCATTTCCTCTGCATATCCCGAAGACGGCACTGTTTCTCATGCAATAATTTCATCCCTTTCTAATCAATTCACTGTCCTTAGATCTGTGTAGTCAAACGCATTAAAAAAAAAGCCACGTACACACATACACAACAATATTCCGAACAAACCTTTCATTTCTTCTTCTCATAATCATTATTTAAGGGTTCATCTACTTGGGCGACTAAAAGAGCCAACGTATCAATAATTAGTTGGGCGAAATGGGACATATATTTCCCTCTAATTCCTTTCAACTACAGTAAGGGAAAGACGCTACCATGGCTTGACGCTTTAGCTTAGCAAAGTAAACAATCCATCTTGATAGCTGACAAGTATCATAAACTAGAACTGTACTGCAGCACTAGTACAAGTAGGTCTGCTAATTCTATTCGCAACAAAAAATAAGTTGTTGTTTTCGATGTCGATTATATCGAATCGATATTCTCGAAATTGTATCAGTCACTAAGTTTTTGAAGTGGAATATTCAGTACGAGTAGTGTCATGGTTATTCTGATGATGATTATCACGTATTCGTGTTGATTTATTTTCAGTTATCCAATGTTCTATTAATCGTTCTGTTAACCCAGGGGTTCCCAAACTTTTTTGAGTCTCGGTCCTTCCATGGAATCCGTTGATTCTGAATCGACGACAGACAAAATATATATATATAAATAATGTAAGAAGTTATTATAGAGGCACAATAAATTAACTCAACCTTGTCATTGAATGGTTACATTCATTAATGGGAAGGATGAGGCTGGTGAGCATTAAGAAGGGCACTGATAATTGGTTGGAGATTGGTGAAATTTAGTTTTGAGTCACCACAATCTTCCAGGTTCATTCAGTTCTAGTGCTTTGATGAAATTGCATTTGCGTATCTAATACCAGCTACAACCATATTACAAACTTGGCAATGTAAGTACAAACGGCTTAACTGCTGCACAAAGCTTGGGGTATTTTGTAGTAGAATTTCCAGATGTAAAATTGAGTCACAATATGCTTTTTTAAAATTTCTAATATGGTTTTCATCTTTTGAGGCCGAAAAAGTTAACACACAAGTTTAATCGACTCCCGATGTTGTGGTCAATGTCGATCACCTTGGCGTCCTCTGTTCTATACCAAACATAACAATTATTCAGTGTCACACATAATTCAACGTCTAATGCTTTGGTTTATGAGCTAATGAAACAGTGAATATGCACTTATTACATGTATGTATTTTTGCTACTTTTATTAAGTTACAGGAATGAATGAAGGTCGTATAATAATAATAATAATAAATTCTTTAAGCACCAAACACGGCGCATAAGGCAGAAACCAGTGCTCTCCAGGTTGTTCGTTGTGATGCCACTCCTCTTAGCTCTTGCACATTATTTAATCCCAACGTTCTTCCTTCTCTTATTATTGTTCTTCTGAGTGTTTCTTTTGGTCTTCCTTTTTTCCTCTTACCCTCAGGAACCCAAGTGAGTGCCTGCAATGGTATTCTGTTGTTTTTCATTCGTAGGACATGACCGATATATGACCATCGTCTTTTCCTTATATAGTCGGAGACATATTTCTGCCTAGAGTCTTCTCTTATTTGTCGATTAGTCTTGAATTCTTTCCAACTGATGTTCATGAGTTTTCTAAGACATTTGTTCTCGAATGCATTCAGCTTGTTCTCCAATGATTTTGTTATTTTCCAACTCTCACAGCCGTATGTTAACACTGAGATAACATTTGAATTAAACAGACGAAGCTTGGTATGTGTCGTAAATTTATTTTGAGAGAAAAGAGTCGTAGAAATAGTGGTCCGGTTTAGAGTGGAAAATGATGATGGAAAGCTCAGTGATAGAAAATGTAGAGATTTAATAGTTACTTCACAGCGTGCTGGAGGAGAGTAAAGACAGACTTATTTACGACAAATCGTGTCTCTCAATCTTCTCTTTCACTCTCCTGGTCAAACAATTATTTGCCAGTTTTCCAGACTCGCATCTGCGCGCTCACCGATTTGGTGTTTTCAAACACACACACGACGTTGATACAAACTATATTAAACGAATAGGGGAAAAGTTGGGCTTTGGGTATTCCAACACACAGAACTAAATGAGTTTATGTGATTTTATTCACTTTAAACATCAATCACTAAAAATATCAGATATTACATAAATTATCATAAGTACACAAATGCAAATAACAAGTTTGGGAGGGGGTGAAGAAGATTGGTATCGACTAAGCCCTTCCCGCTCATTAGACAAAGACAAACCCAGTCCAGAGATAGATAATATCAGGAACACGGGTACGTTAACCTAACAGTAAAGTTAATTACTCTGAAAGAGGTGTTACAAAATTAGGTATAGGTGATAGAAAAAAAAACCTGTTCTTCCCAGCTGTTCTTCCCTTTACTAAGCAAATGGAAAGGAGGTGGTTTTAAACAGAGTTAACAAATTATCAACTATCCCACTTAAAGGAACAATGTAGGGTATACAGAAAAGATATATGTTACCAGGTAAGCAAGTTAACAAAATGGTCACACAAAAGAATTAATTTCCTGTCATTCATACACGCGCTAGCAAAGGCCTTCACTCATCTTGCTCTCACTTACCGATTGTGAAAAAATCTTGCACTCCATAGAATAACACAACAGCAGTTACACCTCAACTAAATGTATGAGTGTTTGTTCAAGTTCTAACCCCAGATTAGCGGGTAGGCGGTCAGCACATAAAAGGATCCCGTAATCGCTGGAAAATGAATCTGTAGTTGTGTCTCTTTTCTTAATAACAGTTTCTATGGGAGGGCACGGTCTCTGATACCGGGGTGAGGATGGTGTGGTCTATTTGACTATGCCGCGGATAATAAAATTCTTACGCGTGCTGGTACACTTTATCCGTGAGGTATGGTTTAAGTCCAGTGAGAAAACTAGTCACATCACTGTTCAGGAAATTATGAATTATCTCTCTCTGTGTCAGTAAACTAACAAAGCTCGGGCCAGTGTTCTTCTTCCCGTTACGACTTAAGTTGTTTGATGGTGCGTTAAATTTGTCTTTGGGTGTGCTTTCTTTGCTATAAGTTAGATAGCGGAATTCCAAACATAGAATCGCCTCAAAGATTAAAAATTTACACAGTCTCAACAAGTTCTGCGTCAGGGGAACTCTACACACTGTTTATGCTTTGCTTTGCTTAGATTGATTTCTTTATTGCTTTCTTAATGCTGGGATCGCACAGGTTACGATCACTCTGTATGAAAGAAAAAAAAGACATGTAATATACCGAAAACAAATAACCTTCTAAAGCGCGATGAATTTCCCGTTTAGCCTATTATATATATGCTCGCGTATTTAATTATGTATTTAATAAACACTGCGCGAGTTCTAGTGGTTAAAAAACACACATCTATAAAACTAGGACTAAACTGAATTTATTAATTATAAATTCCTTCGCGACTTTAAAAGTTAATTTAAGCATCTATTATCTTTTGAAATAATATAATAGATAGATCATTATATTTAAAACTGGAACTCTTGAGATGGTTTAATTAAATAGATTTAAATTAACACAGAATCCCTTTAAATAGAATGACTGAACTAGACCACTGATCACTTTACACAATATATATTTACCGCTTTGCACAGAATTAGAAATCACTGCAAATATATATAAAATCCAGGGGAAAATCTATAACAAGATTTCAATAAAGCTAGTGCTTCTGTAAAGGTCTGGCCAGCGAGTGATAACGTGTCTAGTTCTACATGGTCTATTTAGCTAAAATGAAATGTAAGTTGAGTGGGACATGATAAACTTGACAACTTATTTGATCTCACGAACTTTTGGGGATCTGACCGCCAAATCAAGAGAAGAAGCCGCCCCCTGGTCTTCGTATCCGCTCGCTGCTGCCCGTTTCGCTTTCCCCCGTTCGCTCGGCTCCTCGATTGACACCGAGACGCGAAATTAGCGGCAAGCAACTGCGTCTCGTATCAGGGAAAACTACTGTCTTTGATAACGCCGATAGTCTCCCCTAAAATCCCTCGGTCTGTCTCTTTGATCTCGTCGCTGTATCCTACATGAGTCCCGGTGGAATGAGTTCTGGCAAACGAAAAGTTACAACAAATGTTCAGGGGTTCTAATGTTATGAAAAGCTAAGAGTCCCTTTAAATCATCCATCATATCAGGGAAAATTCACTTGTCAAACTAGACGTACGTCACAATCGTCCCCACTTTAGGCATGAAACCATTTTTCATGTTTTCATTTTTGACAATGGAGGTGACCTGATTGGTGATTTTAGGATGAGTGGTATCTTCAGTTTGCTCTTCTTCCTCTGTAGACCAGTTTCTACTCAGAAAATCAGCCCCGACATTCTGTCTTCCCGGAATATATTCCACTTTGAAAGAATAGACGCTTAGAAGGAGGGCCCAACGCATGATCCTAGCGTTAAATTCTTTATTGGCACCAAGAAATGCTAACGGAGCGTGGTCTGTTTGCACCGTGAACGATGTACCATAAAGAAACTCATGATGGCGTCTGATACCGTCAATCAGAGCAAGACATTCCCTTTCAACTACGCTGTAGTTCCGTTCCGCTTTATTTAATTTCCGACTGCCATAGGCAACTGGAAATAGCATGTTCAGGTCACTGTCATCGGCTTGAAGCAGTGTTGACCCGATGCCCTGACCTGACGCGTCGACTCTCAGTACAAAAGGTTTCTTGAGGTCAGGCAACCTCAAGATGGGGTATGCAGACAACTGTCCTTTCAAAGTGCTATACGCGTGTTCGCACTTTTGATCCCATATGACCTTATCAGGACAACCTTTCTTTGTGAGGTCAGTCAGAGGTGCCGTCAGTCCGTTGAAGTTCTGGATGTACTTCTGATAGTATGCACATAGCGATATGAAGGAACGTACGTCTTTCTTCGTTCGGGGTCTTTTTGCTGCCACTATTTTCTCCACGTTCTTCTTAATAGGCCAACTGCATCCGTGAGAAATAGTGTGCCCCAGGAAGTCTAACTGTTCAAACCCGATGAGACATTTGCTAGGTCTGGCTGTGAGACCCGTTTCCTGTAGTCTCCTGAGGAGCATAGCAACCGTAGCAATATGTTCTTCATATGTTTCCGATGCAATTAAGATGTCATCCATGAAATTATGGATATGGGGACTTTGCAAAGGTTGTAGAAGCTTCCTCATCATCCTGGTGAACACTCCTGGTGCGTTATGCAAACCGAACGGCATCACGTTAAATGTGTAATGTCCTTCACTAGTGCTGAAAGCTAACAAAGGTTTAATTTCCTCTTTGACTGGTATTTGATAATAACCTTTGCTGAGGTCAATCTTGGAGAAGATCTTTGCTTTGCTGAGCTTGGTGAACAACTCAGAAACAGTTTGGAGAGGTTCGGGCTGGAATTCCGTTACAGCGTTTAGCAACCTGTAATCAATGCACAGCCGAACTTCCTTATTGGGCTTCTGCAACAGCACTACACTCGAGCTGTAAGGAGATGTAGACTCACTGATAATTCCTGCCTGACGCAGCTTGTCTATTTCTCCGCGAAGTGCATCAGCTTTAGCATACGGGATGGGGTAAACTCTGGTTTGAACAGGGGTCTCGTTTGTTAATTTCATATCAAATTCAATGAGGTTTGTTCGACCAGGTACATCCGTTAAGACTGCACTGTACTGTTTTAGTAGAGCCCTAGTTTCTGTTTGTTGTTCTGGTGAGAGATTGTCGCCGAACTTGACATCTTTAAAGGATTCTGTGGGTTGCAATGGATACTCCATGCAACCATCATCATCTTCCTCGTCTTCCGTTGCTATGGCGACAGCCAGGAGATGCTCGGAGGATGGCACCGGTCTTTCCAAATATTTCTTTAGCAGATTTATGTGGAAGACCTTCTCCTTTCCTTTGATGGAGATCTTGTAGTTGGTACGTGAGATCTTTTTAAGGACGGTAAACGGTCCTTGCCATCCGATGCGAAGTTTATTGCTTCCGGTTGGAAGTAGCAATAGGACTTTCTCCCCTGGTTGTAGTTCTCTCTCTTTTGCAGCTTTGTTGTATCTTTTAGTAATTTTAGCGCGGGCTTTCTTAAGGTTGGTAGTAGCTAGATCCCATCCTAGCTTTAGCCTTTCCTTGAGCTCAGATACATACTTGCTTGCAGAGACGACTGTCTCGTCAGCCTTCTGGTCTGTCAGGGACCGAAGTAAGGCTTCTAGTGGCCCCTTAATAGGTCTGCCAAATAAAAGTGTAGCTGGCGCAAAACCCGTAGACGCTTGGGGTACCTCTCGGTAGGCGAATAAGGCAGCCGATATATATTGGTCCCAGTCTTCCGGTTTCTCCTGACCCAGCTTACGTAACATCATGGTGAGGGTACCGTTAAAACGTTCCACGAGCCCATTTCCGGTCGGATGGTAGGGACTTGTGTGGATATGTTTGGCCCTCAAGATCTTAAAGATCTCCTCCATTAACAGGCTACGGAATTGGGATCCATTGTCCGTCAAAACTTGTTGAGGGAATCCCAACCGTGTAAAAATTTGCACAAGGGCTTCTGCGACATGCTTGGAATTAGTGCATGGTAGCGGTACGGCTTCGGCCCACATAGTGCAAGTGTCAACTAAGGTCAGGATGAACCTGTTCCTTCTTTTGGTCTTTTCCAGAGGACCAATAATGTCGACAGCAACCCGTTCAAATGGAGTCCCTACTATTGGCATTTGCCCCATAGGTACTGGGGGTGTCAAGTGCTTGGGTGCTACCCGTTGGCACTGGGTGCAGGATTTCACGTACCTGACAATGTCAGAGTTCATTCCTGGCCACCAATAGTGGTTTTTTATTCGCTGAATAGTGGCGTTTTGTCCCATGTGTCCGCTAAAGGGAAGAGAGTGCCCCATTTCTAAGATCTGGTTTCTGTACTGCGTCGGTACTAGGAGCTGGTTATTCCCCGTGTCCGGGTTGCCCGTTCTACGATACAATACACCATCCTTAGAAAAGATGTCTCCGTTGTGTCTGGGGTCCTTAGCCATGGGCAGTTTTTTTAAAGCAGGGCGCCAGAGTAGGGTCCTTTTGTTGCGCCTCCTTCAGTTCATTCGGCAACAAGTTTGGCGCAGGCTCCCTCTCCTTCTTGGCTTGCCCTCTTGTGGTTACCGCTGCCACAATCGGCTCCTTAGGTCTCCCAATGAACACATATCTACATCCCAGGATAACTGGGTAGATCGGATCATCCATTATGGCCGCTTTAATAACTCCTCTGACAAAGTCAGAGTGTATTTCTACCAGTGCGATAGGAAGCGTCCTGGGTGCATCACTCCTGAAAACTCCACTAAGTTTGACGGTTTCCTCTGTCTCCTGACCGGGTTTGACTAGGTGCCTAGCGACAATACAATCAAAACTTAATCCAGTGTCAAAAAGACAAGTAGTAGAGGTACCGTTCAAAATTACAGTTCCTCGAGTTGAGGGTCGGTCCCCCTCAGGTTGAGAATCACTGACATTGACTCTACCTTTCGAGGCTGTATGCAAACATCCAATGCGGTTTGCACCGGTTTGTTTGCCCTGATCAGACGTTCCTGGTGTAGGGGTCTTCCCTTTTCCTTGACCTTGGTGGCCGCGCTGCCACGTAGGCTTGTTGGGTTGATCAGAATTGTTGTTGGGGGGGGGTATCGGGTTTTGTAGAATTTCGATTTTTCCTGGGGAGGTTTCTGGGTATTGTTATCTCGTTGGTTATAATGTTGAGAGGAAGTGGAAGAATAGGATGCCTGTTCTAGATTCTGTTTTCGAGATGGCTCATCGGTGGGTTTACGTTTAGTGCTGGGAAGTTCGGCCATTGCATTGCTATAGCGTTCGGCTTTATTGAGTATGTCTTCAAGCCTGACTGCCCCCTGTTCAGCCAAAAATCTACGTGTTTCATTCGACAAAGTGGATTTTATCTGCTCCACAAGAACAAGTTCGAGGAGTCCCTCATATGAAAGAGGTAGGTCAGATAATTCAATGCACTTTGTCAGATAACCCGTGAGACGTGAAGAGAACTGTGGAAATGTTTCCGTGCTCTCTTTTCGGCTGTTTCTGAACAACTGCAGAAACTTTCGGGCAGTCATCTCAAACTGCTGTAGTAAGGCCTTTTTCAACATGTCGTAATCATGTTGATTCGGTCCCAGCTTTGTGTACACGTCATAAGCATTGCCTTTCAGTGACGTTGAAAGTTTGAGCGCCCAGCGGGTACTCTCTGTAAAGATTCGCGAGTCTAAGAATTTTTGCTGGTAGCTGTCAATTATTTTCGTTATCCTAACAAAGAATGAAATAAGTGTATGCAGTAACCGTGCGAGGTCAAGCAAATGTAGGTCCCTGATTCTATAAATGATGATGATGAATTGTGTACAGGGAACCTAACGCTACCTCCCTAGATCTCTCACGGTCTCTCTGTTGGCTCTAGTGTAGGGTGTATGATGTACCTATTGTCTAGGGGAGAAATGAGATGATAGTACACAACACACAAACACTTTACTTTTCTATGAGAAAGTTAATAAAACAGGTGTTAAGTTTTCTTTTGAACTGAATATTTATAATTTAATCTGCCTGTCCAGTCATATCTTTTGGACAGGTCTTGAAAATAAGGACAAGATAGTTTACAGAAAAGAGGGTAATAAAAAAAACTGGACTTTCTAGTCCACATATAATAAAGTCAAGATATATTTTTCACTGAAGAACAGTTCATAGCTACAATGTAATCCTATAAATGGAGGAGGTAGAACTGTACATATGATTGAACTGTTTTCGTGTCATCTACCCCTTTAAATTTCCAGTATCATTGGGAAACTGGGTTGAATGTTATTTTTTTGCCAAAAAAGTGTCAGATCCGTACCCAGATGTATGGGACATCACCAAAAATGGGGACCCAAAATATTTATAAGGAAATTCTCTCCTGAAGATGCAGACTCTTTCACTCGTTTTGAGCTCCTCCGTGTTCTTATAATAGTAGAAAACTGACCCCACCTGGATGGAGGCTTGAGGGCTGTATTCACTTTCAGCTGGCTTCCTGCTACCAGTCGGTAACAGGGAATAAAACGCTGGAACAAAAGGATACCCAGGCTTTACATCTACTCACTGAGATTATTTAAACATTTTCCTACCAGGATATGGGGTCAGTCTTGCGTGCCGTACATGGGCACAAGCCCCGTACTTTTTTTGACTCCCTCATTGCTGTGACCACACCTCAGGTGATATGTTGACAGATACGCCACTGTATTTTTACATCTTTTTTGCTCAATAAGCAATAATGTGGGTAAACCACATTTCCCGTTGGTATCATTTTCTCTTTTCTTTTTATATTATAAATGCTTCAGGCATGTAAATATGTTCATAAGAACACAGAGGCTTAATTGTTACTATTTATAATATAACAGCATAATCATGACAAATACATCAATTAGATACATTTTAAGATGAGGACTGAACAATGTCTACTACCGACATGTTCTTCATTTTTCCTCAATATCAATACCCAATTTTGTTTGCTGTGGAATTAAACATAACAATTCATACATCGTCCTTACCACAATTTCAAGAAATATAAACAAATGATGCTGACTTGCAAAGCAATGGCCGCAGTTTCACTCTGCACTGGTCTCAGGCTGGGAAATATTTATTTTACTTTAAATTTACCACAGCTGAATCTCAGCAAAATGTTTAATGTAATTTATTTTAGACAACTGGCAATTGAATAAGGAAAACCCCTTGCTAATATTGGGTACCACTAGCCAATCAGAAGCTGGCGACTACCAGATTTCAAAATTGCAGTTTTTGAAAAACAAAAAAACAATTCCAAACTACACCGCGTCTGCTATTTAATTGGCTAGCCTATGTTAGTTGCCATACAACAAAAACGTTTCGTTGATAACCAATTTCCTATCGCCCCCCCTTCTCACCCTATACCCTCTGTACTCAAGCGAATTTGAATATTCACCTCAATGCCTCTTTCTACGCGATCGTCCCTTAACGTTATGAAAAATTCAAGTAGGGTTGACTATCTGTCTGGTCTACCGTCTTGGACATTTTATTTTTCCTTCATAACTTCACTAATACTGGGGCTATCATAGTATTTAAAACATATTCTTGCTTAGGGGAGTCTCAGCTATCTTATCATATAAGTTTTATGTTCAGTTTCCTATTAATAAAGATTTTCATTTTTGTCACTGTTCGTTCGTCAAATAAGATTTTACACAAGACCACCATTTCCTCCTTTCTCCTCTCCCGCTTAGCCTATGTGATTCAAATACTACTTGTTTTAGTGACGCCAGTACGTCTACAACGAGTGGGGACATACTGTCTGTGTGTTTGCCTCCGATGACGTTTGCCGCCGCGTGTAGATACGCATGGCAGAGTGTGGCAGGCAAATCGGGTGTTGACGTGGCGGGTTAACAAGTTGGGTTTTATGATTTGAATTTTATCGTGTTTCACTACCAAATTGTAAGACTTACTACTGATTAACCTGTTAAAAACAAAATATTACGTTAATTCAGATAGTATTGTGCGGCGCTCTTCCGCCAATTAATTAATTTTATCGGGTTAGGCGGCCGTGTATGCAGCAGATCTTACAAGTTTAAACATCGGTAGTACGTGGGCGAAACCGAAACTGCAACGCGTTGTATATTATATATGCTATAGGCTTTTCGCACTGCACAAAAGGCAGTGGCGGGCGTGTGAGAGCAATTCCGTCAGACACAATCGGGCTGGTTTTATTTATTGTTGTTTTTATGACTAAAATCCATAGAAATGAGTAATTATCCTCGCAGATTTTACCACACTCTCTAACCCATAAAGATTCGCGAGTCTCTCGAATTTTTCTAGGTAGCTGTCAATTTTTTCGTTAGGGCTAGGAAAAGATTCTAAAGAAAACGACATAGCAGTTAATTGGGCAGATTGAGTACTGGAGAGGTCCATTCATTGAGACTGGGGCGAAGACGGCTCTCCGTTAGTCGAAGTAGAGGCGCCCCGACTCTCTAGAGCCTTAAGCGCCAGTTGATGCTGTCTTTCCTTGTCTCTCTCTCTCTCTCTGCGAGTTTCCATCTCTGCTTCAATTTTCTTCTGTTCCAAAAGACGTTCTTCCGCTTCTTTCTTATCTGCCCTCTCCTGGGCTTCTCTCCTCTCTGTTCTTTCTTTCTCTTCCTTCCTCTCAGCTTCGGCTCTCTGTTGCTTCGCCTTCCTCTCAGCTTCGGCTCTCTGTTGCTCCGCGTCATATATTTCCAATTCCTGGTTAATAAACGCGTTTGCAGCTTCTGCATCTAATCCTGCCTCTTTCGCTTCCAGCCTCAAGATGGACCTCATCTTTATCCTCTCTGCCATTGTTAAAGAATAAGATGAAGTATGCTTAGAGAACTAGTAAGAAGAAACGCGAAAGGGAGGAACTCTGAACCGCTACGAGAAAAAAACACAAGTACAAATTTACCTGTGTTACCTCCTACCTGTACTGTGCAAACTTATCGCTGCTATTATCTGGCAATTAAGGCTCTAAACGCAAGCGACTATGCCACTAAATGGTAAGTTACACTGGAAAAGAATCTACTTTTACTAACAGTAGAGAAAAATTTATATTAAAACAATTTAAAAGGAAAAAAAAATTTCCCCTAAATTTTAAATCTCTGACAACAAACTCCGTCCCTAAAGTCAATTATTGAGATGAGACGTTGTTAACTTAATTTTTAAAAATCAGAACAATCCGTCTTTAGCTAAGCTCAACTCTTCTTAACTTCAAAAACCTTAGTGACTGTAAAACAATCACGCAATCCCAGCAACTTTTTATAAAGAAAGAAATATAATTATCTCCGCCAGAGGATAATAAAATAGCAAATATATTTGTTTATCTGTACTTTCTACTGCTGTGGAGAGAAAACAACCTGTAAATATGCTGTGTGGACAACCCAAATACTTAAAGAACGTTTGTCTAGGGGTGTAATTATTTATTTATTTCCCTAATTCACAAAGACAAATCATTCACACTCTACCTAGTTAGACCCAAACTAAATCAGACTCAAAATATCTTTAACCCGGCTATGCGATTGCCTCAAATGTAGCTCAAGATCCCAGAACCAGCCCACAAATATGTGTGCATCAAATGTATCTCAAAATTATCCCGGACGAGCCGGCCAAATATTGTCGTAAATTTATTTTGAGAGAAAAGAGTCGTAGAAATAGTGGTCCGGTTTAGAGTGGAAAATGATGATGGAAAGCTCAGTGATAGAAAATGTAGAGATTTAATAGTTACTTCACAGCGTGCTGGAGGAGAGTAAAGACAGACTTATTTACGACAAATCGTGTCTCTCAATCTTCTCTTTCACTCTCCTGGTCAAACAATTATTTGCCAGTTTTCCAGACTCGCATCTGCGCGCTCACCGATTTGGTGTTTTCAAACACACACACGACGTTGATACAAACTATATTAAACGAATAGGGGAAAAGTTGGGCTTTGGGTATGTCCAACACACAGAACTAAATGAGTTTATGTGATTTTATTCACTTTAAACATCAATCACTAAAAATATCAGATATTACATAAATTATCATAAGTACACAAATGCAAATAACAAGTTTGGGAGGGGGTGAAGAAGATTGGTATCGACTAAGCCCTTCCCGCTCATTAGACAAAGACAAACCCAGTCCAGAGATAGATAATATCAGGAACACGGGTACGTTAACCTAACAGTAAAGTTAATTACTCTGAAAGAGGTGTTACAAAATTAGGTATAGGTGATAGAAAAAAAAAAACCTGTTCTTCCCAGCTGTTCTTCCCTTTACTAAGCAAATGGAAAGGAGGTGGTTTTAAAAAGAGTTAACAAATTATCAACTATCCCACTTAAAGGAACAATGTAGGGTATACAGAAAAGATATATGTTACCAGGTAAGCAAGTTAACAAAATGGTCACACAAAAGAATTAATTTCCTGTCATTCATACACGCGCTAGCAAAGGCCTTCACTCATCTTGCTCTCACTTACCGATTGTGAAAAAATCTTGCACTCCATAGAATAACACAACAGCAGTTACACCTCAACTAAATGTATGAGTGTTTGTTCAAGTTCTAGCCCCAGATTATCGGGTAGGCGGTCAGCACATAAAAGGATCCCGTAATCGCTGGAAAATGAATCTGTAGTTGTGTCTCTTTTCTTAATAACAGTTTCTATGGGAGGGCACGGTCTCTGATACCGGGGTGAGGATGGTGTGGTCTATTTGACTATGCCGCGGATAATAAAATTCTTACGCGTGCTGGTACACTTTATCCGTGAGGTATGGTTTAAGTCCAGTGAGAAAACTAGTCACATCACTGTTCAGGAAATTATGAATTATCTCTCTGTGTCAGTAAACTAACAAAGCTCGGGCCAGTGTTCTTCTTCCCGTTACGACTTAAGTTGTTTGATGGTGCGTTAAATTTGTCTTTGGGTGTGCTTTCTTTGCTATAAGTTAGATAGCGGAATTCCAAACATAGAATCGCCTCAAAGATTAAAAATTTACACAGTCTCAACAAGTCTGCGTCAGGGGAACTCTACACACTGTTTATGCTTTGCTTTGCTTAGATTGATTTCTTTATTGCTTTCTTAATGCTGGGATCGCACAGGTTACGATCACTCTGTATGAAAGAAAAAAAAGACATGTAATATACCGAAAACAAATAACCTTCTAAAGCGCGATGAATTTCCCGTTTAGCCTATTATATATATGCTCGCGTATTTAATTATGTATTTAATAAACACTGCGCGAGTTCTAGTGGTTAAAAACACACATCTATAAAACTAGGACTAAACTGAATTTATTAATTATAAATTCCTTCGCGACTTTAAAAGTTAATTTAAGCATCTATTATCTTTTGAAATAATATAATAGATAGATCATTATATTTAAAACTGGAACTCTTGAGATGGTTTAATTAAATAGATTTAAATTAACACAGAATCCCTTTAAATAGAATGACTGAACTAGACCACTGATCACTTTACACAATATATATTACCGCTTTGCACAGAATTAGAAATCACTGCAAATATATATAAAATCCAGGGGAAAATCTATAACAAGATTTCAATAAAGCTAGTGCTTCTGTAAAGGTCTGGCCAGCGAGTGATAACGTGTCTAGTTCTACATGGTCTATTTAGCTAAAATGAAATGTAAGTTGAGTGGGACATGATAAACTTGACAACTTATTTGATCTCACGAACTTTTGGGGATCTGACCGCCAAATCAAGAGAAGAAGCCGCCCCCTGGTCTTCGTATCCGCTCGCTGCTGCCCGTTTCGCTTTCCCCCATTCGCTCGGTTCCTCGATTGACACCGAGACGCGAAATTAGCGGCAAGCAACTGCGTCTCGTATCAGGGAAAAACTACTGTCTTTGATAACGCCGATAGTCTCCCCTAAAATCCCTCGGTCTGTCTCTTTGATCTCGTCGCTGTATCCTACATGAGTCCCGGTGGAATGAGTTCTGGCAAACGAAAAGTTACAACAAATGTTCAGGGGTTCTAATGTTATGAAAAGCTAAGGGTCCCTTTAAATCATTCATCATATCAGGGAAAATTCACTTGTCAAACTAGACGTACGTCACAGTATGTATATTCAATGATCGTAATTTCCAAATGTTAGATAATCTATTGAAGGCGCTAGCTGCCAAAGCAATTCTAGTATGAATTTCTCTTGTTGTGTCACCATCCTGAGTCATTTTACTGCCTAAATAATTGAAACTTTCAACTTTCTGTAGTTTTTCCCCGTTCAGGATGATATTAAAGGTCTCGTTAGAAAAGTTCATAACTTTAGTTTTAGAGGCATTTATTTGGAGACCTATTTTAACCGAAAGATGACACAAATTATTCACTGCTTCTTGGGATTGTCTGGGTGTTGAACTTAAGAATGCTAAATCATCTGCGAAATCCAGGTCCCCCAGGAATTTTCCATTTGTCCATTTTATACCTAATTGTTCATTGTGGGTAAAGTTTCTCATAAGGTTGTATAGTAATTACTAAAGGAGAAGTTGTGTATGGTACTTGCAACCTCACCATATCACAAATATAGCAACAGCTTTGTTAGCATTGTTAGTTCTTGTGGCGTAGGCTTTTGCACGCCGCATGGGAGTGAGAATGAGGATGACTGGTGCTAGCAGGTGCAGCACTACTGTATGGTCGCTATGCGTAGTTCGCATGTGACGTCGGTTTGTTTGACCGAGTTACTAGAGCACTTGTTTACAGTCTTGAAGACTGGTTGGATGTGTCTAACAGTGTTCCTTGTCGGAACTTATTTTGGAATGTGTCTATGCCTTGAGTGGATGTCATGGAAGTGTCTTATTGCCAATATGATTGAGGATGTGTATTACAAGTAACGAGCTGTAAATGTATCAGTAATAAATGTCACTGTGTTTGAACAAGGAGTTCAGATCCAAGTTATTGATGTTAGCTCGTTTAAAGCCACTACACAAGTTATTGTTTAACGCCCGTAAGCCGGTGAACTACTAGACAACAAACCACAAGAGCTGAGGTGCATATTACAGAAACTGACCGCACCACAGTTCTTGTAACTGTTTATTATTGTGGCAATATAAACATTTATTATTTTACTTTGTAAAATACTTGTTACACAAATAAAACATTTTTTTTAAGTGATATTTTACACTTTTATACAGTGATGTTAACCTTAGCACTTTTTATTTTCACCCTGAAATAGGTTCAACACTTGGACTTTGAAATGTCCTTGTTTAATCTGTAATTATGTATTTTGCCTTGATTGTTTGCCTAACATTTTTATAATAATTGAGTTTAAAAGTTTGGAGTCAGTAATCTATGTGGAGAGCTGGAGAGATATCAGAGGTCAATGACCCTCTTCGCCTACGAGGCACCGATCAGTGTCAGTCTCACTCTGGTACGTAAATGGTCAGACCGACAGACAGACAGATATACATATATTAGATAGATACATAGATAGATAAATAATATAAGTAAGACAGACAGACAGACAGACAGACAGACAAACAGATAGATAGATAGATAGATAGATAGATAGATAGATAGATAGATAGATAGATAGATAGATAGATAGATAGATAGATAGATAGATAGATAGATAGATAGATAGTAAAAGCATAACAAAGGTAAGGGAAAGAACCACCGAAACACAACCCTTGTTCTGAACTGACTGCCCCATCCAGACGAGATAAGTTATATTCTTGACACTTGGACACTGTCACGTGACACCCTGAATGTTTGCTGGGACCAATACTTGACCACCTTTTATCTGAAATCCGGTAGTACATACAGATAACCATTGTATCTAAATATATAAATATTTCAGTTATCTTGGGCAAGCGGTCAAAGGTTTTAATGTCAATGACCAGCTAGTATTAATTATCTCACTATGGTTCATGCATTTCATCGGACGCGTGAACAGAGCTGTAGACGATTAACCAAGTCAGCCACAAATACTTTATAAAGTTTCTTATATCGCAACCACTACTGCTGCTTGTAAGAAGTAAAGCTACTGCTGTGGCAATTTCAACAGAAACCATTACGTCATGTTACTGGAATAGGATGTCAGGGGAAAAGGTGAAAAGACAAAAGATAAGGTGATAAACATTTGAAATTACGAGTAAGGTAAAAGGTAAAGGATCCCGTTACACGCCCATTGAGGCATATTGGGAATATGGTGTAAGGCCTAAATTCTTTCGACCATCGGCACACTAGGGGTGATGTGGTCAGCATCACGTCGGCCGCCTTAACCTTTCCAGGGTTGCTCTGGTACCCAATTCATGAGGATGGGTCGATCCCGGAACCGTTTGCGGGCTAAAGAAATCCCACCTCAACTGGGAATCGAACCATGGACAACTGCGCTAGAAAGCCAGTGCTACTATATCACACTGTCCTTGTCAATATTATAGCATTTTTTGTCAAAGTTCCCTTCTCTCTCTCTCTCTCTCTCTCTCTCTCTCACACACACACACACACACACGCGCGCATATACTCACACACACACACTTGCACGCGCATACACTCACACACACACACACTTTCTCTTAAACGATTCATTACTGCCTTTTGCACGTGAGTCTATTCGTCATTTCCGTCTCGAGAAGTGCCCGATTGTCTGATATAGCTATATGTCTGTTCTTGCGTTGCTCTTAAAATGTTCCACTAATATCTGCGTGTCTGTGGCTTGTGTTTGAACCCAGTTTTGTTCACGTTATCTAGTCTCTGTATCTTAACCTTTTCATGAGTGGATGCTTGCGTAGAACAGAAGGATTGAGAAGGTACCCCAAGATCACCAATGTGGAACTGATGACAGGAATCAGACCGATACTAGTGGAGAAGGAGGTAAATACATGACACTGGCAGTAGATAGTTCAGTACTCTGCAACCTGTTTTACCACATGGCACAATTGCCTCCTTCAGAATTCCACGGCACATTAATATTTCAGTAGGTTATTTTGATAAGTAATTAACAATTCGCTACAATCACAACATAAATCTCCCTAATCGGATGTGTGGATGATAATTCAACTTTTTATTAGTAAAATTGTACGTGTGAGATTCTTTTGTAATATTTTACCTTAACATACAATTTTGTGTATTATTACATAGTATAATCTGCCTGGTATCACAGCGGTACATTGGTTGCGAAGTCTTAGAATAGTTCACAGATTAAGAAAATAGGTGAGAGCATTTCAACGTAGTTCATGTTCTGGAGTCGCTAAGGAAAGAAATATAGATGGAGACCAAAACACATGCAGGTGAGAAATGGAGACAGATCTGCAAGAGATAAATAAGGCATTGAACGAGTCTTGAACGTATGGCACAGTACAGGCGAGCTTTGCATGATTTTACTGAGGTAACCGTGCTCCGTGTCAGGCTGAAAGACATTAATGATAATGATAATGAGTACAATAATGGAAGTCTTCAACACACCATGACGTCATGATCATGCCATTGTTTCAATATGTAACTGTGCAGTACATCACGTGACACACCGCAAGACAACAACTGGACGTAGACAAGTAGATATCCTGTAGGCTGTTGTATACACTGTCCCGTTTAATTCCCCGGGATCTCTGGGGAGACAAAGCAAAAACAGGATTACTACTCCCTCAGTAAGAGGATACTAATATGAGGTTGTGGATGGGGATGGCAATCTCTGCACATCAAAGAAGTTACTACAGACGCCACTGTTGTAAGAGTCCATGAATGCCTTGGTACCGGCTTCATGTAAGGGGGGGGGGGGACCTGGTGCAGTGCTAGTTGCACGCTTCATGCGGACTGACTAGGACAATGATGAGAACGATATAACGTAATAATAAATTATGACGTCATTCAAGATACAAACAAAATATACAGATAATAATAATAATAATAATAATAAAGGCAATATGAAAAATGAAGAGAGATTTGACCTAGTATTTGCTCACAATGAGTTCTAACCGGAAAAAAGAGAGATTCGTCCAGGTATAAGTTCACAGTGAGGTCCAACGGAGAGAGAGAGAGAGAGAGAGAGAGAGAGAGAGAGAGAGAGAGAGAGAGAGAGAGAGAGAGAGAGAGAGAGAGAGAGAGAGAGAGAGAGAGAGAGAGAGATTCGTCCTATTGTCAGTTCACAATGAGTCCGACCGGAAACAAAGAGAGATACATCCTGGTGTCAGCTCACAATGAGTCTCAAAGGAAAAAAAAAAACGAGACTGGTCCTAGTGTCAGTTCACAATGAGTCACAACGAATAAAAGAGAGATTCGTCCTAGTGTCTTCTCTCACAGTGAGTTCCAGCGGAAACAGAGACACATTTACTTCATCAAAAACAAGCACGACCGTTACCCTTTTTTTTTTTGATGCGACGAAAATTATAATGCATCTTTCATATCTGCAACAGTGCAGACAGTCATATAACAAAATTGTATTTCTGGCAAAGTGAAGTCGGTTATACAACAGAGTGATATATTTTAGATCAAATGTGCTTTACATTACAGAACAAAAGTGATACCATTCAGTTATATAACAAAAGTTTTACATCTCTAACAAACTACAATCAATAATATGGCAAAAGTAAAGTATTTCTGGCATCGTGCAGTACATAAAAACTTCAACAAACTACGAGTACTAACAAGCAAAATATTAGAATATGATTATCAACAAACCTTAAACAGCCAACACTTGGCGTCCAGGTGTAAGTGTTAGCCTGGGATAAAAGTATCTTAAAGTACAAACAGCCCCTGTCAAGTATGAGTGCCTGAAAGGATTTCCTTAATCGCTAAAAAAAATCACCCGGGTCTCGGCTTGAAAAGGAGAAAAATATATATACGTAAAAATTTGCATATGAACTGGTTAAAAGCAGGCTGTTGACGTCAGAGATGACAGTCCCTGGTCAGATACAGCTAGCATAAATATGTCTGATACATAACTGACAGAAGCTCGACTTACTCCTCACTTCAGGTATTGCAGGGCAGGAATTACATACCTGTGACGAGTTTGATACAGTTAATCATAATCATTATTAACATCATCGCCGTTATCATCATTAACATCATCGTCGTTATCATCATCATAGTTATTATCATCATTAACATCATCGTCGTTATTATCATTAACATCATCGCCGTTATCATCATTAACATCATCGTCAGTATCATCATTAACATCATCGCCGTTATCATCATTAACATCATCGTTATCATCTTCATAAACATCATCGTTATCATCATTAACATCATCGTTATTATCATCATTAACCGGAAATTTACCATGGGCAGTCCAGTATATTAATGACGCAATCACTCTGTCCTGTACTTCCTGTTCTAAGTCTTCTGTCATTTACTAGACACAGTATTAAGGTCTTTGTCTTGTGTAGTCTGACCTACACTGTATAATAGGGGAACAACAGAAGTGATTGCGTCATTAATAGACTGGACTGCCCATGGTAAATTTCCGGTGTTATGTATTGTGGCTGCCATCAATGATACCTATACCTTGTATCGGTATGGCAGCTTGTGTACCCTGACAATCCCCAGAGCTATGCCAGTGGTAGATTTACTCCTGGTAGGATCAACCAAGCTGGACTGGTCTGCGTGGGTAGGGGTCAGACAAAAGCTGGTACTCTGGTCCTCCAGGTTGGGGGTTTTAGCACAGAGCCGACACACCTGTCTATGTAAAAAATCGCACATGTTACGGAAACAACAATAAATGGAAAAACTTTGCTGCGGGACGGACATCCGGAGTCTCAGGCTCGTATGACTGACAGTGTTGAAAGCCGAAAGGAAGCCACTGGCATGAAAACGGATGCCCCGACCGCAAAACACGAAACCAGAATTGGTTTTTGGAACGTCAGAACTATGAATGAGGCAGGAAAGCTGAGACAAATTACAGCAGAGATGAGGAACTACAAGATACATATCCTGGGAATAAGCGAGAGCAGATGGACAGGTAAGGGGAGAATAAAAACAGCTAAAGGGAAACATTACTTTATTCTGGCAGAGAGGATGGTCAGCACAACGTAGGTATAGTCATTATCCCGAAGAAAGGAATGGAAAGGTCTTTACTGGAATGGAAACCCATCAACAACAGACTGATAAGAGCAAGACTGAGAGGGAGGTTCACCAACACCACAATTATACAATGCTATGCACCAACAAACGACAGCGATGAAGAGATCAAGGATGAGTTCTATAAACAAGTACAAAAAGAAATGGAAACTACACCCAGGTACGATCTCATTATAGTAATGGGAGACCTTAATGCGAAAGTGGGAGCACACAATAATTATAACGAAAGAGTAATGGGGAAATGCTGCAGTGGAACAGCAAATGAGAATGGGGACAAATTAATAAGCTTCTGCAGTATTAACAACCTGGTCATTGAAGGAACACTTTTTCCACACAAGGAAGTGCACAAGTTAACATGGGAATCACCAAACGGACGAGACAGAAACCAGATAGATCACATAATGATCAATGGCAGATGGAGACATGCACTACAAGACGTGAAAGTAAGAAGAGGCGCAGATGTGGGAAGTGATCATCACCTAGTAGTAGCAAGACTGAAAGGGAAACTCAGAGCTACTGGACCAGTTGCAGTCAAACAGAAAAGATACAACATCAAGAAACTGAAGGATCCCCTCACCAGAAAAGCTTTCGTGGTCTACGTACAGAGAAGATATGAGATTATCAAAAGCCAGGAAAGAACAGAGACCGATGATGTTGACCAGAGATTCAACACCATATCAACAATATACAAGGAAAGCAGCAAGTCATGCTTGGGATTCCAGGAAAGAAAGAGCCAAGACCGGATAACACCAGATACGTTAAACACCATAGCGAAGAGAAAGGAAATGATAAGAAAGAAAACAGAATCTAAGTCTCCCAGGTTAAAGGCAATATATAGTGAACAGTACAGTCAGCTGGACAAGGAAGTTAAACGTCAAACCCGTGCTAACAAAAGGACATTTCTGGATGACCTTGCAAGTCAGGCAGAAGAGGCAGCACTGAGAAATGAACAAAGCACAGTATACAAAATAACTAAAATCATCAGTGGAAAACGAGGTGCAAACAATATTACATTAGTAAGAGATAAGCACGGAAATCTCATCACGACAGTAGAGGGACAGGAAACAAGATGGGCAGAGAATTTCAGAGAAACTCTGAACAAGGAACCACCAGAGACACAATTGAATGTTCCTGAGGCTGAAAATGATCTAGATGTTAATACAGACATCCCACGAAAAGAAGAAATCATCACAGCAATCAAAAGGTTAAAGAATGGAAAAGCTCCGGTCATGATAACTTAAATGCAGAGCTATTTAAGACAGACCCAGAGCTAGTAGCAGAACTATTAAAACCACTATTTGCACAAGCCTGGAAAACAGGGACAACACCAACAGAGTGGAGAAAAGGAATAATTGTCAAATTGCCCAAGAAGGGAGATCTTGCAGACTGCAATAATTGGAGAGGAATAACTCTTCTCTCAGTTCCCAGCAAAATACTAGGCAGGATAATTATACAGAGAATCTCAAAAGCAGTAGACCACAAACTGAGGAAAGAGCAAGCAGGATTTAGAAAGAACAGAAGATGTGTAGATCATATATTTACCCTCAGGAACATTATAGAGCAGTGCTCAGAATGGCAAAGACAGCTGTATATTAATTTCGTTGATTTTGAAAAGGCTTTTGACTGTATACATAGGGACAGTTTATGGAAAATACTGAGGGCTTATGGAATTCCAAGCTGCATAGTGTCAATCATAAAAAGCCTTTATGCCAACTTTACGTGTAGCATTGGGCAGAGCAATCTAACCTTTGAAGTGAAGACAGGAGTACGATCAGTCCCAGATAATAATGAATGGGTTTTATAAGCGCGAAAGTGGGAAATGAATGTTTGTGTGATCTGGTTTTTTTAAATCCTATTGTTAAGTTGGAAAAGATCACACATGTGAAAATAAAGTCGAAATAACAGATTGTCGTGTGCAAAAAGGTCGAAAAGCTGAGGATAGGATTGCAAATGTTAATTATTGTGTCGTGTGAAAAAAGGACGGGTCGTGTGGAAAAAGGCGGGAAAAAAAAAGAAATAGTATAAAAAGAAGAGTTGTGGGCGATAGGCAGCGATTTCAGGACTTATGATTCCAAGGATACCATGATTTTAGACTAGAGGATTTTTACTGATAGCGTTAGGAGAACTTCGTCTTTGAGGATACCAAGACAAGTTTTTGAGTAGACAAATCAGTAAATTATTTCTTGTGGATATACATATATTATTCTATCTGGATGTACCTATATTATTCAGTTGGATTACATATTTTTTTCATATCGGATAACCAATCATCATTGTGAAATTTACAGTGTTTGTCTAATTACATCAATAAACTCTAATTGAATTTTTCTACATTGCTGTTTGTGGAACTTTACAATAATTTCTTGTGGATATACGTTGTTGTGCTGAAACTGTGTTGCTTATCACCAAACTTAAAAGGGAAGAATATTCCTGGGTTGAAAAAAATAACAAAAGGTCAAGTATTACGATCTCTGGCGGAACGCCAGTTAGCACTTGAACCACCACAATATATGAATGATTAACTCTGACTACATAAAATCAATATAACTACTAGTGCCGTATAAACATACACGGCCACATCAGAGCTGTGTGCTTTCTGTGCTTCTCTTTGGCGCGGAGAGCTGGAGAGTTACAGAGAAGGAAATGTCGAAATTGTCCTCTTTTCACACAACATGCCTAAGAAAAATTCTCCGAATCTTTTGGCCGAATACCATCACCAACCAAGATCTGCTTACTCGGAGCAAGCAAGAGGACATGCACACCATCATAGCTGGCAGACGCTGGAGCTGGGTTGGCCATGTCCTCAGAAGAGACCCCGATGCCATCACAAGAACAGCTATGCTATGGACCCCTGAAGGAAAACGAAAGAGAGACCAACCAAAAACAACTTGGCGGAGGACTGTGGAGGCTGAGATGCAAAGAATGAACCAGAGTTGGTGCACTGTACGAAGGATGGCCGCCGACCGAGCAAAGTGGAATCAATTTGTTGTTGCCCTACAAGACGCCACCAGGCGTAATGGCCACTGACCGCTTTGACGGTCGGCGGCTAAGGATCAAAGAAGAAGAAGATGTATTGTTGGTCGCACTAATGACCCGTCATCGAAGCATCATTTTTATGATGCCTAGATGGCAGGGAGGATAGTGTGATTCGCTTGCATAGCTAGGCGGGGTTGTCGCACGGAAGGTCCTGGGTTCGAGTCCTGGGTAAGCCACTCACGTCTGTTGTTTTTCTGTTGTCTAGTGGTCTACTTCTTTATTTCTTACGAGTGCCTGAAAACATACCTTTATGTTTGTCTAATATTTATTTACTGAACTTTCCGAAGCATGGCTTGAGAGTCTGATAATATAACTACCCTGGTTGATGGAGTTTCAGACAGCCACCTCAGTTCTGCAGTAACTGCCTCTACCTCCATTCTCATGCTGGAGGTTGTTGTCAAGTAGGCTCCACTCTGTTCAGCGACGACACTGCCCTTTATTCTCGCACATTACAAAGTACAGGGCATGCAGCAGACAGAACTGGAAGAATGGAGTTTTTCTTTGAAACGTGCACTCAATTGTTTGTCAGTGTGTTTATTTTTTTATCAAACAGTTGAATATTTTACGTATAATTCAGAATAGCATTCTGGAAAGTGTGTAATCTTTTGGCTGTTGTTTGTTTTAAATGATGATTCTCACAGTGGTGATAGTTTGTAGTAGAAGTTGTGGTGATAGTAGTAATAGTAGTGGTTGTGGTGGTAGTAGTTGTGATGGTGGTACGGGTAGTAATAGTGGTGGTAGTGGGAGTAGTGATATTAGTAGTGGTGGTGATGGTGGTAGTAAGGGTGGTAAAGGGGGTTGTGATATTAGTAGTGGTGTGGTGGTGTTAGTAGTAGCGGTAGTGGTAATAGTAGTAATAGTTATTTTAGTAGTAGTAATAGTAATTGTAGTAGTAGTATTAGTAATTGTTGTAGTAATAATATTAATTGTAGTAGTAGTAGTAATTGCAGTAGAAGTAATTGTAGTAGTAGTAATAATAATTGTAGTAGTAGTATTAGCAATTGTGGTAGTAGTAATTGTAGTAATAGTAATTGCAGTAGTAGTATTAGTAATTGTAGTAGAAGTAATATTAATTGTAGTAGTAGTAATTGTAGTAGTAGTAATTGTAGTAGTAGTGATGATAATTATAGTAGTAGTATTAGCAATTGTAGTATTAGCCATTGTAGTAGTAGTATTAACAATTGTAGTAGTAGTAATTGTAGTAGTAGTATTAGCAATTGTAGTAGTAGTAATTGCCGTAGTAGTAGTAATTGTGGTAGTAGTAATAATTGTAGTAGTAATAGTAATTGTAGTAGTAGTAATTGTAGTAGTAGTAATTGTACTAGTAGTAGTAATAGCAATTGCAGTAGTAGTAATTGAACTAGTAGTATTAGCAATTGTAGTAGTAGTAATTGTATTAGTAGTAATTGTAATAGTAGTAATTGTAGTAGTAGTAATAGTAATTGTAGTAGTAGTAATTGTAGTAGTAGTAATAGTAATTGTAGTAGTAGTAATTGTAGTAGTAGTAAGATAAATGTTGTTCCGTAGCCGATTTAGCTGTAGTGGATTTAGAGACTATATTAGGCATGAGCTTTATGAGACCCGTTTCCTTCTTCGCTGTCTTTGCCGTTCGTAACTCCACAACTGGGGCAGATACCGATTTACAGCTGGATTTACTGGAGCGTGACGTTACCAAGTTTCGAAGCTGGTAGCTTTGCGCTAACCAGTCTGTCAGTCTACGCTTCGCAGTAACAAACAGAGAGACAGACAAAAATACGGACATATACGAGGTGTGTTCAAATGAAACCCGTCCCAGTGGCTTTATAACAAATATATGTAAGGTACATCAGGAGTAGTAGAATTAAATACAGCAATTGTTATGAAGCATGTACTCACTGGGGTCCTTTAGAAATAGTCACCATAGGCATTCAGACACGCATCCCACTGCTTGGGTAGACGGCGGATGCCGTCCGAGAAAAATGACTTTGGTTGTTTATTGAACCATTTGGTCACCGAGGCCCTGACGTCTGCATTGGAGTCGAATCGTTGTCTCTTTTGAGATTTTTTTAAGGGTCTGAACAAATGAAAGTCACATGGTGACATATCGGTGCTGTAGGCTGGGTGTGGCAGAACTTCCCACCTTTTCCTTGCTAACGCTTCCTGCACAATGTTCGCAACATGTGGACGAGCATTGTCGTGCAACAGAATCACACCACGCGAAAGCATGCCGGGTCGTTTATTCTTGATGGCTGTATGCAGGTTGTCTAGTGTGTCTTTGTAGCGGATGACATTGATGTTCACGCCAGGCTCTTTAAAGTCTACCAATAGAAGCCCTTCATGGTCAAAAAATGCGGTCAGCATAACCTTACCGGCGGAAATCTGTGACTTGAATTTTTTGGACGGATTCCTTATCACACCGGCCATTATTTTAACGGTCTGCAGCACAACCAATGAATACTAGGAGAATGAACACTTACACACTTGTACATTCGTATGTGCTTATTACGTCAGATGTGACGTCATCATGCTCCTCCTACGAATGTCCACTTGGTGCAGCACGGTCGGGTTTCATTTGAACACGCCTCGTAGATAAATAAATAGACAGATAGAAAAATAAATAGATAGATAGATAGATAGATAGATAGATAGATAGATAGATAGATAGATAGATAGATAGATAGATAGATAGATAGATAGAAACAGACAGGCAGGCAGACAGACACACAAACAGATAGACAGACAGACAAGCAGGCAGACAGAGAGACAGACGGACGGATAGATAAATAGATTGATAGACAGACAGACAGACAGACGGACGGCTAGATAGATAGATTGACAGACAGACAGACAAAACTCCCGAACAGTTTCATTTTGCCATTTTCTCTAACACAACTTACGTGTGTGGCTAGTCTTGCATTAGTAAAAGGAAAGAAACAAAAAAGAACAAATCAGAAAAGACAAGAAAAACGAGCAGATTAACCAACGATATGAAAGGCGCGTAATCAAAGAAATCTTATTTACAACCCACAATTAAAACAAAAAAAGAGAAGAAAAAAAAATGAAAACTAGGATGAAGATATAAACATCATGTAGGTGAGGCTCACAGGTAAGCCATTAAGTATGTCAGCACTCTATTAATCGTTACTCAGTTAATGGAAACATTAAGTCAGACTAGGAAACATAGACACGAATCTGGATTAAAATTTATAATCGAACAGTGCACGCCGGGCTACAGGGGATGCAAGTATTGCAGGGGAGACAACTCCACCAAAATAAAATCGTCTTCGGCAACCTAGATTACTGTTCTTTGTCCACATTTTTGTGTGAGCGTGTGAGTGTGTGAGTGTGTGAGTGTGTGTGTGTGTGTGTGTGTTAGTTAGCAATTTGGTTGGAATGGTCCTAAAATAGCCATTGAGCTTGTAAATTATGTCGCTGAGTAATTAATGAAGTAGCTTTTTAACATAAATATTATGATTTTAATAAATTAGTTAAGACGTGTGTGAAGTATGAGACAAGCTAGTGGTTGTCTGCATGAGCGCTTCGATATTTTCATTCGAGTTGTGGTGTCACGGGTTGCCTCCCCTTAGCTCTGCAGTAGTGGTCCAACAGTGGCCAAAACTCAAGAGTAACTGATGTGGGTCTTCAAAGGTGTCTACCTTTGCACAAGATTACTCTTGGCAGAGTTGTAGATAGAAGGATAATGACGCTTCTACATCCAGGGAGTTTTCACAAGATATTCAGAAAAGCGAGAACAATGCTGCATTGGCTGAGCACGTTAACTCTAGTATCTGCCGTCAACGTTTGTGAAGGATAGGGTTATCTTATAATTCGTTAGCTCGTTCAAGCCCCCAGCTGAGTTAATTCAGCGAATTTCCTCTTATTATTAATTAGCTCTGTGCCGCGTCTCTTAATTTGTAACAACAAATGTGTGATGATTGTGTCTAGCGTTGACTTCAGGCCACATACCCTCACTTGTTCCAGAAATAGTACCCTCAACTGGTACCACCAAGCCAATTTTTAGGCTCACAGACTGCTGGCTCAGAGAAATAAAGGCACCTGTAGAGACCTCTTACACTTGGTCTGGGGTGTTGTTACTTTAGCAATCCCACTTTGACTTGTGTTTCAGTTCCCTCATATTCGGGTTTTCCGTGTTAAAATAGTTGAGTTTTCCTGGGCCGTAAGTCCTCAAGACGCTCAAAAACGGGTCCGGTCCGATAAATGAAAGCTGATTTTAGTCTTAACTCTGGCAAGGTCTAGTTGTCTTCTTGGCGCGAGGTAGATTTTCACAGTGCTTTCAGCCGACTAAAGTGTCAGGTTATGTAGCAGTTATCTACTTTGTTACGATTCAGGCAGGGTCTAATTCGGAATTTGGTTGTTCCTCTACTTCGAACCCCCGCCTATCGTTTCAACACTTGCGTGTTTTGTGGGGTAATTCAAATTATTTCCACATGGAAATTTCTTCCCTTTACTGCAAAGGTCATGTCTCCCAAATATGGAATGAAAACATCCGATCCTCTCTCGGCAATGTTTTCTCAAATACAACATCTTACTTTCATCTAAAGGTGTAACAAGGTGTACAGGAAATGTTTATGTCATTCGTTTCCGCCGAGTGCATGCCGACAAGTCGATAATTTATCGCGGGGTAGTCCTAGGTAAACATGACACGCGGTCACTATACGAAAACTGACTGGGCCCATCTTGGTTTTACCTGCGTCTTAATCTTAGCAAAGCCGAGAAGCGCAAAGCAAACATGATCAGTTATCACTGAAGGGCGTGTAAAATTGATAAGAAAATAGCTAATATCTGCTTGATAGTAGAGCAAGAAATGGACGACCACGGAAATTGAAAGTAATTTAGTACACACACAAAATGTAACTAAATACTGCCGGAGAGGAAAAGAGATCGAACCAAAATTTATGTGACAAGTGGTTCAGATGTTGTGACTCATGGACAATTAGTAAACAAGTAGAAAAAGCACTAGAGACCCCACAGATGTGGTTTTACAGAAGAATATATAAGACACCATGGCCAGATAAAATGGTTTACAAGAATGTCCTGAAAGAAGCCAATGTGCAAAGGAAGCTTATTCCTCATGTTAGAAGGAAGGAATCCACTTTCTATGGGTATGTTATGAGAAGAAAAGCGATGGAATATATCGTAACAACAGGAAAGATTGAAGGGAAAAGAGATAGAAAGAGAACAAATGCTGGGCATTTTGACATCGTGCTATAGAAGGAAGTCAACAACAGAATTGATAAACAGAACTGGAGACAGGAAGTTGTGGAGAGACATGATCATCTACGCAACCAGGCATGATACTTAAAGAAGAAGAAGTCAGTTAGAGTTTATATAGGGTGGCGTGACTAGATTTTAAAACATAAAACACGTAGTAACTTTATTGTGGGTGTGAGAATAAAACACGAGGTAACTTTACATTCAGAATAAAACACGAGATAACTTAAATGTCAGAATAAAACACGAGGTAACTTTACTGTCAGAATAAAACACGAGGTAACTTTACAGTCAGAATAAAACACGGGGCAACTTTACAGTCAGAATAAAACACGAGGTAACTTTACAGTCAGAATAAAACACGAGGTAACTTTACTGTCAGAATAAAACACGGGGTAACTTTACAGTCTGAATAAAACACGAGGTAACTTTACTGTCAGAACAAAACACGGGGTAACTTTACAGTCTGAATAAAACACCAGCTAACTTTACTGTCAGAATAAAACAAGGGTAACTTTACAGTCAGAATAAAACACGGGGTAACTTTAATGTCAGAATAAAACACGGGGTAACTTTACAGTCAGAATAAAAGACGGTGTAACTTTACTGTCAGAATAAAAGACGGTGTAACTTTACAGTCAGAATAAAACAAGGGGCAACTTTACTGTCAAATTAAAACACGGGGTAACTTTACAGTCAGAATAAAAGACGGTGTAACTTTACTGGAAGGAAGAGCTGGAGAAGAGAGGGATGGTCATAAGCAGCTCTAAAACAAAATCCATGGTGATATCACGAGAAGAAAGAAGACATCAGATTAAGCTGGGAGAACAGGTCCTGGAGCAGGTAGACCACTTTAAATACCTCGGAGCTATTATTGACCGAAAGGGAGGCATCAAAAAAGAGTTGGCCAATCGAAAAGCAGCAGCTGGGAGACTTTTTCAGGCCATAAATCGAGGATTCCTCGGCAAGAGAGAGGTTGGTAAGAAAACGAAAATGGCTGTATATCGCCCCACCTATGTCGCAATCTTGACATATGGATGCGAGTCATGGGCAATGACTACAACCCACAAAAGCCAGATCCAAACCTCAGAAATGAGGTATCTGAGGAAGGTGGTTGAAGTAACAAGAAGAGACATGGTACGCAACCAGACGATACGTCAAGGCCTTAAATCCCACCCCCTGCAGACCCAAGTAGAACAGTCCCAACTAAGATGGTTTGGCCATGTCTGCAGAATGGGAGAAGACCGGCTACCACGACAAGCATGGGAAACAAAGAGCCAAGGATCCAGACCCCCAGGACGACCCAGAGTCCGCTGGGAGGACAACATTAGACAATCTTTGAAGGACCGAGGACTAAAATGGAACCAGGCCAGGAGGAAGACAGCCGATAGGATAGTCTGGCGCTCTCTCTTCCAAACCTCTACACCTCACGGTAGAAGGGGAACGACTAAGTAGTAAGTAGTACTGTAGTAACTTTACTGTCAGAATAAAACACATGGTAACTTTACTGTCAGAATAAAGGACGGTGTAACTTTACTGTCAGAATAAAACACGGGGTAACTTTACTGTTAGAATAAAACACGGGGTAACTTTACTGTCAGAATAAAACACGGTGTAACTTTACTGTCAGAATAAAACACAAGGTACCTTTACTGTCAGAATAAAAGACGGTGTAACTTTACAGTCAGAATAAAACACGGGGCAACTTTACTGTCAGATTAAAACACGGTGTAAATTTACAGTCAGATTAAAACACGAGGTAACTTTACAGTCAGAATAAAACACGGGGTAATTTTACTGTCAGATTAAAACATGGGGTAAATTTACAGTCAGATTAAAACACGAGGTAACTTTACAGTCAGAATAAAACACGGGATAAATTTACAGTCAGATTAAAACACGAGGTAACTTTACAGTCAGAATAAAACACGGGGCAACTTTACAGTCAGAATAAAATACGGGGTAACTTTACTGTCAGATTAAAACACGGGGTAAATTTACAGTCAGATTAAAACACGAGGTAACTTTACAGTCAGAATAAAACACGGGATAAATTTACAGTCAGATTAAAACACGAGGTAACTTTACAGTCAGAATAAAACACGGGGCAACTTTACAGTCAGATTATAAACACGAGGTAACTTTACAGTCAGATTATAATACGAGTGTTACGACACGTTTAATGATGTTGTCTGCTACAATTGTGAGCACTTTAAAATTACGCGTTAATGTATTGGGATGCTATAAATATAAGATGTTTTGCGCTTAAAGTTAATTTATTGAACGCGAATTTGTACGGTTGTCTAGGTTTAGACATGATGTGATTAGTTGTTAAGTTACCGCATGGTAACGATCTATATACACCCTTCTTAGTATGAACTTTGTTCAAGTCGGACGCGCTATATTTCACTCCCGACATAGATCGTGCAGAGAGTCTCTTTAACTATGAGCCAAGGGGGTCGGCTTTTGATTATATATGGATGCAGTATTGAGTCATCCCATTTCGATATATACTCTTCTTTTAGAGAAGTAACGCAGGGAGGATCGAAATATGATTGTCAGAATTATAATGCAGCCAAACCTATGGCTGTTCGTTACTGGATGACCGACACACGGCATCACATGTAAACAGTCAGACCTTTTGACGATTAGAGGAGATATTATAGGAGACTGTATTGGACTGCAATAGAATTGTATCTATAAATCAATCGATGCCATGAATGTATTTGAACGTCTCGTACAAATTTATTTTTTTTTTATTTTTTTTTTTATCGTACAAATTTTTTTTTTTTTTTTTTTTTTTTTTTTTTTTTTTTTTTTTTTTTTTTTTTTTTTTTTTTTTTTTTTTCTTTTTTTTTTTTTTTTTTTTTTTTTTTTTCCCTTAACCAGCGGCACTTGGGCTTTCAGCCCTTCGGCCCATCCACAGAGGGTTTATCACAGGAGCCGTTCAGGCTATTCAGTCAAATTTCCGGCCGTAAACATTTCTTCAAACGCCGACGCCCGGGTTTGAACCATGAACACCTGGTCGCCAGTACAACGCCGAAGCCATTACACCAGCGCGGCTCCCGTCTCGTGCAAATAAACTGTATATGTAGATTGTGGACTCAACCCACACATTGTTATCGAATTAATCAAGTTGGATTGAATTGTAATTTCCCCCATTCGCGCATTCCAACATCAGTACGATAATCAGCCAAAATCAAGAACAAATGATTAAAAGAATCCTTTTCCGCCAAGCCGAGCTTAACAGCGGAAGATACAGATAACCCAGATTGTAACAACGAGGTAACTTTACAGTCAGAATAAAACATGGGGCAACTTTACAGTCAGATTATAACACGAGGTAACTTTACAGTCAGATTATAACACGAGGTAACTTTACAGTCAGAATAAAACACAGGATAACTTTACAGTCAGAATAAAACTCTAGGTAACTTTACAGTCAGGAAAAAAGACGAGGTAACTTTACAGTCATTCCATGAAGACATGAAAATAGGCTGCCCTGCTAAATTGCTGGAAATGATAAAGTCATTCCATGATGACATGAAGGGAACAGTCCAATATGCTGAAAGCACATCACAGCCCTTTGACATACTCAGTGGCGTTAAACAAGGATGCTTTCTGGCTCCAACCTACTTCGGTATCTTCTTTGCCTTACTCTTGAAAAATGCAGTCAGAGATGCAACTGAAGAAATGTGCCTTCACACTAGGTCAGATGGCCGTCTGTTTAATCTTTCAAGACTGAAGGCAAAAACAAAAATCAGAAGGGTCACTATAAGAGACTTGTTATTCGCTGATGACGCGGCAGTCGTCACTCAAAGCCAACAAGAGCTTCAGAGCTTGAGGAATCGCTTCACCAAAGCATGCAAGGACTTTGGCCTCACAATAAGTCTAAAGAAAACAAACGTGCTTGGTCAAGATGTGGTTGCTGCAGCAGTTATCACTATCAATAACTATGAATTGGCAGTGGGGCACCACTACACATACCTGGGGCCTACTATAAGTGACAAACTCTCTCTGGACACATAAATTGACAGACGCAATGGCAAAGCTGCAGCTACCTTTGCCCGCCTCACATCGCGTGTTTCGGGAAATTGCGAACCCAGAATGAAGACCAAAGCTGCGGTGTATAATGCCTGTGTCACCAGCACACTTCTATATGGCAGCGAGACATGGACAACCTATGCTAAGCAAGAAAGAAGGCTCAATACCTTCCATTTACGGTGTCTACGCCACATCTTCGGCATTTTGTGGAAAGATAAAGTGACAAATGTCGAGATGTTGTCTTGTGCTTGCCTTCAAAGCATGTATACACTGCTTAGACAGTGCAGACTACGCTGGCGTGGCCATGTTCGCCGCATGGAAGATGGTCGCATCTCGAAAGATATCTTCTACGGACAATTAGCAGATGGCAAAAGAACAGTTGGGCGACCACAGCTGAGGTTCAAAGATGTGTGCAAGAGAGATATGAGGGCACTGGACATGGATCCAGCAACATGGGAGGATGAAGCTGCCGATCGCACCAAGTGGAGATGCTATCTGCCGCGACACCTCAGACTGGGAGAAAAGTAGCTCACACAACAAGCAGAAGAGAGGAGAAAACGTCAAAAGGAACGCCAGGAAAATAAGCAGCTGAGGGCTGTCACTTCAGGGCCGCATTCCCATAGTCAGTTATGACTGAAGGGGCTATTAGTATTATTATTATTATAAATTACTGTCAGAATAAAACACGAGATAACTTACAGTCAGAATAAAACACGAGGCAACTTTACTGTCCGAATAAAACACGGGATAACTTTACTGTGATGGTCAAAATAAAACACAGCGAAACTTTACTGTGAGAATAAAACATGGGATAACTTTACTGTGAGTGTGAAAATAAAAAAACGGGGTAACTTTACTGTGAGGGTAAAAATAAAACACGGGATAACTTTACTGTGAGAATAAAACACGGGGTAACTTTACTGTGAGTGTGAGAATAAAACACGGGGTAACTTTACTGTGAGTGTGAGAATAAAACATTCAAGCTGCATAGTATCAATCATAAAAAGCCTTTATGCCAACTTTACGTGTAGCGTTGGGCAGAGCAACCTAACCTTTGAGGTGAAGACAGGAGTACGACAGGGATGCCCCTTATCAACCACTCTATTTTTAACAGTCATAGACTGGGTGATGCGCCAGACAACAGAAGGCAGTCCAAGAGGAATAAGATGGACTACATTTTCTACATTGGAAGATCTGGAATATGCAGATGACATTGCACTACTAGCACATTCACACCCAGGAAAAAACGGATAGACTTAATAAGTATAGCCAGCAGGTGGTCTTGAACATCAATCTAAAGAAAACAGAGGTCATGACGCTCAATGTGAGCAACCCTGAGCCCATATCAGTAAGGAATCAGCAACTGGAACAAGACAGACATCTTCACATACCTAGGATGCATAGTAACACCAGACGGCGTAGCAAGCAAAGACATCAACAACAGAATGAACAAAGCAAGAACAACCTTTTTTAGTCTAAACAACATCTGGAAGTCCTCTCAGTACAGCACAAGCACGAAATTAAGATTATATCAGAGCTGTGTGCTTTCTTTGCTTTTCTATGGTGCGGAATGCTGGAGAGTTACAGAGAAGGAAATGTGGAAATTGTCCTCTTTTCACACAACATGCCTGTAGTGGATTTGATGGTACTGTATGGTTGTGATATTACCTAGTGTGATGCATGAGGTCAGCTGTGAAGGCTCCTGAGATAAATGTAGCTGTGAATTTACAGAAGGCCCTTCTTGCTACCACTTACGACCTCACACATATCTTTTTTTACTAATGAATGTGGCTACGTTAACAATCTAGGGTACTGAAATGTAAGGTGTTGTATTAGTATATACAAACACACACACAGATATTTAATAAGTCCAATAATATTAATAAAATTTATAACACACTGAACTAACTCAAGCTGTTTAAAATTTTGGTATTAAATTTTCTTTAAGTTTATTTGTTCTGAACCAAGGTTTTATTTTGGTCAGAACATATGAAAGATTTTGAAATTATGAATGAAATGCATGAATATATGGCATAATAAATGAAAGGTGTGTACATATGAATTTTACAAGACTAGTTAATATTACTACTGTTTATATTTGTAATTTATCTGGGAGAACGATTAATGGATGTGCTGTTGGGGTGGCTTCATCACTCCCAGTCTATGACTACCAAACATTGTCCATTTACTGATGGGAAAAATACAAGTTTATTTCCCAACATGGTAGGTTCTAGTTGATGGGAATATAATTGGGTGTTAGTTATTAAATAAGTTGGTGAATGTCCAGCAGGCCAGACGCTCACGTATCTTTGACTGAGTAGTTCTGGTGCTGGAATCTGGTGGCCCCACCTCTCCGTGCTTGGGGGCAATATAGGCTGCTCTGCCAAAATTTTAGACTGCACGGGTCCACACTTGTATTTTTTCAACATAGCATTTGACACCACTTTGGTGCCAAATAAAAAACTCACAGTTCTGAAATAAAAGTATTGGGTCATGTGTCAGAACTCTACCTCCTGAGCCACTTCTACACTCAACACTACACAACAACACCACATAGACGGGGTCAGATCTCTCTGACCATACAGCACATCTTACCAAGTTGGTTTTACATAGTATAAGTTCCCCAAGACTACATATTCTGAAATATGTTCCTTAGCTTCCTGCCATTGAATAGGTAGGTGATATGTTCCACTGATCTCAACACTTGATCCGCCCTTCATAATCCTTGCTGGCGTTTATGTATTTTGTTTGTCTCTAGACCCTGAACTGGGGCTGGGGATCTAGAGCGAATCCTTACTTGTTGTATGGGATAGATTATGATATGGCAGTATCAATTCACTCGAAACATTAAACAATATTAAAATATACAAAGAAATACTTTCAGTCTTACCAGAATTATGAATAGAGAACACAGTTATATGCTAGAAAAACTCAGCTGAGCTGCTGGCTCTAGTATGGCGTCCCTCTAAATATTGCAATTAGCTTCTGGGAATCACACCACTGAAGAATTACTGTGTCTACTACTGGACAACTTATGATGAATGGCAAAATTGCGCGTCTGAGCGCCAATAATATGTTTATCTGTGGCCAATCACCGCCTTTTTTCCTTTTCAAATTTCAAACCTCCTACCAAAAGTCAATTCAGTCATACCTCAGTCAAGTATGTATTATTGTCTGTTGGTCCGTCTGTCTCTACTTGCGTTTTTTACAAAAACACACTTGTTTATACATGCATTTCCTACACGAATCTGCCTCTAGAGTTATTTTTAGCCACAACTTTCCACTAATTCCCCCTCCCTTTCATTCATCTAGATTTTAGCACTTGAGTCTCAAGGCCGCAATTTTTTGAAAATTAGTGACATGTTTTTGTTTCAATGCAGTCGCTCGCTGATATGAACAACTCAGTCTTTTGTCAATATCTTCATTATTATCTATCCGTCTGTATAAATGAAAGCATATTATTTCTCTGCTCAAGATGGGCCATCCGGCCAGCTAGGTTTTATATTCCTAACATTATTATTAAGAAAAAGTTACTTTTCAAGGTTAGTTGTTTTTTTTAAATATGTTCGAGCATCTTCACAGCGGATTGATCTACCGCTTGCTTGTCACATTGATCACAGAAACAACAATTAAAAGTCTGTTGTACCAATATACGCCGCTAGGTGTGAAGGAACAATGGACGATTTCTTGTTGCCCTAATGACGCCGCAAGGTGTTATGGCCGAAGACTGCTTAGTCGGTCGGCGGTCAAAGGAATAATAATAATAAAATAATAATCTTCTGTAATGCGTTTGCCGCTGAATTCAAATAAAGGACTAAGTATCGCAAAAGCGTCCAAGAAATGACTGTTGCGTATAATAGCTAAGGTCCCTTTTGTCAATTTCTTTACCTTGTGTCAACTTGGGGACGTGAATTTTTTTCCTTTCCCCACCAATTGCGTCTTTTTAGCCTTGCTAGTTTCCAGCACGTGTTCAGTCATATTTTCTTTTTGATCTCCGTTCTCATCCCGTCCCAAGGGTAAACGTTTTGCCTTCACGTCTAGCAAGTTAGTTTCCATGGCGGGTGGTGACCCGCGGCATGGGCGATCATGTCTTCTAGTAGCTTACGCATTATTTTTATCCCTACATTTTATCTTTGGAGATATTTTAACGTTGTATCACGGTTAATTTTATCACAATGCCTAAGAAAAATTCTCCGAATCTTTTGGCCGAATACCATCATCAACCAAGATCTGCTTACTCTGAGCAAGCAAGAGGACATGCACACCATCATAGCTGGCAGACGCTGGAGTTGGGTTGGCCATGTCCTCAGAAGAGACCCCGATGCCATCACAAAAACAGCTATGCTATGGGCCCCTGAAGGAAAACGAAAGAGGGGCCGACAAAAAACACTGTGGAGGCTGAAATGCAAAGAATGAACCAGAGTTGGGGCACTGTACGAAGGATGGCCGTCGACCGAGCAAAGTGGAATCAATTTGTTGTTGCCCTACAAGACGCCACCAGGCGTGATGGCGACTGACTGCTTTGACTGTCGGCGGCTAAGGATCAAAGAAGACAAAAAGAAAAGAGAATAAAACACGGGATAACTTTACTGTGAGGGTGAAAATAAAACATGGGGTAACTTTATTGTGAGGGTGAAAATAAAACACGGGGTAACTTTATTGTGAGGGTGAAAATAAAACACGGGGTAACTTTACAGTCAGACTAAAAAAGACACGATAACTTTACTGTGAGGGTGAAAATAAAACATGGGATAACTGTACTGTGAGTGTGAGAATAAAACACTGGGTAACTTTACTGTGAGAATGAAACACGGGGTAACTTTACTGTGAGGGTCAAAATAAAGCACGGGGTAACTTTACAGTCAGACTAAAAGACAGGATAACTTTACTGTGAGGGTGAAAATAAAACATGGGATAACTGTACTGTGAGTGTGAGAATAAAACACTGGGTAACTTTACTGTGAGAATAAAACACGGGGTAACTTTACTGTGAGGGTCCAAATAAAACATGGGGTAACTTTACTGTGAGGATCAAAATCAAATAAGAAGTGGGACCTCAAGACGCAGCAATAGAGACCGCAGTCAGCGACTCATAGCTTGACTGCCTGCGTCAGGACCAGCGAACCAGAGCTGGTCAAGACCGCACTCCACCTCCACGTGGTGGTCCTGGAAACAGTCTGCAGCTGTGCAGGCTGGCTGAGCGAGTGTGGATCGAAATGGGAAGGCAAACCCGGTCCTAAAAAATGCCGTGCAGAAGTCGGATGTGTCGACCGAAAGGTGCAGATATCACAGCTACGTTGTAAACAGACACAACGCAACCACCGTCCTTTTCAGGGCAAACGAAGAAGAAGAAGAAAATAAGAAGTAACGGCAGCCTGATTGTTACTATCTGCACCTACCAGTGCCGTGCCGAATGTGCCGTGCGAAATGCGCAGGTGATCGTGTTTACTATTTCTTCATTTTGCCCTTCACGTTTTTTTGTTTTCTTGTGTCTATCATCTTAAAATGGTATTTCTTTTTGCAGTGTTTTTTAATTTCCTGTATGGTTTCTTGTACTGACTGATGTATTAACTCCTTTAGCTATACCCAATGTTTATTTATACTCTGTATTTTTTCTATAACATTTTATTAATTTTGTATTGTAATGTTATGTTATATCTCTCATTCATTTCTGCATCTGATTTACATTACTTTTTGAGTACTCTCAATGTCTGTGTGCTTCTCCGTTTAGGGGGCAGAAAGACAAGGTCAATCATTAAATCCAGATAGTCCAGCTGTTTCACAAGACTCCACGGAATTCTTCTTCGTACACTCTCAGACGTCTGCTTGAATGTTTTCAAAGAAAGCAGTAGTCAGTTTGAGGCTATTTGTATCTCCGTAGAACTTTTCCATGAATAGTACTGGTGTCGGCCATATGCGCTTTCTCTTTTCTGCATATGTTGGGCAACTTTGAAGCAGATCTTCAGCAGTCCTTTTATTAGTGTGACAGTTACACTCAATGGTAGCTCCTAACTTTAGCTAGTTGTATAGATTGTATCCCAATCTGTTGTGGCCCGTGTGGGGTCTGATGATTACCACTGGTTCTGTTTTGTAGAGCTGGTAGTATGCATCATTCAATTTCTATTGGTTGACGTCAATGTTTTCATAATTCAATTTATAGGCAGCAAGAAAACAAATGATGAGAACAGGTATTCCTGTCAAACTCTAGTTCTATTCTCTAACGCTTCTATTAGTTTTCCTTCATGAAGAACGTTCAACATCTTCGTATACTTTGCTTATTAGGATATTGAACATTTAGGGGGACTCCATAATACCTCTTCAGTAGCCAAGGTGATCCTTTGCTTAACCTGTTGAGAGCCTGTTCATAGTCCACAAATTCATTGTAAAGTGATGAACTCAATTACAGCTTCAGGGTGATCCAATGGTCACTTTGAACCTACCTTTACCAAATAAAAATTCACGCGCTTATTGATTCAAAAGTTACGTAGTACCTATTATTATTATTACTTAGAGCCTTCCGTATCCCACTGTTTGGCTAAGGTCTCCCCGGAATTTCCTCCTTCTTATGTCTTCTTAGAAACTTTCTTAGACGATATCATTGTGTCATAGAAAGACAGCGAGTCTGGACTGGTAGGCGTACAGTCAACTTTCGATCGTTCTTTATAAGCGCAGTATGGCTATCTAGTCCGTAAAAATTGTGTTTTGTTTAAGGTCCCCTCTGTTCCTCCCTTATGTGTCAGGTTATGACGCAGGAGGGAGTAAAGAATGTGATGAAAAAATAGCGAGCGAGAAGAGACCGTTTGACAAATTAGACGGAAAAAAGTAGCCATCCAATCACAGACAGCAATACAAATGAATCGGCGGAAATTGCGGAATAATAAGAGATGACAGATAGGTCCTTTTATTCTTCCCTAGTGGCACGATCAGTCTCATCTTTTCTCTCTCTCTCTCTCTCTCTCTCTCTCTCTCTCTCTCTCTCTCTCTCTCTCTCTCTCTCTCTCTCTCTCTCTCTGTCAACGAGATTGCGAGTAATTCTACTGCCATTCGTATTATGAGAGCCAGACTAAAATATATTTATGCGTTTAGTCTGGTTCACGGACACAGGTCATGTGATCCATTGTTCGCTTGTGCTTTCCCCCCCCCCCCCCCTATCTTTTACTTCTTCGGTTTTGATTGATTTGTGTACTGACCTCTGTGTGTGTAGAAACTTACTGAACTCAGACAGAACCTTAATCCATATAGATAGAACTTTACTCCACTCAGTAAAACCTGATTCCAGTAACAAAGGACCGTATTCTAGACAGGCGTTTTCCAGCCAGAAAGAACATTAATCCACTCAGAAAGAACATTATTCTACAAAAAAACCTTATTCCACTCAGAAAAATCCTTATTTAAATGTGAAAGAATGGTAGTCCACTCAGACAGACATTTTCCACTAATAAAAAAATTATTCCACTGAGAAAGAACCTTATTTCACCAATGAAGAACCTTATTCCACTGAGAAAGAACATTAATCCACTCAGAAAGAACCCTATTCCACCCAAAAAGAACATTGTTCCACTCACAAAAAAACGTGTTCCAATATGAAAGAATCGTAGTCCACCAAGACAGACAATTTTCACTCAGAAAAACACATTATTCCACTAAGAAAGAACTTTATTTCACTAATAAAGACCCTTATTCTACTCTATACACATAATGCATTTTTTATACATGTACTCTATACACATAACGCCCTTTGTATACATGTACTACATACAAACAATGCCCTTTGTACACATGTCCTCCATACACATAATGCCCTATGTACACATGTCCTCTATACACAAAATGTATTTTGTACACATGTCCTCTATACACATAATGCCCTTTGTACACATGCCCTATATACACATAATGCCCTTTGTACATATGTCCTCTATACACATAATGCCAATATGTACACATGTCCTCATTACACATGTCTTTTGTACACATTTCTTCTATACACATAATGCCCTTTGTACACATGCCCTCTCTACACTTAATGTCTGTTGTACACATTTCCTCAGTACACATAATGCCCTATGTACACGTGTCCTCTATACACATAATGCCCTTTGTACACATGTCGTCTATACACATAATGTCTTTTGTTCATTTCCTCTATACACATAATGCCCTTTGTACACAAGTCCTCAATACACATAATGCCCTTTGTACACATTTCCTCTATACACATAATGCCCTTTGTACGCATATCCTCTATACACATAATGCCCTTATGTACATACGTACTCTATATAAACACTAATTAGGTGGGCTGTATAAACGCACTTATTACTAAATGGTAAAGACATAAATATTTTAGGATCCGAAACGAATCAGTGCCCATAAATGTTGTTTACTTATTTACTGTTATCAAACTCCAATGCTCTATTTGGATTCAGGAAACGAATGGGATGTACAGATGCTTTGTTCGCGTTAAGATGTCTCATGGCAAGATTACAGGTTCCGGGTTCAAAATCAGCAGCATTATGCTCCAGTCTACACAGGTTTAAATGGCTACCTGACGATGCTTATGAGTAATGGAAGGTAAAGGCACTGAGAAAGAAAACTGGTCATCTCACATCTGAAGCTGCAACTAATATAGTGAAGTCTCTAACACTTCAATTCCCTATGGCGGTATCTGCTATGGTTATTGTTACTGTTGATCAGAATCGACGATACTGCACTCCAGGCTAACCCATAGGTGCCCAATCTCCCTCAGCAAAAGTTGTAACAGGTAGTGGGGTAATCAGAAATTTGGTGGGAAGTAATTTTTATAACAATGACTTTTATGAGGGAAACTAACGGACTTGTACATTTATAATCAAAGAGCAATAATCCATGATACATCTAGAGGGGAACAAGAGCAGGGTTGACATCCCTTGTGCAATGTTTAGTTAAGCTGACCTTGACCGAGTGTTGTAAAGTTAAGTTTGGAGTTTAGTTCAGCTACGCGAGTGAAGAGATTTTGCACGGGAAATTTATATTTCGAGTGAACTGTTTTGTTCTAGAATGTTCGGAAATAGTTATCGTTGTAAATCGTGGTTCAAAATAAAATCAGTCAGATCCGAGAATGCGTTAGCGTAGGTTCAGAAATGGCCTCTCTCCCAAGTGTGTGAAGATAGCATTTTATAATTGGCTTGCGCTATTGAGTTATCATCGGACGATACGCCAAAGTCCTTTTGGTCGATTTCTGGGACCCAAAGACGCAGCAATAGAGAACGCAGTCAGCGACTCATAGCTTGACTGCTTGCGTCAGGACCAGCGAACCAGAGCTAGTCAAGACCGTGCTCCACCTCCACGTGGTGGTCCTGGAAACAGTCTGCAGCAGTGCAGTCTGGCTGAGCGAGCACGGATCGAAGAGGGAAGGCAAACCCGGTCCCAAAAAATGCCGTGCAGAAGTCGGATGTGTCGACCGAAAGGTGCAGATATCACAGCTTAGGCGTAAACAGACACAACGCAACCACCGTCCTTTTCAGGACGAACGAGGAAGAAGAAGAAAAAGGTCGATTTCTGTGGTCACAGAAATAATGCACAATCGCAAATCCATGCCATAATCATGTATGACAGTCTTGTGAGTTATTCTGAGAACAAGAAGACAGTGTTGCCATTTTAAGAAAATATGTGTGTTTTCGAAACGAACCAGGTACGTTGGAACTTTAAGAGTCTATTACTGGTAGCGCAGATTAGTATGCAAGTCGACAGACTAACGGGTAGTATATACTGTAAACTTGGGAAATCGTCAACCCTGGCGGTAGGCCAGTATTCTCTAAGATACAGAAAGTAAAGACCACAGGAAGTAAACTGAAACAGAAGAAACATATCAGAACAATTTGAAAAGACAAGGTTTACTTGAAGAATTTATTTAGAGGATAGAAAATATTGACAGCAGAGGTTTTCATGTCGTTACCGCCATAACCAACGGAGATAGCTAGAATTACTGAATCAGCAAGAGTGAACAAGAGAGCAAGGTATTGTATTGAATTCATTGATTTGAAATTGTTGCTATACCAGTTGGCTAAACTTCAAGGAAAGTTGGGCATGTCATTTTGCATTCTTTACGTTATTCTATTTAAATAACGTTCCACCTATTTGCTACTGCTGTCAGAGTGAAGTCAAACATCGATCATGGAGATCATTTGTCATTTGTCAGTATTGAACCGTTGTCGTTATATTGAGAGAAGGCAGAAGTCTAACACCCCCAAACATAAAAAAGCTGCAAACTGTTCAGGGTAGAGATCCGAATTCACTATACGATCAACACAAGGTAGAAGTAGGGTAGAGTAGGCAACAATCACCAACGGCCACATATCGAAGGGTATGAATGCTAATTGTTCCTATTGCTCGTTGGTTGTTTATACGCCGGATGCATCCTCTCATACGTCCATCTCTGTTAGTTTTAGGTTTAATGCCTAATTTCAGCAATCATAGCCTTGATGATTCATCGAGTGCTGTATCATTCTCTAATAGAAGATCATTAATTCTCCCTTATCCAAATCCAATGTACCTTCAATAGGTGTATTAAAGCTAGTCTGTCAGATCTTTTATTGCCGCTTACCCCTGCATGACCAGGGCAGAAGATCCACACCATTTCCTGAATATTCGAGGTTCTATGGAGGTTTTCCATTCATGCCGGAGCCATCCACTTTGAACCTTTAAAAGCATGGATTGTGAGTCTATTTCAATAAATGCCCTAGCTAATGTAGTTTCAGACAGCCACCTTAAGGTTACAGTAGCTGCCTCTTCCTCCATTCTCATCTTCAGCTACGATTCTGCAATTTAGTCTAGCAGAGAAGCCTCGCTCTGATTTATCACCACAGATCACAGACCCATCGGTGTACACGTGACTTCATTATCGCCAACATGATCATTTATCAGCAAACCTGTTGTGGTAAAGTGGGATGATATAAATATTTATAGGGACTTAGTGTACTGACTGAGATCAGCTGTGAAGGTATCTGTATCTAATATGTGTAGTGTTTTACAGATAACCTTACTTACTGCCACATATTTATATCTCAGTCAGAATTATTCTGGAATATTGTGTTGGCAACGTTATATGTCTAGGGTTATGCAAATGATGAAGTGTAAGTCACCACAACAAGAAACAGATAAACAATTTAATTATTCCACCATACTTGACAATACTGTGACACTCACAAACAGTCAACACTCTAGAAGACTATCTTAAAAGATTCAATGATAAATTTCAGATATATACAGATGTATTGATTTTTTCTACAATAGTGATCCTGATTCCACTACACAGTGAACCAGGCAATATTATAACATGTAATTACAAATATTATGTACACAGATATAAATGTGGTCTTTGCATTGACATACAATATTAGTAATCTATGTGTGTGAGTTGTGATGTGGTAATATGAGGTAATACTGGTTTTGTTCTTCAAGATAGATTCTTATTAGACATCATGACTGCATGTGCTTGTGTATGTTTGGAACTAGTATTGGAGATGGTCTCAGTTCCGAACATTAAAACAATTAATTGCCCCTCTTTAATTAAGTTAGTGTCATTTACGAGGGGTACATAGTGTTGAGCTCTTTTGGCCACAGTGGGCTTAACTTTCGTGATGGCGGCAGGCAAGGACTCCTCTGCTCGACTATTCACTGTTTCTGAAGACACCTCACTGGTTACTATAGGGACCCAAGAGTATGCTGTCAGCCTCTGGATTCAGCAAACGCTCAGACCAGGTGCGGCTTCAATAACTAGGACCACAGTCCCAAAATTCAAGGAAATAAACACAGATACGTTGACTAGCAATGAATGTAGGCACAAATACTGGCACAAAGTCCCATCTGCTTATGTTCCAGGCTTTTATTTAGCAAAAATATGAGCTGGCTTCAACGCACTGTTGCTTTATCAAGCTTATTTGAACTAGTGGTCTCGAACTAACGCTATCAATTAACTATATTAACAGACCTAACCAATCAGGCCATTTCTACCCCATCGTTTGAAAAAAAGTACTCTTACTTCCGTCTCCCTTGACAACAAAAGATAGCATTTATAGTCCGACTAATCGTGTTTAGCCTTACATATCATTCCATCCAATCAATTCAAATGTAACTTGTGGCCCATTTCCGTACAATGGTGGTTTAAAATTCTGCCACTGAGCGACTCCGAGTTTTTAGGTTGTCTGACACCCTCATTATTTTCTTTTGCCTATAATTTATTAATTCCTGGACTATTTGCGTAACACTTAACATATTCTTTGTCAGCAAGCCCTAAGGAATCCAAATATCTCAATCTAAGGGAGCTAGGTGGCTGCGTTCAAAATGTGCATTTTCTACCACCTCCTGTTCACTTCAATCCCCATGTGGTGTCTGGGTACTGTCATGTTTTCAAACGTAAATCCATCTAATGTCATCTTTCCTAATAAGCGTTTTCCAGGTTTTTTAAAACCTAACTCTGGGAAGGGTAGTGTTTTTATCACTGTCCGTCTGAAAAAAAGTTATTGCATGTGGCCTTACACGCGTGATAGTAGTAATTGTATATCGCGTTACGCTTGTTGGGGGTGGCATTAATAGCGAGACGCGTGTTTAGTGTTGCATGCGTTCCTGATTTTCAGCCCTCCCTTCTTTCCATCCTACATCCATCTGTCCATTCGTAGTGTAATTAATTTAGGTCATACGTAGTGTGCCTCTCAATGTTTTTTCTTAGAAATGCAATACCCGTTTTAATGTGTTGTGGAAACGCTTGTATTATGCAGTGGCTTATATTTAACGTGGAAACGTTACAATTTGCAGACGAAGCATAAAACAAAGGGGATTTCGAGTACTGTCATTGTGACAGCACTGTTCTTTACCATTCTTCTTCCTTTTATAGAATTTATTTGTTAGGCTTTACATTTACTTTTTAATTTATATATGTGGATTAGAATTTCTCACGACACCTGTTATGAAACTATCATTACTTATTTAGCGTCACATATACAAACTCAGTGTTATATACTTATTTAGTACCTTGTGTACAAACTTAATGCTTTATAATTATCACTATAATGAAAATTCAAGCAAAATTAAACCAGGCTGGCAGAGAAATGATTGGGTAATAATGCATTAATACCAAGATCATCACAGGCAGCAATAATGATGTTAGTGATTCATCTGTAGAACAATGGAATCATGTTAGTCAATTCCTCCGTTCCTCATAAGAATGTGTCAGTTGCCAATCATCGATGCCGTATCCGTTTCCTCTAACAAGTCTAAGGACAACCATTTGATTGTGTTACGGTTTGCCTTTTGAATATACCTTTCATACACGTCCAGACTTATGTGGCATTCACATGATTTTATTTTCTCCCTCTGACCTTACCAGATATATACTTTCTCCTTCTTACCTCATCAGTTATTTTCTTTCTCTCTCTGACCTCCTCAGATATATTTTTTTCACTCTCTGTGGTGAAATTACAGTGATGCAACGTTAAAATTCCTCCATTTATAAAGATAATAGGTAAAATAACATGTAGGGATAAAAATATTGGTAAGATACGCTGATACATTCTCGCCCACGCCAGCGTTTTCTAGCGCCATTGAAAACTAACTAGTTATAACATGCAGACTGACAACCTATCCTTTTAGACGGGGTAGAAACGGAGATAAAAGGAAAACAATGTGGCGGTCTGAACACGTGTTTAAATCTAAAGGCTAGAAGACGCAATTTGTAGTTTTGAAGGAAAAAATTACGCCACTAGTTGACACAATGTAAGGAATTGGACGAAAAACGACCTTAGCTCTTGTCAGAAACAGACGTATCTTGGACGTTCTACGGTAATTAGTCGTTTTAGTTTGAATATAGCGGAAAACGCCGTGAACGAAGGTACAAAAACAAATTTCAAAACTAACCTTGAAAAAAGTAGGTTTTTTCTTAATAATAAGTTTAGGAGAATAAAAACTAGCTAGTTTGATAGCCCATCTTTCCCTGAGAAATAAAATACTTTTAATTACACAGACGGACAGATAACACGGAAGATATTGACGAAAGACTGTATTGTTCAATACAGACTAGCCGACAGTTATTTGTGCATACTTCTCACAAAATTTACTTTTGACGCGTCCTTGAGCCTAACGCAGAAAAACAAACTGCATGTGGACAAGGGGCAATCAGGGGAGGGTAGAAACTAAAAATAACTTAGCATAGAAATCGTATAAGTAAGTGGGGGAAAATTTGTGTAGTTTTTTGTAGTTTCGTCTAAAACCAAGTGTAATTTTGGGAAAAACCAAGTTCGGACGGACAGACCGACATAAATATATTACACACTAGACAGAAACTGGACCTAAATTGGACATTGTAGTTTAAATATTTGAACGGTAGAGGGGAAGTCCGCTGATTGGACGAAAGCGTTCATATTATAGAAACAAAAGTAGAGGCAAGTGCCATTTTGTTGAAAACTGTCCATATACACAGTTCGTTAATGCTAGAAGAGTGATTTCCAGGAGATATTATATATTATCAGCGGGACGCCATAGTCTAGCCAGCAGCTCAGCTGAGTTTTGCTAGTACAACGTAACTGTGTTTTCAATTTTGAATTGTGGTAAGGAGAAAAATTCATTAACCCTTTTATTTAACATTTAATGAGTGATTGATACTGCCATATAATGAAAAATGATTACGACAAGTGAGTACTTATTCTAGGTCCCCAGTGACAGTCCAGGGCCTAGAGGCAATGAACCAAATGAAAAAAACATAACCAAGAATGTAAAAGACAGCTCTTTATTTCAGGAAATCAGTGGGAACATATCACCCACCTTATTCTATAGGAAAAAAAAGAAAGAGATTAATGAAAATATTTCAGATGCAGTGCAGTTCATAAAGGAATGGGAAACTAGTGCTATTTGATACCACCTGGGTGAGATGTGTTGGGTCGGTCAGAGAGATCTGACCCGGTCTTTGTAATTTGTTTGCTTAGTTGTGTGTAAAAATGGTGAAGTAGGCAGTGTGTTGACACATGGCAAAAATTTTGGTTTCAGAGTTTCTGGTCTGGCACTGCGCTAGTGCCAGGTGCTTTGAAGAGGTCCAAGAGTGGAGGACTAAGAAGCCTACCATTTTACTCCAGCAACTGTGAGGAGTGGGCCACTTGAAGTCTTTACTGCATCGTCACAGGCTAGATAAGTTGAAAACCTGGCCTGCTGTGGATTCATCAAATTTTTCCACATTAAAATAAATAAACAAAATCCTGGTGTATAAAAACTATACCTCAGTTCCATATTTCAAAGACAATGACTATTGTAAACAGAGATCGGGTATGATGACACCACCCCGACTAGACATCCAGTGCTAGTTTTCCAAAGACACTGTAGTTAGTGTTAATATTAACCAATGTAACCATATATCTATGTACACAATTTTCATTTGATTATTCAATATATATATATATATGCACTTTTATTGATAAATACATATTGTTTCATACGTCCTGACCAGAAGAAAATTTGGTTCAGGACTAAATAAATTCTCAAAAAAATTGTAAAATTTAAATTCTAAAGCCAGTGTTAGTTGATTTGATCATAGAGCTTATTATTATTAGACTTAGTGTTTACATGTGTGTGTCTGTGTATTTAATTACCTACACATCGCATTTCATTACCCTAGACATTAAACGTAGCTAACATACATAATAGCAGAATAAGTCTGTTTGAGGTCATAAGTGGTTGCAGAAAGGCATTCTGTAACTCACATAAACTGTTATCTTCAGGAGCCTTCACAGCTGACCTCATCCAGTACACTAGGTAACATAACAACCACGCAATAACATCAAAAACCACTATACTCTCATGTAATCAGATGAAATCTTCGTCACTGATATTATTCTTTCCACCTATCCCTTCAGCGAATAGTATTCATTCTCCTGCTCACCTCACTTCCATGTCTCAACCTCCTCAATTAATTTACTAATTTTTGTAAAGCTGTTTTTCTTTTCTCTCTCTCTCTCTCTGTCTCTCTCTCTGTCTCTCTCTCTCTCTCTGTCTCTCTCTGTCTCTCTCTCTGTCTCTCTCTGTGTCTCTCTGTCTCTCTGTCTGTGTCTGTCTGTCTGTCTGTCTGTCTGTCTGTCTTTTGTCTGTCTGTCTGTCTGTCTGTCTGTCTCTCTCTCTCTCTCTCTCTCTCTCTCTCTCTCTCTCTCTCTCTCTCCTTCTTAGAACATCTGAGTCCTAAAACGTGTGAAGGAACTACTTTCAAATCTAGACCTCGGTTATCCCTTGTATAAACATGGCCGAGCCTTAACAAACGTGATGAACAATTTAGACAACCAGACAATGTCTAAGTAGTGTTTGACAGCTCTTACTATCAATCAATTAAAGCATAGTTCTGCCATCACTTCTCTGCAGCAGAATTCTCCCTACGTTCTTCTTCTTCTTGCTCAGGTATCAGCCTTCCTGGCGTAGATGATCATTCTGTTCACAAACTCCTGTATCACGTCAACCTACATAAACCACATCAGACTTCTCATCGTAAACTAACCATAACAGATCTCCAAGCTACTTAACAATTATGCTGTTGACTTCTGTCCATGCCATGATTTTAAACAGTCCAGTAGATTTTATCTTTGCCGATCTCTATCTCTATTTCCTTCAGTTTTTCTTGTTGTTACAAATTATTCCACCTTTCGTGTTTCTAAAGCATGCCCGTGGATGGCTTCCTTCTAATGTGAATAGTAAGCTACCTTTGAGCAGTGATCTCTTTAAGGATATCCTGAGTACTCCATTTATTTATCCGCGCTATTCTTAACATTGTTATACAAAAATCACATATCAGCTTCAACAAATTTTTCCTTTACATTAAATACAGTAAATTTTCTCACCGTTCATAAACCACATAAGATTTTTCATTGTAAACTAACCAAGTTACATTTGTCACTGGACAGTAACCATACCAGACTTTCCACTGCTGGCTATACACATCAAGCTTCTCACCTTAACTGCTTCAGACTTCCTACCGTACACTACCAAAATAAGACTTCATAATGAAGACTAACTACATTATAATTGACAATACGAGCTCACTAAAGATCTCATTTAATAAAATCAAGTCTGATTTAAAATTTTAGAGAATTAGGAAAAAAACGCAGCCTTTTTTTTTTTTTTTATTTCTGCCATGATTCCTGCAATTTCATCAACAAAGAGAGTAAAACTCAAACTAGATTTTTTTTTAAAACCGGATATTAACTTCACTTTACATAAAGTATTGCTTACCTGTCTCTTGCGGTTAACGATTAAAGTGAATTGTGGTAAATTAGCTCGTGAGTTGTCACGGGGAATGAGAAAAAAAAACAACTACTTACTCTTAGGGATATCGTGCTTTCAAATTCGGGAAGGGGGAAGAGGGAAAGAGGTCAATTCCAAACATTCTCTGGCTTTAAAGGCTTTAAAATTGGTTCTCTTTTCTCTGTCTGACACATAAATATCTACCAAAACATCCCTGCGGTCTACCGGTCGATCAGGATCTACCTTTTGCTGACCCTTGCTGTAGACTAATGAAGAAGACCTCCTATTGTAGGCTAATTACATAGGACTTTCTAGCGTAGACTAACCACAGTAGACTTCCCATTGATGATAACAATAGCACAGTGAACAATGAAGCAAACCACCAGTTTGAGAACTACTATTAAAACGTTTACTTGTGACAGTTGCTGTGTTTTATAAAAGAATGAGAATCAGACACAGGTAACTTGAAGGTAGAGACGATTATTCTTGTCCTTCAAAACTGCCATCACCTGGTATCAGAGTAGGAAACTGCAGCTGACGGATCAAATCCCTGGAACACATCTGCTGTATGTTCTTCATCTCTTGTTAACTAGGTTGTCTTCACAGTGTGAAAACAAACTTCCTGGTCGAGTTATTGTTGTTGTTTCATGCTATTTGTTTTTTAATTACTTTTTCCGTCATCATCAAAGACTTACTGTCTTTTTATTGTGAATACATCCCGCATACATTACAGACACATATTATATTCACAAAAGCATATAGCCTGTGCATTTTGTGTTTTCTTAATGATAGGAAACTCTTTACAGAGCGATACAACAGGAAGCAATCTGATCATCAGAAGCGTTACCCCTCCCCCGTCCGACAAGTGTTTCGGCCCGATTACTCCTTTACACTCTAAGGGGGGTGGGCCCACTTGGGTCATGACTCCCAAGCGTCTCAGCCTCCTGTTGTCTTGTATCGAAAATGAACCCATTTCACTTATGGTAGCAACTTTAAAATCCACAATTCCACCAGCCGTGGAGGCAATTGTGAAAGTAACAAAGAGAAGACAAATTATTCTGTTCGTTCCGTCGCACATCACAACTAAGGACACACACTGACACGCCTGCGCGAAGCCGACGAGTCTGGCCACTGCGCGATAGCCGAAATTCTGTTCCTGACACCCCTTATAATATACACCGCCTGTCGCCCCTCAGTCACAGCCCGTTCACTAGTACACCACCAAACTCAGCGTATTGAGGACTTAGAAAAATTCCTGGTGTTTTCTGTTCCGCAGAGTTTATTGTCACGATTTCTATTGCCCATTGCGGTTGTTCCACAGCCAGCATGATGCCTTTTCGGCAGTTTCACTAAGCCTCTTCATTGCCCTTGTTCTCGATTGTCCCCTCAGCCCCAACAGTTTCAATAAATCATACACTGATGCAGCCACAAGCCCTCTTGCGCCCACTTCAACAGCCATGACCCTTGCAGTGAACCCATCATGTCTCAGATCCGCGGCCAGATCATTATACTTGGCCGCTTTGAACGAATGTTGCTCGTCTAATCTGGATTCAAATGGCACGGTCAGTTCAATCAGTATGACCTGAAGCGTTGCTGAAGAATGAAGCACTATATCCGGCCGTCTCCGCGATTTTCTGATACTCTCTGGATATGCCCCTCGTCCAGGTAGGTCTACCGCCATCTCCCAGTCATTTGCACAGTCAAGAAGAGATGGTAAACTGCTACCAGGTTTACTCGGTTTGGGGTGTGCTGACTTTCCTGCCCTCAGAAAGTATGTATTTGCGGTGCTCGGCCTGGGTTTGGTATTCGCCTTCATCCTTGCCAGATCTATTGTCGCAGCAAGCTCATTTAGCACTTTGTTATGGCGCCAAGTGTATCGCCCTTGCCCTAATGACACCTTACACGCTGAGAGCACGTGTTCAAGTGTCTGCCTCCCCTGGCAAAGGGGGCACTGCTCATCATCCGACTTTCCCCATTTCACAAGGTTGGTGGCCGACGGCAGCAGGTCATACATTGATCTAACAACGAAGCTGAGCCTAAGAGGTGCCATATGCCATATATCATTCCATGTCAAGGACCTCTGCAGGGCTCCTTCCCATGTAGTCCATTGGCCTTGTTGGACCTTCTGCACTGCTTTTTGCAACCTCTTATCATTCTCAGCTCCTCGTATCTCCTGAACTATCATGTCTCTGCGCTCCCTGCTTGATGCCTTGGACCACCAGCGGATATCTCCATGACCAAATCCCCGTCTATTCGTTTGAGCGTTTCCGATTACCTCCCTCAGTTTGAGTTACTCTTGGGCAACATCAACAGCTTCTTCCACTCTCCACTTCCTTCACGTTTTCAGTTCTTGACTTAAACCATTTCGGGTTTCCGTACCAGCTTTCAAAGACGTTGTTGTCTTGAGAGTGTTAACATAAACTTCATGGACGAGTTATTGTTGTTGATTCATGCTATTTAATTTAAACAACTTTTTCCTCATTATCAAAGTGTTACTGTCTATTTATTGTGAATACAGGACGCATACATAACGAAAAAAATTATTATTTTCACAAAAGCAAATAGGCTATGCATTTTGTGTATTTTTTTGAGTTAACCATTTCGGGTTTCCGTACCGGCGTTCATATCAAACGTGAATGTTTAATTTGATGAGACGTTAATGCTCACTTAATCATATTATATCCGTGTTAGCATAAACGAATAAATGTAAATATCAAATTGATTTCGATTCTTGATGTATTTCTAAAACAAAAATTGCCACTTATACAAAGGAACAAGCATAAACATTCCAGCAATATGTAATTTAAATTTTTTAAATCTTTCTAACCATCTTAATACAAAGGAATACTTTTAATTTTCAACAATGAAATCTCCCAATGTCAATTAGTCCACGAGTGGTACTCGTGAGTTATCCATAATCTTCTTACAACTTACTTGATCATTCCTCTTATACCCTGGGGTGTAGAGGTTTGCCAGAGAGAGAGAGAGAGAGAGAGAGAGAGAGAGAGAGAGAGAGAGAGAGAGAGAGAGAGAGAGAGAGAGAGAGAGAGCGTCATACTATCCTATCGGTTGTCTTTCTCCTGGCCTGGTTCCAATCTAGTCCTTCGTCCTTCAGAGATTGTCTAATGTTGTCATCTCAGCGAACCTTGGGTCGTCCTGGCGGTCTGGATCCCTGGCTCTTAGTTTCCTAGATTTGCCGTGGTAGCCGACTTTCTTCCATTCTGCACACATGGGCAAAACATCGTAACTGGGACTGTTCTACTTGAGTCTGCAGAGGCATGGTTTTGAGGCTTTGCCATATCGTCTGGTTGCAGACCATGTCTCTTCTTGTGACTTCAACCACCTTCCTCAGATACTTCATTTCTGATGTCTAGAGCTGGCTGTTTTGGGTTGTTGTCATTGCCAATGACTCACATCTATAAATCAAGACTGGGACATAGGTGGAGTGGTATACAGCCATCTTCGTCCTCATGCCAATTTCTCTTTTGCTGAGTAATCCTCAATTTATTGCCTGAAAAAGTCTCCCAGCTGTTGCTCTTCGGGTAACCAACTCTTCTTTGATGTCTCCCTTCCAGTCTACGGCAGCTCCAAGGTATTTAAAAAGGTCGACATGTTCCAGGACCTGTTTCGTTACAGAGAGGATATAAATGAAGAGTATCCGCCCATGTACTAATACAGATGAAGCGCGTTCTGGTATATCCAACATCTCCATGTATATGGCAGATGATTGAAAGTGCCTGATACAAAGAAAATTAGTAAACACCGTAATTAAAAAAAAATGTTCTAATACAAGGTGGTATAACCATGATAAAGTGAATAACAAACATCTAAATGAATATTATAATCGCATGAGGTCATGTTTAGTGACGGTGACGATGATTCTTTTAAACAGACATCTGTCAGTCTAGATTTCATTGCCTGCATAGCTTACTGTCTTCTGGGCATCTTGTAACGCTTTCCCACATTTTCCTTCTCTGTTGAGGCAGCTGCAAAATTGCGTAGTTTCTCTTTTGTGAATAACTAAACGTACAAAAGGGTTGTGGTACGTTGCGAAATTGCGGGCGGGATGCGCAGGTGTGGAAAAAAAAGTAAATCAAATACAGTGTCTTCATTGTTCGGTTTGTAGCGGACAGAGACCTTGAAGTTATTGTATGTAAGCTTACAACTCTGATGAATAAGTGTCATGCTTTGTAAATCGGTAATAGGAAACTCTAGACAAAACATTACAACTCGAGGTAATGAATTTATTAGAAGAAATTGTCTCATCAGTTTCGGCTCTTTTACTGTCCATAAATTCTAGGGGCGGTCTTAGTGGTTGGTTTCCAAGACTCCAAGTGACAGCCTCCTGTTGGTAGTGGTTGTTCAAATAACTATTTGGTCCCCTGTTTTTCTTCTTTCCTGCGTAGCTGTTCTGCTTTAGTTGGAGCATCTTGTTTGCCTTTCAAGTTGGTTTAAATTCTGCGATGATCTTTCAGAACAATATTGTCACAGGTATCAGTAAATCTGTATTTTTCTTTGGGGCACTTGCATCGCCCGCTGCTCTGTAAGGAACGAACAAGTAGAAATAAATGCATAACTTAAAATTAAGATATATCTTATTTCGCCCGCATTTTTGCGCACTACTCATGTTTCATGCCTCTCTTTGCTTCCAGAACCAAAGAGGAGTTCGACAATCAGCTGGTCAGATAATGGAGATCGAAATATATTATACACACACTCAGCATACGTGCTGCAAAAATTGTCAGCTACTTCCATGGACCTCCCAGAGAAAGGGAATAGAAAAAGCCAAAACGTAAGGAGAAGATACACTAACAGAACTTGATGAAGGATAAACGTGAAAATGACAGAGAGAGAACGTGAATGAACACGTGTTGCCACTTGGTTAATGAGTTGGAAGGTGGTAATAGATTTCGTTTCTTACAGTTTTGAGATCTAATAACTTATCTAAAAATTGATCCACGTTTTCATCTAACATTTCGCCATCTACCAGTCTGCGCTTCACATCCCCTACATATTCCTTATTATTTTCGTGTCTTGTTGAAACGACCTTCTATCTGTCTTTCTGTCTCTATGTCTTGTCTGCATCCTTCTTTAGAGCAGTGTCACAGATGAAAATAGTGCAGCAGTAATCATCCACTTTTGCCCCTCCCCATCTAGAGTATATTTTTTGCTACAAGAACGAAGGATTCACCAGTGCAATTAACACGTGGGCAATTAAACCCTATGTGAAACAGAGAGCGAAGCGCGGAGCATGGTGTAATATATTCTTTGATCAGGGGAACACACGATATTTAGTGAGACGGACCTTGGATTGTAAAACTTTCAGGTGAAAATTGCGTAGCTGATTTTCGGTAAGGCAGAGATGACGAAAGTAAAGAGGTGGTAAAATTACTTTTGATTCAAGAAATCGAACTGCAAATTGGCTCGGGTCTGGCATTAGGTGTGACTATCACATTAAAGAACGATAGTACGGAACATACCAATATATACCATGTCTCCCCGATAGCCATGATCAGTTGCCAGAAATCTATCTGAATTCATTAGCTCGTTATCTTAAGATTTCTCGTACAGAGTGAAAATTAATAGATTCCGTGGAGTGTTTCATTTTTTCTGATTGCGGTAATTTATATACTAGCCTTGAAGTGATTTAGTGTGTTTAAAGTTTTCAATATACATTTATTTGGTGATTTTCTGTGCTAATTAAATAACTTATAGCTAACTTTCCAGCCGTAAAGTAAATTTAATTACTCGCTATTTTTCCAGTAAGAGATGTTTTAAATTGACTAGTACATACATTAAATAACTGTCTACTGACGACATATATTATTTTCTTCTATCCATTTTACGTAATTTATAAATGACTAGTGTTCATATCACACGTTAACAGAATGATAGGATTAGCTAGACACGTGTGTTTTAAATCTAATTTATAACAGTGGTGAAGAGGTCCTATTTTAACAAGTGTTAGATATGATATTGATAATTTGGTTACATGTTTATATTCTCTCGCGCTGGTGTAATGGCTTCGGCGTTGTACTGGCGATCAGGTGTTCATGGTTCAAACCCGGGCGTCTGCGTTTGAAGGAATGTTTACGACCGGATATTTGACTGAATAATCTGAACGGCTCCTGTGATAAACCCTCTGTGGATGGCAAGGAGCGAAGCTCATGACCGGGTTGGAAGGAAAGTCCTCAGGTTCCCCAGCCTCGCAATGACATGTCATTGGGCAGAAGGGCTGAAAGCCCAAGTGCCGCTGGTTAAGGGAAAAAAAATATATAGGTTGATCAAACCTGAGTACTAGCGGCTTATTTTTCTTATGGCCATATGAACTTATGATCATACGAACTTATAATATTATACGCATATAAGAATATTTAATATTGATGAGCTTCTTGCTGTGACCTGTGCGGTCCAATTTTCCTCATTTTCCTGAGAGAAACCAGAATAGAACCATTGAATTGTAATATAAACTGGGTGTTGCGTGATAAATTCTCGCAACATCGTTTTATTTCAATATCTATTTTATAACGCAAGGGCAACAACTGCTTGAAATTTATAGTCACTTTTCTCGGTAAGCATTTGTCTTCTCGCGTTGGTATCGAATGCAGTTAAGTTTGAGCTGTGGTCATTTTGCGCTGGACTGCGCATGACTTGTCTTGCTTCTTGGTCGATCGGTTTCCGCCCACCACTAGTGGAGTGAGCGATTTGGAATGGCGAAAGAGATGCCTCGTTGAAGAGGGGATCTCCGCTATTTTTTTTGTTCTGTCAGGAATGTGAGAGTCCTCTTATGGATATTTCGTTTATTCGAGATAATACCTCTAGTGTATTTGCACATGCCGGGAGGCATAATATTTCTGTGTATTTCCGGAAGGCAAGGTAAATTAACATTTTCATTAACTCTATCGATTTTTGGTCGTGAACGATTTCTGGTTCATAGCCTGTCTTCGAAAGTCGTCGTCACGAGATGTTTTCCTAGCTCACATGTCGCTGTATTGTGCTGCATCGGTTGATGCAGGTTTCAAGGACCATTACTTGCTACTTTGTTAAATGAACTAGGTTTGAAAAACCTTTATTATCTAGAGGATATTTTTGAGGACATTATTTATACTTCGGCAGACGTGTCTGTCTTGCTGAAGTCAAACTAAGGAGAGTGAACTGATCTCATACATCTGGTTATCTCCTGGCTGTTATAGAAAGGGATGGAGTTTTTTTCACCTGACTACATTTACAGCACTTTGAAATATAACATGCATCTGACTCATCATTGTAATGCTGTCTACCGTCTATTGCTGTATTGAATGTTGCTGTGATAATGACTGTTTGATGTGCCTACATATTCGCGTAACCATTTTGTCACTGTGGCGTCCACAATAAATAATGAAGAAAAACGTCAACGGCTGTTTCAAGAATCATTGACTTTATACGTCGTGAGTTTACTGACGTCCTATGTGGATTGCCCTGTTATTTTTGTATGAACATTGTTTTGACTGAACACATCTGCACACCACACAAAACCAGACATGCGGATACCATCCATCATCATATGGCATCACGCATCATTTGGTGGCCATAAGCTGGTTTGATTCTGGTACTAGCAAACACGGGGTCCCTTACCCACTTCATTTTCAACAAGAATTCATCAGCATCCTTCAAGAAATTAACATTCTTCAATACAGTCAACATCTTCAAAATTTTCAAAGTACTCGGCGTTGCCCGGTAAAAGTCAAAATTTCAACTTTTTGACGGAAACAAGAATTTGACAGTACCCGGCGTTGTTACATGTTGCCGGATAACTCGGACTGCTGTTATCTTTTACGCAAGTCAAGCAAGTTGCTGCTGTCAAGGTTCCAGTGCTGTCGTTTTTTGTGAAGGTCAAGTGCCGGTTGAAACGGGTTGTTTTCTGAAGAAGGCCAAGTACCGATTTCCATCAACTTACTTTTGGATTAGAAGGTCAAGTGCCGAAACAACTCAACACACAGTATTTCAGAAGCTCTTGTACCATCGTGTTAGCAGTGGAAGCAGTTCAGATGTGCCATCATCGTTGGAGCTTCGCTCTTTAGGACGTTGATTGACATCCGTTTTTTCTGCTGTTCTACGATTGGAAGCCTATAAGTTAAGTGGCCTGTTTGTATGTAAACTGTGCCCTTATACTTCTGCTGAGTCTTCTGTGTATCATCTCATTCTATATGTATATATGTTTATATGTTATTCGTATATTTATATGTTTATATTTCAGCGGGTTCTCGGTTGGGTGGTGTCTCCGTTAGATTATGCCACGTCATAGAGGTCGTCTATTGTGAGCGTTTTCTGTAAGGTTTGCAAATTTCCAATACTGGAATTTGCTAAGCGACTTCTGTTGCTATTTATGTTAGCTGTGATGACATGTTTTAATATTGTTTTCGTTATTATTTCGCATTCTTTAGTTTTGTTTTGATTTGTTTGTATTTGTTAGCCTACTCTTGTCTATAATTTAGTTTCATACAACATTTTTGTTTATACACTGTGGTGTCATGTATTTTGTTTAATTCTATCGCAGATATCGTCACATTTTTTGTGATATTTCATTAATTTCTGCTTTATTTTTAGTTGATTTCTGCGAAAGTTTTTGTATTGTTGCTGATCTTTGTTATTGTTTACATTGTTATTGTTTACATTGTTTGTATTGTTTACATTTTCAATGTTTACATTCTGCATGTGTTTACATAGTCATTGTTTACAGTTATAGTAATTAGTTAATGGGCTATGCTAATGCACTGTTACTACTACACTGATGATAAATGAATGATGAATAGTGTCGTGCACTATTGAATGAGAAGTGCACTTATGATCAAGAATTGATTGTTGATATTTCATATACAAGTTCTTTGATTGGAGACTTGTTTCCCACAGAGACTGGGATAATATAATGTGATGTGAATATACAGTGCTTAATTAAGACTTGTTACACTTAGGTTTGAAATAAATTAGTTAATTATTTCAGGTTTTGGACTCATATGTTAGACAACATGTCTACATTTGAGCACTTTATTGAGCAGGGTAAATTGCTTGGGAAGACTGGTGATAAGTTAGAAGAATTTGCAACTGCTCGATATGATAAAGCAATGGAAGCTGAACAAAAGAAACTGCAGATGGAAGCTGAACAAAAGAAACTGCAGATGCAGGTGGATGAAAAAAGATTCCAAATGGAAATGGAAAAACAAAAAAAGGGAATCAGAAGCTGAGGAAAGAAAACTCCAGCTACAGCTAGAAGCTGAAAGACTTCAAAAAGAGGCTGAGAATAAAAGACTTGAAAAAGAAGCTGAAAATAAAAGACTTGAAAAAGAGGCTGAAAATAAAAGACTTGAAAAAGAAGCTGAAAATGAAAGACTTCAAAAAGAGGCTCAGGCTGAGGAAAGAAGATTACAGAGAGAGTCTGATGAGAGGAAAGAGAAAGCAAAAATGGAACATGAAGAAAAGGTCTTAGCTTTAGAGTTGGAAAAAATTGAAATTGACAAGCATGAGTAATGGTAATGATTCAAACAAGGGTTCATCTTCTGGTAAGGCTAATAATGATACTTTTAAGATTAAGTTACCAACATTTAGTCCTTCCAGTGATGACATAATGTTCTATCTGGACAGATTTGAACAAGCATGTACAGCTCATAACATAGACAAAGCAAAATATGTTTATCAGTTATCAGGGATACTGACAGGTAAAGCTCTAAGTATATTAAATATGGTGGATGAACCTGACAAGAACAATTATGAGGTTGTCAGGGCCGCTTTGTTAAAGAAATATCAGCTTAACGAAGACGGCTATCGTCTACAATTTAAAAACATGTTACCTGAAAATGGAGTTGAATTCTCCGAGTTTATTGCAAGAATACGCATTACTTTCTCACGATGGGTTGAACTATCTAAGACGGAAAAAACTTATGAAGGACTTATGGACTTAATACTTAGAGACAAAGTCATGTCGTCTGTCAATGAGTCTTTCCTTGCTTTCCTTCATGAACGTAAACCTAAAACAATAAGGGAAATGGAAGATTTCTGTTGCCAATACGTAACTGCGCACCCACACATAACCATGGGTAACTCTAAGGTGAAAGAGGTTTACCAGTTGCTTCGGCAGCTCCGTATGGCCAAAACTTTGCTCGTAGATTCCAACAAAATTTTGATAGAAAGAGTAGCGGTAATTTCTGTCAAAATCATGGAAATCAATTCATGGTGATTCTTCTTCGAAGAATTGGAGACAACCTGATAGTGGTCGTTACTATCACCCTAATAATTATAAGCATTTCAAAAGAGGATATGGTAATAGAGGTTATTCCTGCCGAAGACCTCAGAACCAAACAAATAGATGTTCGCATCAATGTGAACATGATAGTAATCGTGGAAACTGGAATTCGAACCAGGATAACAATTACAATAGAGACAATAATAACTGCAGAGATAATAATAACTCTGATAACTTCAGAGGTAATAATAGTCGGGGTTGATCTCAACACAAAAAAAAGAGATATCAGCAGGCTAATGCTGTACAACAGGAAACTGAGGGAGCCTGTAATCATGTTGTTGATAGTAAAAACTTTGACGCTGTCACTGGTTCTGCTTTTGACTTTGAGAGAGCAAACAAATGCCCCCAATGCAGTACTTTATTCGAACCGGGTACCATAACTACTTTGAGTTGTGGTCACCCACTTCCCGCTCTTCCTGCTGCTGTTGCGCATGACGGGAGGGGTTCTTTAATCCTACATAAGGGTCTTGTTAATGATACTCCGGTCTCACTACTTTTCGATTCCGGATGCACCACTATTGGTGTTAGACAATCGCTTGTAGAAGAGAGATCCATCTTGTGCTACAGGAAGGGTTATTAAATGTGTCACATTTGGCGGCACTCTAGAAAAATATCCTACTGCTGTAATTCGCATTGCCACTCCTTTCTTTACTGGAGATGTGCATGCTTGTCTCTTACCTAATCCTATTGCGGACCTTATTATTGGTCGTATTCACGGAGTTAGGGAGTGTACCCCACAGCAGATTGCTGCTTGGGAAGATAATAACATGCAAGCTACAAATGCAGTAGTTACAAGAGCACAAGCTCTGCAAACACCCGAAACTTCACTGAACCCCCCCCCCCCCCCCCCCCCCCCCCCCCCCCCCCCCCCCCCCCCCCCCCCCCCCCCCCCCCCCCCCCCCCCCCCCCCCCCCCCCCCCCCCCCCCCCCCCCCCCCCCCCCCCCCCCCCCCCCCCCCCCCCCCCCCCCCCCCCCCCCCCCCCCCCCCCCCCCCCCCCCCCCCCCCCCCCCCCCCCCCCCCCCCCCCCCCCCCCCCCCCCCCCCCCCCCCCCAGTGATAATGAAGTTGATAGCCAAGATAGTCACTTAGTAATCACTCGTGACTCTTTCATAAAATTGCAAGAAGAAGATCCTTCTTTAAAAAATTCTTCGTTCTTGCGAAGAAAGGTGATCCGAATCAGGATACAAATAGAAAATCTTGGATTGCAATGAGAAACGGCGTACTTGTACGTATGGTACAAGATTCGACTACGTCGGCACATTCGCAAATTCTTGTTCCCAAGAGCATGAGAGTGCAAATATTGCAACATGCTCATGACTCGCAATGTGCTGGACATATGGGTTTTGCCCGTACGAAGTCGAGAGTCCTTGCGGCTTTCTTTTGGCCTTTTGTCAATAAGGACATTCGTATTTACTGCCGATCATGCAAGGTATGTCAGGAGGTCAAATCTAGAGGACCACGACATGCTGCGCCTATCCAGGCTGCTGACATTCCTATTCGGCCGTTTCAGAAAATGGCCATAGATATTATTGGCCCTTTTAAGGTCAAGTCGGCCAGAGGACATCAGTTTATCCTTACATGTGTCGATATGTGCACACGTTGGCCAGAGGCTATTCCTCTTAAGAGCATATCTACTACAGATATCGCAGATGCTCTTTGGTTGATATTTTCTCGCTTGGGGTTCCCCAGAGAAATATTGTCAGACCATGGCACTCAACTCATATCTGACACTATGTCACAGGTAATGTCTACCTTACATATTGAACGATCTCTCAGTAGTATCTACCATCCTATGTCTAATGGGTTAGTTGAGCGTCTGAATAGAACGCTCAAGACTTTGCTTGGTAAGATAACTGAAGAACATCCTCAAGATTGGGACAGGGTTTTACCCGCGGCTCTCTTTGCCTATAGAGAAGTCCCTAATGAACACACAGGATTTTTCTCCCTTCGAACTTGTCTTTGGCGCGCGTCCACGCGGACCTATGTCTTTATTACACGATCTCATCACTGCCGATGATATTAGCGATGAAACTCAATCCTCATATGAGTATGTCATTGCTCTTAGACAAAAGATCATTGAGGCATGTAAGCTAGCAACTGCTTCATCAGAAATTGCTAAAGAGAAGGCAAGGCAGTTTGCTAACAAGAATAGATGTCTACGACAACTTTGTCCAGGTGACAAAGCATTCGTCCTACTCCCCAGTAGGGAAAATAGACTTCTTATTGCATGGAAAGGTCCGTATGCAATAGTCTCTCGGATTTCCGATGTTGACTATGTGGTCGATATTGATGGAAAGCATAAAACTTTCCACATAAACATGCTTTCGGAATTTCACGAACGCCCGGACTATTTGCTGCCTATTTTCCAGGCAACGGATGATGCTCCTGCACCTCACGGTCATTATTCATCCCTGTCTGTCATTCAGGATGAGGAAGCTACCTTCTCTGATGTCAACCTTCCCCTTCCAGTGGTTCCATTACATTCCACGGAATCTTGGAAAACCGTTTCTGTTTCTCCTAATCTTTCTGGTGACGAACATCGACAAGTCTCGTCGATGTTACAAACATTTCAGGATGTTCTCACTGACATTCCTGGACACACAGATGTCATAGAACATGACATAATTCTTACCGACAATAATCCAATTAGGGTTAGGCCGTGTCCTATTCCTATACACTTTCAGTCGCAAGTGGAAAAGGAATTGGATGAAATGATTCCATTAAATATAATTGAACCATCGACTTCACCATATTCTTCTTCCATGGTTATTGTCCGGAAGAAGGATAAGAACATACGAATTTGTGTTGATTATCGCAAATTGAATCAGGTCACAAAGTTCGACGCTGAACCGATGCCTTTGTTAGAAGATCTACTGATTAGACTTTCTAATTCTAGATTCTTCACTAAACTTGACTTGTCTAAAGGTTATTGGCAAGTGCCTTTAGCAGAGCATGCCAAACCTCTTACTGCTTTTTCTACACCTAGGGGTCTATTTCAATGGAATGTTATGCCTTTTGGTCTCATGAACGCCCCTGCCACTTTCGTTCGCATGATGCGTCGAATTCTGTCACATCGTTCGGATGTCATCGCATACTTAGATGACATCTGTCTCTTCAGTGATACCTGGGAAGATCACTATTTAGGGTTATATGACTTACTGTCCACTCTACGTGAGAATAATTTGACAGCAAAACCTTCTAAAGCTTTTGTTGGTTTTGGTGAAATCTCTTTCCTGGGTCATCGTGTTGGGCATGGTCTCTTGAAGACAGAAGACCACAATACTTCCAAAATACTGAACATCTCTGTTCCTAAAACGAAGAAACAAGTTAGGAGTCTCTTAGGTTTAATTCAATTTTATGGGAGATTTATTCCAAATTTATCTTCGATCATGGCACCTCTATCAACATTGTTGAAGAAAGGTTCGCCTAATCTGGTCCGGTGGTCTGAAGAATGCCAATCTTCACTAGACCAAATCAAGAATATATTTTCTTCTCCTCCCATCTTAAGATTACCTACTCTTGATAGGACTTTTGTTCTTCGGAGTGATGCTTCATCCACTGGGATTGGAGCAGCACTGATGCAAGAATATGCAAATACTCTGCATCCTGTTATGTACATTTCTAGAAAACTAAATGCGGCAGAGAGGAACTACTCGGTTTTAGACCGTGAGTTGTTAGCGATGGTTTGGTCAATTCTAAAACTACAAAGATTCCTCCTGGGCGCACATTTCATTCTAGAGACTGATCAGAAAGCTCTTACAGCTATTCAGACTAAGAATTTGAAGAGTTCGAGATCCACTCGATATGCTATAGCTCTTCAACCTTTTCACTTCACGGTACGAGCTATCCGTGGTGCGGATAATGTGATGGCTGACATTTTGTCTAGATGCCCACATGACTCCAACTAATACTTCTGTCCTATATTTCCATATATTACAGAGTCATAACACACCTATATTTCTACAATAGATTAGCACATCTGTACTTACTCTATATGTACACACTATCGTGCTTTGTTGTCCATATTAGTTATTAATTAGCATTATAATGCTTGTACTTTCTCAGAATGTCATTGTTGAGCTGAGGACTTACCTTACTAGTATCAAGCATGACGAGTTCTAGATTGTGTACTTACCCTCGGAATACCAGAGCATATGTCCTGGATCGTCATGTAGTTTAACTTTACTATGTACTTATGTCATTACATGTCAAATAATGTACTATTTAAATTTTCCTATCAGATTTGTACATCCATTTTTAAAGACAATATTAGAGTATGCTGTTTAATGATGATTATGGTAACTTGCATACGTATATTGTGTTTACATGCTAACGTGATGTGTGTTGGTGACACCTCCCCGATGTGAATATTTTTTGAGACATATTTATTTTTCTGTTGAGGTATATCCTCACCAGACACTCTATAATTAGCCTATTGTTTGGCAATTTAGTTAATTATCAGCGCATAATTCGTGCGTTTTGAGCCGCTTATCGCATGCTCTTTGATATTGAAAAAAAAAAAAATATGTTCCACATTTTTTTTTTTTTTAATCGGGAGGAGGTGGTGATATGTTGCGTGATAAATTCTCGCAACATCGTTTTATTTCAATATCTATTTTATAACGCAAGGGCAACAACTGCTTGAAATTTATAGTCACTTTTCTCGGTAAGCATTTGTCTTCTCGCGTTGGTATCGAATGCAGTTAAGTTTGAGCTGTGGTCATTTTGCGCTGGACTGCGCATGACTTGTCTTGCTTCTTGGTCGATCGGTTTCCGCCCACCACTAGTGGAGTGAGCGATTTGGAATGGCGAAAGAGATGCCTCGTTGAAGAGGGGATCTCCGCTATTTTTTTTGTTCTGTCAGGAATGTGAGAGTCCTCTTATGGATATTTCGTTTATTCGAGATAATACCTCTAGTGTATTTGCACATGCCGGGAGGCATAATATTTCTGTGTATTTCCGGAAGGCAAGGTAAATTAACATTTTCATTAACTCTATCGATTTTTGGTCGTGAACGATTTCTGGTTCATAGCCTGTCTTCGAAAGTCGTCGTCACGAGATGTTTTCCTAGCTCACATGTCGCTGTATTGTGCTGCATCGGTTGATGCAGGTTTCAAGGACCATTACTTGCTACTTTGTTAAATGAACTAGGTTTGAAAAACCTTTATTATCTAGAGGATATTTTTGAGGACATTATTTATACTTCGGCAGACGTGTCTGTCTTGCTGAAGTCAAACTAAGGAGAGTGAACTGATCTCATACATCTGGTTATCTCCTGGCTGTTATAGAAAGGGATGGAGTTTTTCACCTGACTACATTTACAGCACTTTGAAATATAACATGCATCTGACTCATCATTGTAATGCTGTCTACCGTCTATTGCTGTATTGAATGTTGCTGTGATAATGACTGTTTGATGTGCCTACATATTCGCGTAACCATTTTGTCACTGTGGCGTCCACAATAAATAATGAAGAAAAACGTCAACGGCTGTTTCAAGAATCATTGACTTTATACGTCGTGAGTTTACTGACGTCCTATGTGGATTGCCCTGTTATTTTTGTATGAACATTGTTTTGACTGAACACATCTGCACACTACACAAAACCAGACATGCGGATACCATCCATCATCATATGGCATCATGCATCACTGGGCCAGAACAATTACCAGATTTACTTATATATAAATATCATCAGCCAGCTGTGGCGCAAGATAGTGTCAGTAACATTTGTGTAACTTAAACCTTGCGTTCCCGCCACCTGAGGCTAAACCACCTAGGAACTGTATATGTTCTATTTATTCTACATCGGCGATCACCACGCATGAACCTTACTCCAACCAACTGAAGGCAAAGATAACTTATTGTATCCAGTACAAATTTAACACCGACTCTAGCGACTCCTGTGAAATGTGCAGTCAGCAACTATGGAGAGTCTGGGGCTGGATTTGGCAAACTTAAATTTGACACTATATATATATATATATATATATATATATATATATATATATATATATATATATATATATATATATATATATATATATATATATATATATATATATATATATATATATATATATATATTACTTATTAGTGTATTTCCTTGGAATGCCTGCGACAACTACTGGGGTAAGTGCATTTGAAAGTGGCCACTGCGTGTATGTGAGTTGAATGAACAGAGAAAGAAACTTATGTCTTTTGTTAACATCACATACTTATATGGTTTCTTCTTTCTTTTTTTTAATGTCAATAATCTGATTAGTCACGGGATAATTTACATTAGAAACCTATTCTTTTCCCATACTGACTATTTCATAACTTATTGTTAACCTTTGATCTTTTGGGTTAATTAACCTCTGTTGGAATCGTCCTTTCTTTTCCTTTACCAAAGGGGAGAACCTATTTAATTAATTTTCATTTTGTCTGTAAACCATAATCTCTTGATGCATATGATTTATGTTGTGATTTTCCATTTATAATAAACTTTATTAAACCTTTAATTATTGTGTCGGTCATTCCCAATCCATTATATGTTATACATAGTCTGTTTTCACGTTCGTGCGTATTTGTCACAGAATTGTGTGCATGTGAGTGCAGTGTAACTTTTATTTTCATACAAGGAGAGAAAGTGCGTCTGATTTAAATATCGTCGTCCAGATAGGCTGATAGGCTAGATTAGATAAATTATTCTATCACTGTCCTTTCTCTTAAATGATCACCCACGTGGAAAAAAAACTATATCTTACCACTTACTTTCACATTGTCATCACTGTCACCTCTGCTCAGACAGTGCTATAAACATCTACTACCTAACTGATAAATCATACACGACAAGCAGTCATATTGCGACTGAACCTTATGACTGCGGGATTTAACTCCATGAATGTGACTTTGTGAAGTCTTATGATGGTGGTTGTTAGTTTTCTAATCGTGAACTCTAGGTAAGTAATAAGGGAGCTAAACTTACTAAATGTGACTTGCATGTTAATAAATATCTTGCAGCACATGAACTGTGGAAGATAATTACTGATAATTAAATTGTGTTGTGCCAGTAGATTATAATGATTGAGCTGACAGTGCCGTTTGAGTCCAGATTAGACGAGCAACACTCGTTCAAAGTAGCCAAGTATAATGATGTCGTCATGAGCTTGAGACATGACGGGTCCACTGCAAAAGTCATAGCTGTTGAGGTAGGTGTAAGAAGGCTAATGGTTGCCTCAGTGTAAGATCTACTGAAACTATTGAGTGTCAAAGAACAGGCAAGAACGAGAACACTTAAGAGGCTCGATAAAACTGAGGAAAGGGCAACGTGTTGGCTGTGAAGCAACCACAACAGGCCATGGAATTTAGAACAACAATTTATATACAACATCCTGGTTACTTCCACAACTGCCTCAAGTTGGCAGCATGGATAAAACCAGGATTGAAGTCGAAAGTTGCAACCAAGATGTTATTGTTATTGTTAATCAGAATCGACAAACCCATAGGTGCTCAGTCTCCCGCAGCAAATGTCAAAGGGTATGAATGCTAATTGTTCCTGTTACGCACTGGTTGTATACACGGCGGATGCGTTCTCTCACACGTCCATCCCTGCTGGTCTTACGTTTGATGCCGAATTTCAGCAATCTTAGCCTTGGTGATTCATCGATTGCAATGTCATTTTCTAATAGACGAACACGAATCAAGGTGAAGTGGGTTCAATTCCCAGCGCAGTTGGGTGTCGTAAAATACAATCTGTATGTACAACACGCCCACATATGGTCTCGCAAAATTCCCCCCAGTTGTAAGACTAGTGACCACCTTTATAAGAATAAAATAACATAAGAATAACATAAGGAAGTTGTGTGGAGTCATTGTTGTTCGCGCCGCCAAAAATACTAGCTTTTATAACTCGGTCTCTAAAGGGTTAACGCATAAAAACGATCGTTAGACTAAATGCCAATGTGACGTCACAGACCTGCACGCCTTAACCGAAACATACGATGAAGGTTAGAGCTATTTGCATATTGGGTCAAAAGTTTGAACGTGTCGTTGTGGTTTTCTTAGAAAAAGTGAGAGAGAAGGGGAAATAGTATGGAGTCCTTTGTAAACTATCGTCTGCATTTTCGAAACTGAAACTACTGTCCAAATCGAACGATAGGAAAAATAAAGACTAAAAGACGATTAAAATGCTACTAATTAGTTATTAAATATATCATAATCTTTAGTCTAATATATTATCTTACTGTAGAAAGAAAGATATATTATTGGCATAAATATAGAGGAAAAACGAAAATGGTAAAAATAATAGACAGAAGTGTGAAACCTTATGTATTAGATGACAGACGGTAGACGAAGTAAATATTATCATTCTGTATTGAAATGACTTAGAGAATACTGGCGATATGGTAGAATGAAGACATATATAGACGTGTATAGGGCTTCTTTACTGATGCTGGCCATATTAAGGGGTGTCTCCTGATTTGAAAATTATTAGGTTAACTTTTCAAAAAAAAGACGCGTAGGAGCGGAAGTCTCCTGATTGGTTGCTTAGAATAACTAAGGAGTATGAATAAATACACTGAGGCCTAACCTTTCCTTGCCACTTGCAAATAAAATATTCACTTGTGTAGTTATTGACGAATTCAGACAAGTTATGCTCCTATGACTTCGCTGTTCTGATGTCAGCAGGAGATCTGTGTGACTATTAATAGCCTGTATTTAACTTATATAGTGAAATATTTCAATATTACGGTAAGAAGCAACATTTATATAATTATTATTGTATTTGAAAATGTGTTTGCAATATTGATTATGTATGAATATTTGAAGGGTAGAGTCCCAGTCGTACAAGTGCCACTTCAACATGTTATGTAAAATCATTAAATGGGGTTAGATAATCTTATAGCTTCATGTAAAAGCCCTAAAGCTTTATTTGTACTTTGGGAGATAAAAGAAAATATATAAAGAGGGAAGCCAACATCAAACTTTGTGTTGTTTCACCGAGTTGCTAAGAAAGATATTGTCCTTTGTAGAAAAGCCAGACAGGCTTTCTGACATTGTGGGGAAAGAACTTAATAAAATCCTTACAGTTTTACTTAAAAGGTTGGGATAAAAGAAATTAATAAGGGAAAAGACTTTACTGAATAATGTTTGAGTTATAGCCAGAAAATCACTGGACATCTTAATAAATTACAGGTTATCACCTGAATGTATTTACTTAATTATAATATTGTCTTATGACTAGGAAGTTGTTCAACATATGGTTGAGATACTTGATGATGAATAAAGCACTTTAACAGATGGGAAAAATCACTATGTGTGTATAATTTTCTGATTAGGATCTGTTAATATGTATAAACCTTGTTATGAGTGGAGATAGGTCAGACTAGTATTTTGAGGGAAATGAATCTTTTCCTTCCCAGGGTTTCTGTAATAACCTGAAGTGTGCCAGTCACGTGTATGTTCAAGAAAAGTACCAGCGTGAGGCCCTATGTCTGATTGCCTTGCAGTATCCAACATCAACAGCTGTACCTTGATGTGAGAGGGCAGATTCAGGGGCAGGACATCGCAGAATTTTCGACAACTATATAAAAGCTAAGCCCTGTGTTTTGGGGCCTTGTTAATTCACAACCTGATCCTCCACGAATATCATATTAACCAGATTCCTAAATATGATGACAGTATTAATCCCACCAATCTGTGCTTATTCTTAGAGGTAATACTTCACTAAAGAACATTTCCAGCCAAAATTCTTCATGATCAAGATATAAAAGACTATTAGTTAAACTTGTATTTGTGTAAATATATTTAATTAATTTTTGACGTTTAACTTCATTTGACTCACTCAATTATACTTAATACATTGTAAAAAATTTTTATCAGACCAAAATTCAATAGTGAGTTGTTAAATTACTTGTTAAGTAACTTTAAAGTGTGGTTGTTGTTATTTTATTCACATACATTGCATATACCCTAGACATCTAGCTACACAACATCCATACATGAGTACATATAATTGGGAAACTATACATAGCAGGTTGGGGTCATTGGTGGAAGCAAGACAGGTTCCCTGACATTATATTCAGAATTTATACTTCCTCAGGGGCTTGCATAGCTGACTTCACATCTGCTACACATAATATATACTAAATTAATATCAACCTACCACATTGGGAAAAGATAACAGGAGGCGGATACTTGGGAGTCATGACCCACGGAGGCCCACCCATATCAGATTATAAATAAGACAAAGGGCCGAAACACTTGTCCGTCGGGGGGGGACCACTTCTGATGATCAGATTGCCTCCTGTTATATCGCTCTGTACAGAGTTTCCTATCATATTCTGCGAATGCAAACTGTGCAAAAAGTGGCTAGACACATTACCAACAGAAAGTTAAAAAAAAAAAGAAAAAAAGGTATTGAGTCAGATTTGCAAACGAATAATACACAAGAAACACGGGAAGGTTCGGGACTGCCCTTAGTCAGCTACAGTCACAGACAGGAAAGAATGCTGATAAATGTAAAAACAGATTATCAGAAAATACCAAAGAACAATCAGATACGTGAACAAATAATATTTAATAATCAAATAAGAGAGAAAAATCATCTATCTATCTATCTATCTATCTATCTATCTATCTATCTATCTATCTATCTATCTATCTATCTATCTATCTATCTATCTATCTATCTATCTATCTATCTATCTATCTATCTATCTATCTATCTATCTATCTATCTATCTATCTATCTATCTATCTATCTATCTATCTATCTATCTATCTATCTATCTATCTATCTATCTATCTATCTATCTATCTATCTATCTATCTATCTATCTATCTATCTATCTATCTATCTATCTATCTATCTATCTACCTCGTTTGCCTTCGTCATGGACGGACGCGTTTTTGATCTGCTCTCACATTTCGCAGTATTAACGCAGAAAGTTTAAGTCACATTCCGTGGATTTTTATATCAGTATATTGGTTATTAGACGGTGAAATTTTTAAACATGATATTGTGTTAATGTAATGTGTAACATTTTATAGAATACCGTTGAAATGTGTATCAGTTTTTTCTCTATGTTATTGGAGGATATTTTCAACAATGACTACATGACTCATCTGAATGTGACCTTTACCAAAGCAAGAGGTCAGTTGTTGGTCAAGCGTTGCTGTCAAGCATCATAAAATTTTCCCGGTATACAATGTTCCTCACCAATAACAAAACCCCCTGTGGAATATAACAGTGTCATGCTTGGAAGAAGGCGTTAGTTTGCAGCTAACAGTGGGCCCCAGGGACGCTCGTTTAAGACCAACGACCATAAAAAACTATACTTTGAACAAAGAGAGGGCTATTCACATAAAACTTAAAGGTTGTAGAACCGGGTCCGGTATAACCTTGAAGCTATCAAGTCATGGAAAATGTGTAACTATAACATTCCAGAACACCTTTCAGTACGAGGCATTTCGTTTCATTATCATTAAATACTACGAAACAGGACTTGCAGAGTCAAGAACAGACATAAATGGTGCACTAGTAGAAGACGTTATAACAACACCACTTCTCAAAGTTCACCTTTATCACACTAAGAATAAAATTATGGCCCAGGGGACTGCCGCAACTATCGAATCATGGTTAGAAACAGAATTTGAAGAATTAAAAGAATCTTCAAAAATTGTAACTGATGTTGAGTTAGAAAACACTAAAATGGACTCTGCTGTTTCTATGCCCCACTTGGCAGTAGACACAATGCTTCCAGGCATAAATGACTTTACTACCGACAACGACATTCTCAACATCAGCTGCAACCCAATTTCTCACAGTGAATCAGAAATTCTACCTTCTGCAGTATTGGATAAAATAACAGACACCCCTACAATTTCTAAACCTATGTTGGCCATCGAATACCCCATGGACCATGAAAATATACGAAAAGCTGAAACTGTATCTCTTGAGCAACAAAAAGACGACACCACGAAGTTACCTGTGTCGTGCTGCCAGGAGCTAATGCAAAATATGGAGGACACGCTACGAAGTTTAATTGGTGATCTCATGTCTAGTATACAGACATTGCTCAAGGCCGAAAACGAACTTCTTAAAAGGGAGATAGTATCTCTGAGGGAAGACAATTCTAGCATGAAGGACATCATCGAAAAACTGCAGAGAGACTTCTCACTCTATAAGATAAGACAACCAGATCATCCTCAAACAATAGTAGAAGATTGCGAAGAATCCATACATAAAAATACGTCAAATCAGCAAAAAAGTCACCACCAAACTGTACACAAAAAACACGAAGAGACACTCACAAACACAACATATCCCATTGGAGTCAAAATTACCAACAGATTTCAAGTTCTTGAGGATTATTCAACAGAAAATGAGCAGGTATCAGCATCCCTACCAGACAACGTTCCAGTGCCCGAAAACCCAATTCACAAATCTCAGAGCCATCACGACAGTCCGCAAAAAGAACACCACAAAAGGCAGCAGAATCAATCTAATAGAAAACAAAGTGAAGCATTACGTAGTGACGTTACACATATTGTAATTGGTGACTCCCTCTTGAAAGGTATTTATTGTGAAAGAATGTCCACTACAAGAGAAGACATCGTTTCAGTTATGACAGTGCCGGGGGCTGGTATTAAAAGACTACTGGACATAATTAATAAGTTCGATATTAATCACAAGATAACTAAAACAACACTACACGTAGGAATTAATGATATCATGAATGAGCAGAGCCTAAACCCCTCAGGATTGGTGGCTATAATAAAACAAAAATTTCCCAAAGCCTCCATCTTTATTTCATCAATCATACCACCATGCTATGGGTTTCAGCGTCGCACAGCGGAAACTTACAACACAAAACTACAGAACTATTGTAAACAAAACGGCCTTGGCTTCATCAACAATACTCCATTCTTTACATCTAACTCAGGAGCACCTAAGAAACGACTCTACAGAGATCAAATTCACATATCCACACTGGGAAGCAGCATCCTGGCCAAAAACATAAAATATCCAGAAAGGACACCACAAGACAGCTCAACCCATATAGAGAATGCAACGAAATCTACTGAGACATCAACCTATAATCACAATACATCACAAACCCCACCTACCCCTCAAAGAAGCACACCTATTGCAAGCAGGCAGCCTTCCAGCTATCACAACGCCACTTTCAATCAGGAAGCCGAATCTTATGATACCATGTTTCCCCCATTAGTCACAAGGCAGCCCCACTCAGGTACCTCTACCAACAGTATTCCAATGTCCCAGGCTCAGAATACTCCTACCAACACTACAACAAGGACGGAAGAAATCAGAGATCACCATGCTTCCTCCCCTAGTTCTTATTATCGTCCTCAGTGGAACCCTGAACTTGTCTATCTGATGCAATTCAGCCCTGCGTCACTTAGACAAGCATTAATGATGTCTGCCCAAAGTCACCCCTATTATCTGCCCGGCAGAGACGTCAGTTATTGACGAACAAACACTTTGCTTCACTAAATCTCTGTTACTACAGCCTTCAATCCATTTGAACATTTGTTGATTTTTTAATACAACGGTAATAATCAGAACTTTTAATAGTTTATCGGTTAATATCCTCTAAAATTTTTCTTTGATTACTTATTTCGTTACAATTTAAATTTCGTATTATCACGCGTAGCTTTAATTTGTTAGAATTTTCGGTGTTAAGGTGTGAAGGGTTGTATACCGGTACTTGTCTGACTTGTGACTATTATTAATTTCTTCCATCTCTCGTTTAACTTCACTGTCAATAAATTAACCATGATACAACGTTAAAATATCTCTAATGATACAACGTAGGGATAAAAGCTAATGCGTAAGCTGCTAGAATACATGATCGCCCACGCCGCGGGTCATCACTCGCCATGGAAATTAAATTGTTAGACTTGAAGGCAAAACGGAACGGGATGAGAACGGAGATCAAAAGGAAAAATCTGACTGAACGCGTGCTTGAAACTAGCGAGGCTAAAAGGACGCAAATTGGTGGGGCAAGGAGGAAAAAGTCACGTTCCCCAAGTTGACATAAAGTAAAGAAATCGACAAAAGGGACCTTGGATATTATACGCCACAGTCATTTCTTGGACGCTTTTGCGATAACTTAGTCCGTTTATTTGAATGCAGTGATGAGAAGATTCTAGAAAATATTTGAAAAGTAACTTTTCTTAATAATAATGTTAGGAATATAAAACCTAGCTGGCCGGATGGCCCATCTTGAGCAGTGAAATAATATGCTTTCATTTATACAGACGGACAGATAATAAGAAAGATATTGACAAAAGACTGTGTTGTTCATATCAGCGAGCGTCTGCATTGAAATAAAACATGTCACTAATTTTCAAAAAATTGTGGCCTTGAAGACGCAAGTGCTAAAATCTAGTTGGAATGAAGAGACGGGGTGGGATGGTGAATTGTGGCTAAAAATAACTTTAAAGGCAAAATTGTGTAGGGGAAGGCAGAGTTGGTTCAAAAAACAAGTGTGTTTTTTTTTGTGAAACGCAAGTAGAGACGGACGGACCAACAGACAATAAGGCATACTTGACTGAGGTATGACTGAAATGACTTATTGGTAGGATATTTGAATTTGAAAAAAGAAAAGGCAGTGATTGGCCATAGATGAATATATTATCGGCGCTCAGACGCGCATTTTGTGCCATTCATTATAAGTTGTCCTAGTAGACACAGTGAATTATTAAGTGGTGTAATTCCCAGAAGCTATTGAAATATTTAGAGGGACGCCATCATAAGGTCAGCAGCTCAGCTGAGTTTTGCTAGCATTTAACTGTGTTCTATATTCATAATTCTGGTAAGACTGAAATTATTTCTTTGTACATTTTAATATTTGTGTAAGGTTTCGAGTGATTTGATACTGCAATAGCATAATCTGTCCCTTACAACAAGTAAGGATTCGCTCTAGACCCCCCGCCCCAGTTCAGGGTCTAGAGACAAATAAAATACATAAACTCCCGCAAGGATTATGAAGGACAGATCAAGTGTTGAGATCAGTGGAACATATCACCTATCCTATTCTATGGCAGGAAGCTAATGAACATATTTCAGAATCTGTAGTCTTGGAGAACTTAGCCTATGTGAAACCAACTGGGTAAGATGTGTTGTTTGGTCAGAAAGATCTGACCCGTCTATGTGGTGTTGTTGTTGTGTAGTGTTGTGTCCAGAAATGGTTAGAGGATGGAATTCTGACACATGACTAATACTTTGATTGCAGAGCTGTGAGTTTCAGTTGGCACCACTGTGGTGTCAAATGAGTTGTTGAATATTACCAGAGTGGACCCGTGCAGTAACATTTTGTCAGAGCAGCCTATTATAGCCCCCAAGCACGGAGAGGTGGGGGCCACCAGACTTCTGATATTGCCCCCAAGCACGGAGAGGTGGGGCCACCAGACTTCTGATATTGCCCCCAAGCACGGAGAGGTGGGGCCACCAGATCTCAGCACCAGAGCTACACCTTCAAGCTACGTGAGCGTCTGGTCTGCTGAGAATTCACCAACTCAACTTTTTTGCTAACACACCCATAAATTTCCATCAAATAACTGGACAATGTGTAGTCACCATAGACAGGGAGTGATGAGGCCACCCCAACAGCACATCCATTAAATGTTCTCCCAAATAGATTACAACTTTAAACAGTAATAATATTAACTAGTCTAGTAACATATATATGTACACACCTTGCATTTATTATGTAATATTCATGCATTTCTTTCATAATTGCAAAACCTTTCATATGTTCTGGCCAAACTAAAACCTTGGTTCAGAACAAATAAATGTAAAGAAAATTACTATCAAAATTTTACACAGCTGAGTTAGTTCCGTGTATTATAACATTTTATTAATATTATTAGACTTAGTAAATATCTGTGTGTGTGTATGTAAACTACCACAACACATTACATATCATTACCCTAGACATTTAACGTAGCCACATTCATTAGTAAAAAAGATAAGTGTGAGGTCGTAGTGGTAGCAAGAAGGGCCTTCTGACAATTCACAGCTACATTTTATCTCAGGAGCCTTCACAGCTGACCTCATGCATCACACGTAGTAATATCACCATCATACAATACCATCAAACCCACTACATATATTGGGGTCTCTTTGTCCCGGGATAATTAGCCCATTAAGTATATTAGGATCTCCTGGGGGGAGAATTAGATTAGGGGAACACATTATAAAAATTAAAAGTGTCCCTTAAAATTAAAAGTGTCCCTGAAAATAAAAGTTGGTGAATCTTCACAGCCAGTGGTAGTTAAGTAATTAATTAGAATTATTTTAGACTAGAGTAATTAGAAGTACTTTAGTGGTTGGAAATTTTATCTTGCACATTGCTAGATTTGTTTAAAAAGTATGGCGGAGCTGGCCAAATTCAGATCAGCTGCTGTGCTGACGGCAAAGGAGATGGGAATGGATGGTCAGATTTTAATTCAATATGTAACGGCTGAATGTGATAAGTATATTGAACGGGAAGAAAGAAGATTAGAAAAAGAGGCTGAAAGAAAATTAGAGTCTGAAAGGTTGGCTGAAGAGAAGAGGTTACAAATTGAGGCTGATAGAGAAATTAAGAGGCTGCAGATTGAGGCTGACAAAGAGGCTAAAGCATTGGAGGCAGAAGAAAAACGACAGCAAAGGGAGGCAGAAGATAAAAAGGCCGAAAGGGAGGCAGAAGATAGAAGGTTGCAGAGGGAGCACGAATTACGACTAAGGGAGCTGGAGCTACAAGGCCAGGCTCCTGAAAATAGTGCCAGCCCTTTTGCCTCAGATGCTACGCCCAGTCTGGGAGCCTCAACATCAGCTATGGGGTTTCATTTAGACCATTTTGTTGAAAAAGACGATGACATAGAGGGGTACCTAGGACGTTTTGAGTTATTAGCTACTACATATGGGTTAGAGAGAGAGAGAGAGGTGGAGTTTAAAGCTATCACAGGGACTGAGAGGTACTTCTTACGAAGTCTTCGCAAAAATGAACAGAGAAGACCAGGAGAATTATGACATGTTAAAGCAGGCTTTGTTATTGAGGTACGAAAAAAATGGGGAATTTTATCGTAAGAAATTTAGAAATGCCAAACTGTTGTCTGGGGAGACATACCACCAAGTCTCTGCCAGACTGGAAACCTATTTGGAGAAATGGACTGCTCTGGGGAAGACCCAAGATCTTAAAGAAATGATAATGATTGAGCAATTGAGAGAGTCCATGGCTCCAGACATGAGAAAATTTCTCATGGAACAAGGTGCAGAGAAATTGGGATAGGTTTTAAATGTCGCTGAAAGGTATCAGGCAGCCCAGGCAGAGGTAAGTGGTGCTAAAAATAAGCACATAGACAATTTTAAAGCTCCACAGCAATTTAATAAATTTGATAATAGAGAGCAGGGAAATAAAGGTAGGACAAACTTTAAACGGCCAAGAAATGACTACCGAGACAGAAACTCACAGTTCAATGACCAAAAATCCAATGAAAGAAAACCGTTTAACCAAGGAAAAAGATGGTGTAAATGGTGCAAGAAAGATAACCATAACACCGAATTTTGTAGAAGGAAACCTTCAAACATTGCTGCAATGAAGTCGGGGACTCAAAGATTAAAGGTTAATCCTAAGGGACAGCAGGAACCTTATCACCCCCCAGTTTGTGAGGATGTTATTTGTAATGGGGTCACCATAAGGTGCCTTTATGATACAGGTTTGGATTATGATTCAGTTGTGAAGTCTAGCCTAGTGGACCCAAGTCAGTATACCACAGAAACAGTGGAAATACAAGGGGCAACTAAGGACATACCACTCATGACACTTCCCATCGCAAGGATAACGGTGAAAACTCGCTATGTGGAAGGAGAAATCAGAGCAGCAGTGATAGATGAACCAATCTACCCTCTAATATTGGGGTGTAGATACGTCTTCTTGGGGAATCCCGAGAGACCTGTGATCATGGCGACAGTGCAGACCAGGTCACAGAAGAAGGAGGAAGAAGGTGAACCTATAAATGCTCATCCAGAGGAGATGAGGAAGGCGCAGGCTGAGGATAGGACACTCAAGCCATGTTTTAAAAAATTGCCCAACTGCCACACACCTCCGAGCAAGGGGGAATATTTTATGAAGAACAAACTCTTATACAGGAAGGCCGGAACTGGAACAAATGGTCACAACCAGCTGGTTCTTCCCACTTCATATAGGGATAAAGTGATGGAACTCGGGCATGCGATTCCCTTCAGTGGTCACATGGGGATCAGCGCCACAGGACAGCGTATAGCTTGTCATTACTTCTGACCAGGGATAACGGAGGATATAAAAAGATATGTCAAATCCTGCCCAGAATGTCAAAGGGTAGCTCCAAAGCACTGGACTGCTCCTGCAACTCTAGGGGAAATGCCCATAGTGGGAACACCTTTTGAGAGGGTTGCAGTGGATATTGTAGGACCTCTCACTCGGACCAAGAGGAGGAACAGTTACATCCTTACTCTGGTGGACACTTGTTCTATGTGGGGAGAGGCGGTAGCCCTGCCATCAATTGATTCAAAACATGTAGCAGAGGCACTACTTACAATATTTACCCGATTAGGATTCCCGCATCAAATCTTGACGAATAATGGTTCTCAGTTCAAGGGGAAACTAACGGAAGAAGTTTTTAAGCTATTTCAAGCCAGACACTTTCATTGTAGTCCGTACCATCCGCAAGGGAACGGCCAGGCAGAGAGGTTCAACGGGACTCTCATTTCTATCCTGAGAAAGCTGGCACACGAAAAACCGGATCTGTGGGATCAATTCCTGCCCGCCGCATTGTTTGCGTACCCGGAGGTACCACATAGTTCAACCGGGATGGCTCCCGCAACTCTGCTATTTGGGAGGCCAATAAAAGGTCCATTAGAAGC
>JAMPIV010006492.1:0-233494 GCA_024509875.1 Oreohelix idahoensis | reverse complement strand
CCTTTCCTTAAGCTCAGATACATACTTGCTTGCAGAGACGACTGTCTCGTCAGCCTTCTGGTCTGTCAGGGACCGAAGTAAGGCTTCTAGTGGCCCCTTTATAGGTCTGCCAAATAAAAGTGTAGCTGGAGCAAAACCCGTAGATGCTTGGGGTACCTCTCGGTAGGCGAATAAGGCAGCCGATATATATAGGTCCCAGTCTTCCGGTTTCTCCTGACCCAGCTTACGTAACATGGTGGTGAGGGTACCATTAAAACGTTCCACGAGCCCATTTCCTGCCGGATGGTAGGGACTTGTGTGGATATGTTTGGCCCTCAAGATCTTAAAGATCTCCTCCATTAACAGGCTACGGAATTGGGATCCATTGTCCGTCAAAACTTGTTGAGGGAATCCCACAGTGTAAAGATTTGCACGAGGGCTTCTGCGACATGCTTGGAATCTGTGCATGTTAGCGGTATAGCTTTGGCCCACATTGTGCAAGTGTCGACTAAAGTCAGGATGAACCTGTGCTTTCTTTTGGTCCTTTCCAGGGGTCCAATGATGTCGACAGCAACCCGTTCAAATGGAGTACCCACTATTGGCATTTGCCCCATAGGTACTGGGGGTGTCAAGTGCTTTGGTGCTACCAGTTGGCAATGTGCGCAGGATTTCACGTACCTGATAATGTCAGAGTTCATTCCTGGCCACCAATAGTGGTTTTTTATTCGTTGAATAGTGGCGTTTTGTCCCATATGTCATCTAAAGGGAAGAGAGTGCCCCATTTCTAAGATCTGGCTTCTGTACTGCGTCGGTACTAGGAGCTGGTTATTCCCCGTGTCCGGGTTGCCCGTTCTACGATACAATACGCCATCCTTAGAAAAGATGTCTCCGTTGTGTCTGGGGTCCTTAGCCATGGGCAGTTTTTTAAAGCAGAGCTCCAGAGTAGGGTCCTTTTGTTGCGCCTCCTTCAGTTCGTTCGGCAACAAATTTGGCGCAGGCTCCCTCTCCTTCTTGGCTTGCCCTCTTGTGGTTACCGCTGCCACAATCGGCTCCTTTGGTCTCCCAATAAACACATATCTACATCCAGGGATAACTGGGTAGATAGGATCATCCATAATGGCAGCTTTAATAACACCTCTGACAAAATCAGAGTGTATTTCTACCAGTGCGATAGGAAGCGTCCTGGGTGCGTCACTCTTTAAAACTCCACTGAGTTTGACGGTTTCCTCTGTCTCCTGACCTGGTTTGATTAGGTGTCTAGCAACAATACAACTAAAGCTTAATCCAGTGTCAAAGAGACAAGTAGTTGAGGTACCATTCAAAATTACAGTTCCTCGAGTTGAGGGTCGGTCCCCCTCAGGTTGAGAATCACTGACATTGACTCTACCTTTCGAGGCTGTATGCAAACATTCGACGCGGTTTGGACCGGTTTGTTTGCCCTGATCAGACGTTCCTGGTGTAGGGGTCTTCCCTTTACCTTTACCTTGGTGGCCGCGCTGCCACGTAGGCTTGGTGGGTTGATCAGAATTGTTGTTAGGGGGATATCGGGTTTTGTAGAATTTCGATTTTTCCTGGGGAGGTCTCTGGGTATTATTTTCTCGTTGGTTATAATTCTGAGAGGAATTAGAGGAATAGGATGACTGCTCTAGATTTTGTTTACGAGATGGCTCATCTGTGGGTTTACGTTTTGTGCTGGAAAGTTCGGCCATTGCATTGGTATAGCGTTCTGCCTTATTGAGTATGTCCTCAAGCCTGACTGCGCCCTGTTCAGCCAAAAATCTACGGGTTTCGTTTGACAAAGTTGACTTTATCTGTTCCACAAGAACAAGTTCAAGTAGTCCCTCATATGTAAGAGGTAGGTCAGATAATTCAATGCACTTTGTCAAATAGCCCGTGAGACGTGAAGAGAACTGCGGGAATGTTTCCGTGCTCTCTTTCCGGCTGTTTCTGAACATTTGCAGAAATTTTCGGGCGGTCATCTCAAACCGCTCTAGCAAGACCTTTTTCAGCATGTCGTAATCATGTTGGTTGGTTCCCAGCTTTGTATATACGTCATAAGCAGTACTTTTCAGTGACGTTGAGAGTTTAAGTGCCCAGCGGGTACTCTCCAACCCATACAGATTTGCGAGCCTCTCGAATTTTTCTAGATAGCTGTCAATTTTCTCATTGGGACTAATAAAAGACTCTAAAGCAAAAGACATCGCAGTTAATTGGGCAGACTGAGTGCTGGAGAGATCCATTGACTGCGACTGGGGCGAAGACGGCTCTCCGTTATTCGAAGTAAAGGCGCCCCGACTCTCTAAAGCCTTAAGCGCCAATTCATGCTGTCTTTCCTTGTCTCTCTCTTCGCGTTGTCTCTCCTTCTCTCTTTCCCTGCGGGCGTCCATCTCTGCCTCAATTTTCTTCTGCTCCAATTGACGATCGTCCGCTTCTTTCTTCCTAGCTTCTGCCCTCTCTTCCGCTTCCTTTTTATCTTTTTCTTCTCTCTGTTGGTCCGCGTCATATCTTTCAAGTTCTTTGTTGACAAACAGGTTCGCGGCTTCTCCTTCTAATCCTGAGTCCTTCGCCTCCTGTCTCAAAATGGATCTTATCCTAATTCTCTCTGCCATACCAAAGAACTGGATTCTTCTAAGACTAGAGAATAGTAAGATGGAACAAGAAGGGGAAGAAATTCGGAACCGCTACGAGAAAAACCAAAGTAAAAATTTACTTGAGTTACCTCCTACCTTAAATGTGTTAACTTATCGCTGCTATTATTGTCACTTAAGACTCTTAATGCAAGCGACTATGCCACTAAAATGGTAAGTTACACTAGAAAAGAATCTACTCTTACTAACAGTAGAGAAAAATTTATATTAAAACAATTTAAAAGGGAAAAAAAAAAATTTCCTGAAATTTTAATTCTCCACTACAAAAAACTCCCCCTGAAGTCAATTATATGAGAACAGACGATGTTAACTAGACTTAAAAAGTCAGAACAAGGCGTCTTTAGCTAAGCTCAACTCTTTTAACTTCAAAAACCCTTTAGTGACTGTAAAACAATTACGCAATCCCAGCAAATCTTATAAAGAAAAATGTAATGTTTCTCTGCCAGAGAATAATTTAAATAATAACTATTTTTGTTTATCCGTACTTTCTACTGCTGTGGAAAGAAAACAACCTGAAAATATGCTGTGTGGACGACCCAAATACTAAAAAGCGTTGTCTAGGGGTGTAATTATTTATTTATTTATTTCCCTAAATCACAAAGACAGATCACTCACACTCTATCTGGTTAGACCCAGACTTAGATCAGACTCAAAATATCTTTATCCCGGCTATGCGAATGCCTCAAATGTAGCTCAAGATCCCAGGACCAGCCCACAAATATGTGTGCATCAAATGTATCTCAAAATTATCACGGACGAGCCAGCCAAATATTGTCGTAAATTTATTTTGAGAGAAAGAGTCTAGAAATAGTAGTCCGGTTTAGAGTGTAGAATGATGATGAAAACTCAGTGATAGAAATGTATAGATTAAATATGATGCTCCACAGAGTGCTGGAGGAGAGTAAAGACAGACTTATTTACGACAAATCGTTTCTCTCAATCTTCTCTTCCACTCTCCTGGTCAAACAATTATTTGCCAGTTTTCCAGACACACGTTTGGTGCTTCAAACACTCAGACGACGTGGATACAGCTATATTAAACAAATAGGGAATTTTGGGGCTTTTGGGTATTCCAACACAGTCCGATATAAGTTTATGATGTTTATTCACCTTAAAGATCAAATCACAAAAAAACCAATATCAAGTGTTACATAAAATTATCATAAGTACAGGAAAATGCAAATAACAAGGTAGGGAGGGGGTGAAGAAGATTGGTATCGACTAAGCCCTTCCCGCTTGTATTAGACAAAGATAAACCCAGTCTCAAGATAGATAGTTATCAGGAGCATAGGAAAGTTAACCCAACAGTGAATTTAATTACTCTCAAAGAGGTGTTACAATATTAGTTATGGTGGTAGACAAAAAAATACTGTTATCCCAACTGGTGTCTTCCCTTTACTAAGCAAAGAAAAAAAAGGGGGGGGGGGAATGAAACAGAGTTAACAAATTATCCCACTAAAGGAACAATGCCGGGTATACAGAAAACGTATTACCCGGTAGGCAAGTTAACAAATGGTTTTTGAAAAAAAAATAAACCTCCTGTCATTCATGCACACTGTGCGGATCCACACTCATATATACTCACACACTTACCGAGTTGCAGCATCAGACCATCCATAGAATGATAAACACAGTGATTAAACTCTTGACATGTGAAACTGTCTAGCACTTCTATGTCCCGCCCCAGATCTTGCGAGTTTTTACTGAGAGCAAATATTCCCGCTTATCGCCGGACTTGAAGTTTAAAGAGTTCTTGTGTTTTATTATATAAAAGGAGTCTATGGGATGGCACTGACACAATTCAACACAGGGGTGAAAATGAGGTGATGGCCATATTCCTTCACTGCGTTTTGACAGCAACTGACCGGTAAAGTTTTCTTTTTAATCCAGTGAGGAAAAACTAGGCTCAGTCACAGTCAGGTAAATCGGTAATCTCTCACAATAGAGCAGTATATAAACTATCGCTACTGGCACTGTTCATCTTCCAGTTTATCTTACAGATTGTAATTTAATTTGATGATAATAATCAAATGATCTTGGGTAGGCTTTCTTTCATGTAATTATGTTAGCTAGGCCGCACCGGACCACCACAAGATTTACTTTAACAAAATGTCTCATCAAACTGTCTGGAAGTTTAAGAACCGAGTATGGAAACTCTAAAAGATTTCGTTATTGCTGGGATTGCAAAAGGTGATCAATCTAGAGAAAAAGATAGAAAACCCATAACAACATAATCATACTTTAAAAATCAAATAATCTTCTAAGCGCGCGATAAATTTCCCGCTAAGACTATTATATATACGCTCGCGTATTTAATTATGTATTTAATAAACACTGCGCGAGTTCTAGTGGTTAAATCACACATCTATAAATATAGGACTTAACTAAATTTATTAATTATAAATTCCTTCGCGACTTTAAAAGTTAATTTAAGCATTAAACATCTATTATCTTTTTGGAAATAGTATAGCAGGTATATCATTACATTTACAACTGGAACTATTGAGACGGTTTAATTTAATAGGTTTAAATTAACACAAAATCCAATGAAATATAATGAATGAACTCGACCACTGATCACTTTACACAATATATATATTACCGCTTTGCACAGAAATAGAATTCACTGCAAATATAAATGAAAATCCATGGGATAATCTAGCAAGATTTCAAATATCGCTAGTGCTTCTATCAAGTTCTGGCCAGCGAATGATGAAGTGTATTTCTACGTGATCTGTATATCTACAACTGGAATGCAAGATGAGTGGGACATGAGAAACTTGACAGCCTTTTTGATCTCGGACGGATTTTGGGGATCTGACCGCCAGACCAAAGAGAGAAGACGCCCCTGGCCTCTCGTATCTTCGCTCGCTTCTTGCGTCAGCTTTCCCCGTTCGCTCTGGCTGCGATCGGTTCCGTGTTTAACACCGAGATGCGAAATCGTTTCAGGGACCACTACTGTCTTTGATAGCATGCCGCCCGTCCTTCCTGAGATCTCCACCAGTGTCTTTCTTCTGATCGCTCTGGTCCATCTTGCGAGCGGTTTAGTTCGCGCGGAGATGATAAATACCAGCGAGAAACTAGCTTCTCTGCTCGGGGATCGTCTCAGTGTCTTTGATCTCGTGCCGCATACTAAATGAGTCCCGGTGGAAATCTGGCGAAACGAAAAGTTACAACAAATGTTCAGGGGTTCTAATGTTATGAAAAGCTAAAAGTCCCTTTAATCATCCATCATATCAGGGAAAATTCACTTGTCGAACTAGACGTACGTCACAATATATATATATATATATATATATATAGAGAGAGAGAGAGAGAGAGAGAGAGAGAGAGAAAGAGAGAGACAAAAGAATTGATTAACAGCTGTGTAGAGACAAAGATACAGATACGAAGACAAAGTGGCATTCACATATATGTAGAGACAAAAAGTCAGATGTGTAGAGACAAAGTGGCATACACATAAATGTCGAGACAAAGAGACATATACAGACATGTAGAGAAAACAAACATACAAAGATACAAAGTGTCAGATACATTGATATGTAGAGACAAAGAGGCAGACATACAAATATATAGAGACAAAGAAGCAGATACGAAGAGACAAAGTGACATACACATATAGGTAGAGACAAAGAGACAGACAAACAGATACGTAGAGACAAGCAGCCGGATACACATATACGTAGAGGCAGAGAGATAGACAGATATGTAGAGAAAAACAGATACCCAGAAACATATAGGCAAAAAGACAGGTACACAGATAATTATAGAAAAACAGGCAGATACACATATACGTTTAGACAAACCGAAAGATACACATATACCATTAGACAAACGGAGAGATACACAGATATGTAGAGACACATATACACATAAGCGTAAAGAGAAATAGACAGATACACAGAAATGTAGAGACAAATATACACACATAAGCGTTAAGAGAAATAGAAAGATACACATATATGTAGAGACAAATATACACGCAGAAGCGTAAAGACAAACATACAAATACACAGATATGTAGAGACAAAGTAACAATTACACAAAAAAAGTAATGACAGATGTTCAGAAACGTCGAGACAAAGTGACAGATATACATAAACGTGTAGACAAAGTGACAGATATAGAGAAACGTGGTGAAGAAGTGACAGATATACAGAAACGTGTAGACAAAGTGACAGATATATAGAAACGTGTAGACAAAGTGACAGATATACAGTAACGTGTAGACAAAGTGACAGACATACAGAAAAGTGTAGACGAATTGACAGATATACAGAAGCGTGTAGACGAAGTGACAGATATACAGAAACGTAGAGACAACGTGACAAATACAATTGTATGCAGAAACGTTGAGACAAAGTGACAGACATACAGAAACGTGTAGACACAGTGACAGATATACAGAAACGTATAGACGAAGTGACAGATATACAGAAATGTAGAGACAACGTGTCAAATATGCAGAAACGGTGAGACAAAGTGACAGACATACAGAAAGTGTACACACAGTGACTGAGATACAGATGATGAGGATGATGATTATGATGAGGAGGATGTTGATGATGTACTTCACAAAAGCAATGCAAGCTTCTCTTGGCTTTTTTATGCTATTATTGTGATTTTATTGTCTGTCCCTCCATCTTGAATACATAATTTGTTACAAGGTAAATAACACATGTACTAATTCGTTGCTTTAATATACGCCTTATGTCCCTTGCATGTCGCTGTCGCTTGAAGGTAAGACAAGACTAATGAAAAGTTCTCTCACGTGCAGTTTCCTGGGCTTTCTAAGCAGATTTGAAGGAATATTACGTTCCCTCACGCATGTCGTATGAGGCGACTGATATGAGGTTGTGTATGGAAGTGACAACCTCATCATGCAAAATAAATTGTTACAGAAACCAGTGCTGCAAGCGTATTTAAATGTTTTGGTGTCGGCTTCCCGGCGACAGTTGAAGTTAGTCAGAAAATGTCATGACCTCGGCTCGTTATTAACATCAAGTTAATGTATGGAGGTATTTTTGGTGTCTTTCTTATATGACAACATCAAGTTAATGTATGGAGGCATATCTTGACAACCGGCTAAGCACAATGCTGCAGTATTCAAATGTGGAAGTGAACACGTCTGTGAAGCTAATTACACCGTCATTGACTCTTGAAATCATCCACAGACTTCCAGGGATTCCCCCTGTGGTGAAACCTTTTGAGAACCCAGCATTGCACACTTAGCTTGAAGGAGTCACTTGTGCCTGAGACATGATTCTTTGGCTTTGACTTGGTTGACTGCATGCAGGAGAATCTCACTATGGACCACATGATAGGCAGGGGAAGCTGAAAAGTGGCTCTGTGCAGGACGTGAGAATTCCTTGGGTGAGCCCAGAACCAGAGTACAGTATTTTTATCTCAGCGTATTTGGAAAGCCCCCTTGGTTGGCGGGAATGCACAGTATGGCAAACGCTTCTTCCTCCTAGCTTGAGACTAGATGTGATGATCCTTTAAATGCAAACCAAGCTGGTGAATCTAGAGCTCATGATTTCAACTTAACACGTTTCGAAATGGCAGAAAAGCCACAGGAAAAGTCTAGATCTACAGTGTAGATAATACCAAGGAGTCTTCAACTTAGGATTGGCTGCAAAATAGCGAGAAGCTCAGCAGCCCTAGTTAAACAACAACAACAAAATCCAAACGTTAAAGAAATGTTAAAGGTAAAGAGCACAACATTCCAAGCAAAAGCGGCGTTTTACAAGTTCAAAAATCTGTTATGTAACAATTATTTGTCCGCGGAATCAAGAGGAAGAGCTCTTCCGTGTTATATGCAGGGAGATTGAAAAGCACTCTCTCTTTCTAAAAATATATATCCACACTTGGACACACGTGACACAAATATAAACAACAAGGAGCAATAGCAGAATCAGAATAATTTCTTCCCACACAAATTTTTTTAGGAAGCTTTTCAATAGTGGAAAATAGAAAAATTGCCATTGCGAATGTTATTATGTCACGTGGTAATCTTCAATTTCATAGCTTCTATCTTCCCAAGGACGTCAAAGATGTCACCTCGTTTACCTTGACGTGACAAGTTGAGCTGTTATCTGAGTAAATTAGGTCATTCACCCCCGTCATGTTTCATTCACCCCCAACATAATGTCATTGACCCCCAACATAATGTCATTCACCCCCAACATAATGTCATTCACCCTTGGTTTCATCCGTCGTTTTTTCACGATCTTTCTGTTATGAAGTTTGTGATTCGTTTCGTGTCCCATTTGTGTATTTTTATGATTTCTGTCTGTATTTTTTTGTCCTAGTTGCCTGTATGTAACTGTGGCTGACAAAGGGTGAGACCAGAAACGTCCCGTGTTTCCTGTGTACCGTTAATTTGTAAAACTGATTAAATATTGTTTTGTTTGTTTATATATATATATATATATATATATATATATATATATATATATATATATATATATATATATATATATATATATATATATATATATATATATATATATATATATATATATATATATATATATATATATATATATATATATATATATATATATATATATATATATATATATATATATATACGAGGGCTGTCCGGAAAAAAACCGGCCATAATTAATATTAGAAAAACCGTTTGCGCGACATCGATGTAACTTGGCAGCCAAATAGAGTGACCTGTTATGCATATACGTGTGCAATGTTGACGTTACTGCACCAGTCAGTGCGACCGTTAAAAGCCGTTTAGTGAGCACGTGCACTGTGTGGTGGTCGCATTCACAATGGCTGAATGAGTAGAGCAAAGAACCTGCATCAAATTTTGCGTCAAGCTTCAACATTCCTCCACGGAAACTATTATGATGATTCAGAAGGCTTTTGGAGACGATGCAATGAGTGCTACACAAATAAAGGTGTCGCTTTAAAGATGGTCGAGAATCTGTTGAATGTGATCCCATTTCTGGAAGGCCTGCAACAAGTAGAACACCGGAAAATGTTGAACGTGTAGCGGCTGCAATCAAGAAAGATCGGCTACTGACAGTGCGAGAACTAGAAAAAGATCTGGGAATTCCAAAAAACTATTGTATCCGAGATTCTGACCCAGGATCTGGGTATGAGACGTGTCGTGGCAACATTCGTTCCGCGGATTCTGCTACCAGAGCAGAAGGAATCTCATGACACAGTTGCTAATGATTTGCTTCAAACCGCAACCAATAACCCAGATTTCATGAAGAAAGTCATAACCGGAGATGAATCGTGGATCTACTGCTATGATCCAGAAACGAAGGCTCAGTCGTCTCAGTGGAAGTTGCCTGATTCTCCACGCCCGAAGAAGGCGCGGCAAACCCGTAGCAAGATCAAGACCATGTTGACTGTGTTTTTTTATTGGGAAGGTGTTGCCTATCGCGAGTGCGCTCCTTCAGGCCAAACTATTAATTAGGAGTATTACCTCAAAGTTCTCCGTCGGTTGAGAAATGCAGTACGACGAAAACGACCACAGTTGTTGGCAACTGGCGATTGGCGTCTTCATCACGACAACGCGCCCGCCCATGCATCACATCTAGTGCAAAAATTTTTGTTGAAACATAACGTCAACCAGGTAACTCATCCCCCCTATAGCCCAGACTTGGCACCCCTGCAACTTTTGGCTTTTTCCAAAATTGAAATCATGTTTGAAAGGTAGAAAATTTCAGACCGTACGATGAGATTAAAGAAAATGCGACGACGCAACTGATGGCGCTTCCAAAAAAAGCTTTTAACGGTTACACAGACTTGTGCAGCAACGTCAACATTGCACATGTATGTGCATAACAGGCCACTCTATTTGGCTGCCATGTTACATCGATGTCGCGCAAACGGTTTTTCTAATATTAATTATGGCCGGTTCTTTTCCGGACAGCCCTCGTATATACGTATCAGTTTAAGAATCACTGGGTTATGTCACTCCATTGTGTTACCCTTTTGTCAATGTTATACCCGTTGGGTTCATAAGGAGCATGTGCCTTCAGTACATTCAAGCCAGGAATTCCTGTCCTGTGCCATCCGTTCAAGATTTTCCGTGTTTTTCTTAATTCTTTTTATTTACCCTGGGGGATTACAGAACAAGGACTACCTTGTGGTGTTATCAAGTGGTTAACAAAGTCTGAGATTATCCGGCACAATGCTTTTTCTAGTGCTGTTATTTCTGCATCATAGCAGGAGCAAATTTCTACGCAAGGGCCAAAGATGCAAGGGTGGTCTTCTGGGTGCAGCGTTGGTGGTAGCTTCAAAAGCAGATCCATCTGTGTAGACGTGGATTATATCTTGAGGATATGAGTCTATAGTTTCTAAGGCGATGATTTTCAGTAGTGGTGCTAGGGTGTTCTTGTCTGCTGAGGAGTCAGAGAGTTCAGTTCTTACTGTAGGAGTAGTTGCCTGCCAACAAGATGTTGTAAGGACGTTATTTCTTACTACACCTGTAGTACACCACTGTAAAGTATCAGTCTGTCTGCTCTGTAAGGAAGAGTGGTGTGTTGTTGAGATCAGGCATGCTCCAGTCTACCCAGCTGTAAATGGGTAACTCACCCTAGTCCTGAGTTAGGGAAGGCAAAGGCTCCAGGGGAAGCAGGCCCTAAACTTGGTCACTTCAGCCGACGCAGGATGGTGTATGTATGAAGTAGTAGTGTAGAGTGTGATTACCGCGAATGGTGTACTGTTCGTGTGCTGACCAATATAATCACTCATACACATGTGTCTACAAGGCACCAATGCAGACTGCTGGAATCTTAGTTTACTCAATTTATTCAGACGTACACACTGGGACATACGAGTACATCAGGCTTTGTTGACATAACAATTTGTAGGTATACATAGCAGATCTGAAGTCATGACACATGCAGAAATAATGGGTAGTACATCAAAGTTCAATGTCATGATACATCATCTTATGAAACCACGAAAAGGGAGTTTCTAGCAGGATTGAGATCTCTCTGTCACTGTCCGATAATAAGATAAATAATCTGTTCTCTTGGCAGTGATCAAAACAGACGATGACCGAAATCCAACATGGCTACCTTCCTGAGTTGTCGTTCACTCATTCATAGGAAGAATATCAGCCAAAGTTAATTTACAATGGATATATAAAGGATTTCATGAATGGTTCCATGCAGCACTACGGTGATCAGGTTAGTTCACGTAGCCATAACCGCTGCAGGAAAATCTGTCATCTTCGTCGATACAAAACACGACACTAGCATATCGAAGCACCCAAAAGTCAAGCTAGGCCTAACCGACGAGAGATCATCAAAAATACGAGCTGGGTTTACCTGGAGTCCGAATCATCTATATACTGACATAAGGAGAGTCTCTAACACAAACTATCGTAGAGACACTATCTCCTCCAGAAGAAAAAACCACTTCGTAAGACATTTTTTCTTGACGAAGGGACCAGCTCTTGAAAAACGTACCCCGCCATTCTTAGCAGTACATCGGAACTCATCACGACTTGTTAAGACAACTCATACTTCCGCTAACAAGAATCTAGTCCCTCATACCCATCCAAAATATACAATATAGGACTGATTCTACTTGTACTAATAATATGTAATACATATGAATTCAGGCCATAAACACAATAAGCAAATTAATATATTTTCTGGCCCTAAAATTAAGTACAAACGCAAGCGTACTATTCTTGCGCTGGATCGATATCCAGACCGATTACTCCTATAATCAAAAGTGTGAATCAAACATGGATTATCTCGCTTTTACAATAAACAGCATTTTCATACACAGATGGATGCATGACTATATTTTTCCCATATTAAATAACCATATCGATTTTTTTGTAATATGTGCGTCAAAAATATGCACGCAACAGATTACCACACCCCTCGGGAAAAAAAAAAATGGTACATTTTTTTTTTTGAAATACATCTAGGAGCAACATACAATAGGCTCACAACGCACCAATAACAATGCGCAGATGATAAGCATAAGTTTTATGACCTTAGAGAAAGCACTTCTCTAAGTATTAATATTTCCAGAGAGGTGTCACCAACGCATACTACAATATTAGCAATGACACAATTTCCACATTAGTTTATACATAAATTCCATCTAAGATATCTTAACATCATGATCATCAAAGACGAAAAACATTGAAAAAAATCAGCGGTGAATAAATATCCATGAACCGCTAAGTAGTGTTACAATCAATATATGATATATTACATATGTGTACACATTTCAACATAGAAACAATTGTATCAAAGCTGTATAACAGTTATGAATCATGTGGGCATCTAGACAAAATATCTGCCATCACATTTTCTGACCCACGGATAGCTCGCACCGAAAAATGAAATGGCTGTAGAGCAATCGCGTATCGCGTTGATCTCGCGCTCTTCAGATTTTTACTCTGAATAGCCGTAAGAGCTTTCTGGTCAGTTTCCACAATGAAATGCGCGCCCAGAAGAAATCTTTGTAGTTTAAGGATTGACCAAACCATAGCCAATAATTCACGGTCTAGGACCGAGTAATTCTTCTCTGCGGCATTTAATTTCCGAGAAATATACATCACAGGATGCAGAGTTCCAGAGTACTCTTGCATTAGTGCAGCTCCAATCCCGGTGGATGAAGCGTCACTACGAAGAATAAATGTCTTATCCTTAGAAGGTAATACTAGGATAGGTGAAGTAGAAAACATAGTTTTAACCTTATCCAAAGAGGATTGACATTCTTGAGTCCAATGGACTACATTAGGAGACCCTTTCTTTAGCAAGGAAGAAAGAGGTGACATAATGGAGGACAGATTCGGTATGAATCGTCCATAAAATTGTATTAGACCTAAGAGACTTCGTACTTGCTTTTTAGTCTTAGGAATAGAAATGTTAAGTATCTTACTTGTATTATGGTCTTCTGTTTTTAGGAACCCATGACCAACACGGTGTCCTAAGAAAGATATTTCGCTAAAACCAATACATGCTTTCGATGGTTTCGCTGTCAGGTTATGCTCGCGTAAGATAGACAATAGTTCATTTATACCATTATAGTGATCGTTCCAAGTATCACTGAAAAGACAGATGTCATCAAGATACGCAATGACATCTGAGCGATGAGATAGGATTCGACGCATCATGCGTACAAATGTAGCAGGGGCGTTCATAAGACCGAAAGGCATGAAATTCCATTGGAATAGACCCCTAGGCGTCGAAAAAGCAGTAAACGGTTTGGCGTGTTCGGATAGTGGAACTTGCCAATATCCCTTAGACAAATCGAGTTTAGTAAAGAAGTGAGAATTCGATAGTCTCGTAAGTAGCTCTTCTAGTAAAGGCATAGGTTCAGCATCGAATTTAGTCACTTGATTCAATTTGCGATAATCCACGCAAAGACGTATGTTATTGTCTTTTTTCCGTACTATAACCATCGGCGAAGAATATGCTGATGTGGATGGTTCAATAATTTTTAACTCTATCATCTCATCTAACTCTTTCTCTACCTGTGCTTGGAAATGTATCGGGATAGGATACGGTCTGACTCTTATAGGACTATGGTCAGTAAGAATAATGTCATGTTGAATGACATCCGTTTGACCAGGAATGTCAGTAAGGACATCCTGAAATTGTTCTAACATAGTAGAAACTTGTTTCTGCTCTCCTGGAGATAATTCTGGAGAAATTGCAACATCTTTCCATGATTCATTAGAGTGAAGAGGAATCATTGGAAAAGGTAAATTTACATCCGAGAAACTCGTTTCCTCATCCTGTATTACTGACAGAGATGAGTACTGTCCATGTTGGACTGGAAAATCGTCCGTTGCCTGGAAAACAGGTTGTAAATAATCAGGACGTTCATGGAATTCCGTGAGCATGTTGATGTGGAAGGTTTTACGCTTCCCGTCAATATCGACGATATAGTCAACATCGGAAACCTTTGATATTATATCGTACGGACCTTTCCAAGAAATGAGAAGTCTATTTTCCCTACAAGGTAGCAAGACAAATGCTTTGTCACCTGGACAAAGTTGACGCAAACATCTCTTTTTATTGGCAAATTCCCTTGCCTTCTGTTTCGCAAATTCAGAAGAAGCAGTTGCCAATTTGCATGCTTCAATAATCTTGTGTCTAAGTGCGATGACATATTCATAAGAGGATTTTGTGTCATCGACAATATTATCAGCAGTTATAAGATCATGAAGTAAGGACATAGGACCTCGCGGTTTCGCGCCAAAGACAAGTTCAAAGGGAGAAAATCCTGTATGTTCGTTGGCGACCTCTCTATATGCAAAGAGAGCCGCGGGTAAAACCCTATCCCAATCCTGAGGATGATCTTCTGTTATCTTACCTAGTAGGTTTTTCAGAGTTCTATTCAAACGTTCCACCATCCCATTGGCCATAGGATGATAAATACTACTCAGCGATCTCTCTATCTTCAGAGTCGACATTACTTGAGACATGGTATCCGATATAAGTTGGGTACCATGGTCGGATAATATTTCTGCTGGAAACCCCAGACGAGAAAATATTAACCAAAGAGCATCTGCGACATCAGCAGTAGTTATGCTCTTTAGAGGAACAGCCTCCGGCCAACGTGTGCACATATCAACACACGTCAGAATAAATTGGTGTCCTCTAGCAGACTTTATCTTAAATGGACCAATGATGTCTATCGCCATTTTTTGAAAGGCCAATGTCCGAATGGGAAAATGTCTGCAGCCTGAAATAGGTTGCATCCCCATTGGCGTTATACCTCTGGAACTCATAATCTCACACTAGACAATAACAAATTACCTACAGCGACAAATCCCCCCCATTCTTTAATGGGTTCCATATTCACAGCAGGCCAAAAGAACAGATCAAAGACCACAGCAATACCTTTACCCTATTACTTTCAACAAATAAACATTGGAATACAATATCCAAATAAAATACTATTGCCACAATATCTTGCTAATAATATATTAAAAAACTTCCCCAAATTAATAATTACCTTAAAAAAACTAATTTATTAAAAAAATCTAATTTAATTAAAAAATCTAATCAAATCATTCAATTTCAAAATCAAAAAAAATCCCCATACCCTAACTTCATAAAACAAAATTTAATATATAAAAAAAACAACAAAACCCAAAACCAAAAAAAAAATCCCACAAAAACACAAAAAAAAAACCACAAAAACAACCCCCCCCAAAAAAAAACCCCCCCCAACCCCCCAAAAAAAAAAACCCCCCCCAAAAAAACCACCCCCCCACACCCCCCCCCCCCACCAACCCAAAAAAAACCCCAATAAAACCCCCAACCCCCCCCCCCCCAAACAAACCCCCCCACCAAAAAAAAACCCCCCCCAAAAACCCAACCCAAACCCCCCCCCCCCCAACCCCACCCAAAACCCCCCCCCCCCCCCCCCCCCCCCCCCCCCCCACCCCCAAAAACCCAAAAACAAACCCCACAAAAAACCCCCAACCAACCCCCCCCCCTACCCCCCCAAAAAACCCCCCCCCCCCCCCCACCCCCCCCCACCCCCCAAAAAAAACAAACCCCCCCACAAACTACCCCCCCCCCCCACCCCAAACCAAAAAAACCCCCCAAAAACCAACCCCCCCCCCCCCACAACCAAATTCAACAACCATTCCCCCCCCCCCAAAAAAAACCCCCCCCCCAACCAAAACCCCAAACCCCAACACCCCCCCCCCCCCCACCCCAAAAAAAAAAAACCCCCCCCCCCCCACCACCAAAACCCCCCCACCCAAACCCCAAACCCCCAACCCAAACCCATAAACACCCAAACCACCCCCCCCCCCCCAAAAACCCCCCACCCCCCCCCCCCCCCCCCCCCCCCCCCCCCCCCCCCCCCCCCCACCCCCCCCCCCACCCCCCCCCAACACCCCCCCCCCCCCCCAAAAACCCCCAAACCAAAAAAACCAACACCCCCCCCCCAAACCATCCCCCCCCAAAAAACCCCCAAAAAAAAAACCCCACAACCCCCCCCCCCCCCAAACCCCCCCCAAAAACCCCCCAACACCCCCCCAAACCCCAAAACACACCCCCCACCCCACCCCCCCCCCCCCCCCCCCCCCCCCTCCCCCCCCCAACCCCCCCCCCCCACCCCGCCCCTCCGCCCCACCCCCCCCCCCAAACCACCCCCCCCCCCCCCCCCCCCCCCCCCCCCCCCCCCCCACCCCCCCCAAAAAAACCCCCCCCCAAAACCCCCACCCCCCCCCCCCCCCCACCCCCCCCCCCCCCCCCCCCCCCCCCCCCCCCACCCCCCCACCCCCCCCCCCCCCAAACCCCCCCCCCCCCCCCCCCCCCCCCCCCCCCCCCCCCCCCACCCACACCCCCCCCCCAACAACAAAACACCACCCCCCCAACCCCCATATCCCCCCCCCCCCCCCCAAAAACCCCCCCCCACACCCCCCCCCATTCCCTAAACCCCACATCCAAACCCAAAACATAAACCCTCCCCCCCCCCCCCACCAACCCCCAACCCACCCCCCCCCCCCCCCAAAAAACAACCCCCCCCCCCCCCCCCCCCCCCCCCCCCCCAACCCCCCCCCAAAACCCCCCCCCCCCCCCCCCCCCCCCCAAACACAAACCATTCCCCCCCCCCAAACCACCCCCCCCCCCCCAACCCCCCCAATTCAAAAACCCCCTTCACCCCCACCCCCAAAAAAACCCCCCCCAACCCAAACAAAACCCCCACCCCCCCCCCCAACCCAACCCCCCCCCCCCAAAACCCCAAAACCCACCCCCCCCCCCCCAAAAAACCCCACCCACCCAACCCAACCCCCCCCCCCCCCCCCCCCCCAAAAAAACCACCCCCCAACAAACCCCCCCCCCCCCCCCCCCCCCAAAATCCCCCCCCCCCCATACCCCCCCAAAACCCCCCCATCCACCCCCCCCCCCCCCCCCACCCCCCAACCAAACCCCCCCCATACATCCCACCCCCCCCCCCCCACACAAACCCAACCCCCCCCCAAAAAACAAAAAAACCCCCCCCCCCCCCCAAACCAAACCCAAACACACAACCCCCCCCCCCCCCCCATAACACCCCCCCCCCCACCCCCCCCCCAAACATATCCCAAACCCCCCCCCCCCCCCCCCCAAATTAAAAAAATCCCCCCCCCCAAACCCCATTCACAAACCCCCCAACCCCCCCAAACCCCAAAACCCACCAAAACCCCCCAACCCCACCCCAAAACCCCCCCCCCCAAAAACCCCCCCAATCCCCCCCCCCCAAAATACCAAACCCCCCCACCCCAAACCCCCCAAAAACCCCCCCAAAAAATCCCACCCCCCCCCCCCCACCCCCAAAACCCAAAAAAAATCCCCCCCCCCAAAAAATTACCAAACCCCCCCCCCCCCCCCCCACCCCCCCCCCCCCTCCCCCCCAACAAACCCCCCAAACCCCCCCCCCACCCCCCCAAACCCCCAAAAAACAAACCCCCCCTACATTTCCCCCCCCCCCCCCCCACACCCCCCCCCCCTCCCCACCCCCCCCCCCCCCCCCACCCCCCCCCCCCCCCCCATTCCCCCCCCCCCCCCCCCCCCCCCAAACCCCCCAAAACCCCCCCCCCCCCCCCCCCCAAACCCCAACCCCCAACCCCCAACCCCCAACCCCCCACCCCCCCCCCCACCCCCCCCCCCCCCAACCCAACCCCCCACCCCCCCCCCACCAAAAAACCCCCAACTCATAACCCCACCACCCCCCCCCCCATCCCCCAAATCAAAACCCCCCCCCCCCCCCCCCCAACCCCCACCCCCCAACCAAAACCCCCCCCCCCCCCCCACCCCCCATACCAAAAACCCCCCCAAAAAACCATCAACCCCCCCCAACCCCCCCCCCCCCCCCCCAACCCCCCCCCCCCCCCCCCCCAACCCCCCCCCCCCCCCCCCCCCCCCCCCCCCACCCCATTCCCCCCCCCCCCCCCCAAACCCCCCCCCCCCACCCCCCCCCCCCCCCCCCCCCCCCACCCCACAAAACCCCCCCCCCCCACCCCCCCCCACCCAACCCCCCCCCCACCCCCCCCCCCCCCACCCCCCCCCCCTCCCCCCCCCCCCCCCAACCCCTCCCCCCCCACCCCCCCCCCCCCCCCCCCCCCCCACCCCCCCCCCCCCCCCCCCCCCCCCCCCACCCCACAAAACCCCCCCCCCCCCCCACCCCAAAACCCAACCCCCCCCCCCCCCCCAAAACCCATATAAACCCCCCCCCCCCCCCCCCCCCCCAAAAAAAACCCCCCCCCCCCCACCCCCCCCCCCCCCCCCTCCCCCCCCCCCCCCCCCCCCTCCCCCCCCGCCCCCCCCCCAACCCCCCACCCACCCCCCCCCCCCCCCCCCCCCCCCCCCCCCCCCCCCACCCCCCCAACACCCCCCCCCCCAACCCCCCCCCCCCCCCCCCCCCCACCCCAACACCCCCATCACCAACCCCCCCCCCCCCCCCCAAAAAAAAATTTCCCCCCCCCAAAACCCCCCCCACCCCAACCCCCCCCCCCCCCCCCCCCCCCAAAACCCAACACAAAAACCCCCCCCCCCCCCCCCCACCCCCCCCCCCCCCCCCCCCCCCCCCCCAAAAAACCCCACCAAACCTTACATCCCCCCCCAACCAAAACCCAACTACCCTTTCCCCCCAACCCATTAAACCCCCCCCCATCAAACCCCCCCCATAAAACACAAAACCACCCCAACCCCCATCCCCCACATTCCACAACCTACATAAACAACACCCACCCCCCCCCCCCCCCCCCCCCCCCCCAAATTTTCCAAAAAAAAACAACCCCCCCCCAACCCCCCCAATCCCCCCCCCAAAACAACCCCCCCCCCCCCCCCCAAACCAAAAAACAACAAAACCCCCCACAAAAATTACCCCAAAAAAAAACCCAAACACACATCACCAAAAACACCACCCCCCCCCCAAAACAACCCCCCAACCCCACACCCCCCAAACACCCAACCCCCCCCCCACATAACCTCCAATTTCCCCCAAAAAAAACCCCAAACCAAAAACCCACCCAAACCTAACAACCATCCAAAAAAACCCCCCCCTCCCCCCAACCATCCTTATTTTAGTTTCCACCCCCACCCCCCACCCCTATCAAAGTACACAAAAATTCCCCCTACCAACAAAAAATTTCCCACAAATCAACCCAAAACCAAACATCCAAATTTTAATTCACCAAGATCTATTCCCATTAATACCCTTTTAATTCACTGGGCATCCCAAAAAAAATCTTAAGTCAATTTCTCCAATTTAACTAACTAAATAAACCACTGTTTAAACCACCAACCACAAACCCCATCAAAAAAAAAAAATCATTTAAACCCCTCGAACCACCAAACAATCAAACACCACCCCAAAAAAAACCAAAAACATACCAACAACAAACCAATTTATACCCCTCCCCCCATTCACAAAAAAAAAATCCAACAACCATAACTACTTCCACCACAAAACCACATAAAGTGATTCCCAAAACTCAAAAAAAAACATCCACCCTTTACCCTAAACCCAACCACACAAACATCATCAAAAACACCCACCCCCAACATACCTTGTGTCAATAACATACAACAAACAGGTGTCCCAGGTGAAAAAAACTATAAAACAACCCCATTTTTTATGGGGTTGGACAAATTTGAAACCATCTATCATTTTGGGTAATGGTCATGGAGTTTAAAACTACACAACGAAGTCCTTGAGTTTTGATATAATACAGACATATGTTACTAGCCTGCTTTATAATAACATAACACACATCTTTCCCTAATTTTTAATGACTTATTTAAAACAGTGCATATTATTTATCATTCCTTTGTTGTCAATTAACTATTTATTTTTACTTACATTATTCTTATTTTTATTAAATACTATTGCCAATTAATGAATCCAATTAAGGGTTTTCTGACCTCGCATATAATTTTGGTTCAAAACTTACATTATTTTCAATATATTCACCATTCCCCAACACATAAAACTAATTAACGTTCCCCATCCTACTTTTTCATTCCTATCCAATAATGTCTTCCCAAACTCCACGTTTTCTAATACTAATTCCTTATTATAAATACAAATAAGTAAAGTGTTACCTAATTAAAACCCTTTTAATTTATACATGTTTAGATTCTGGAAGTTTGCCTCTACGTTCACATATATGTAATATGGCTAGAAGTATTTTGTGTCGGAAGATTTTGTAAGTTGAACGTATAAAACTATAAGTTGATATGGTTATTACACACTTTTGAGCGATATAGGAAAATGTTAAATAGACGGATGAATAAGAAAGTTAAATGGAATGTTTGCTGTGGACTGTCCGGTTCTAACGAGACTAAAATGGACAGAATCGGATGGACAGAAGACTAGATTGACGAAGGAAGAGGTGGAACAGTTTGTACAGAAGTCAAAATTGCATGCATCCTGCTCACAAATTTAGCAGACCTACAAAGCCTGTGACGTCATGCTCTCCACAATGAACGCTTTGGCCAATAAAAAGGAGGAGCGCAATTTGAACAAGGGACACAAAAACGTTTTGAAACAGACTGGACGTAGAGTTGACACTACGTCTTTGCCATCTACGGTTGTGTGCGGCCTGCCAAGCCGTTAACGTCCAGTGGGATTTCTGAAGTCTGAAGGTAAGCTGGATTATGAAGACTATCATGTATATATTTCATTTATTACATATTATTACCTAATGAATATTATTTGTACTGGACAGCCGATAGGATAGTCTGGCGCTCTCTCTTACAAACCTCTACACCTCACGGTAGAAGTGGAACGACTAAGTAAGAAAGAATATTATTTGTGTCTTAATGCTAGGAATTGCATCAGTTTATTTAAATTTGTGCATGATGAGAAGGATCAAGCATATTCAGAAAACTATAAGGCCTGTGATTAATATTTGGAAGGATCAAGCTGTAAAGTATTTAAGGATGTACAGGAGTGGATAAAACAAGATGACTGTTAGTATATATAACTAATTGAAATGGTTAAGCTTGTACTGTATTACTGAAATTATGTCCTTGCTTACTATGAATTTATAACTTCGACATCTGATGACTGACTGGTCTGACATCTGGGCTTGTCAATTACAAACCTAGCCAGATACTATCCAAGACCGATATTTGGTTTTAGGTTCATTTGACAATTCGATCATACTGTCAACTATCAGAAACCTGTGTTGTTCATCAATGGCAATCCCACATAAGTGGCGGAACCCAAAGTGTGAACTACTGCTGGTTCTTGATACCCCTACTGTTGGGTCTGCCAAGACTGATAATTCCAGTGACAGTTCGGTGTCAGCAATATCAAGAATCAATGATAAGTGTTCAATAAAGGACCTGACAGAATCCATAAATGAACCAACAGCTATTATATTATTACATGAGCAAGTCAAATGATGATCATAGTGTACTAAAGTCAAAGAACTCAAAGAACAGTACCACTAGGTTAGTAAATCAAGTGTTCATTAACTTTACTAGCCAAGAGAATAGTATTCCAGGTCCTGAAGTGTAAAGGACAGTACAATTAATTAACTTACCAAGTGACTTGTGTTTAACACTTTTTTCCAAGAGGAAAAAACATTCCTACCATTACTGTAGATAAGAGATAATATTAGTTCTGTAAATTATTGTGTGAATATTTTATTAATCTTTTCCAAACAGCAGAAAAAATAAATCACTATAAATATCAAATGATTCATTAATTGTACTTGAGGACTTGTTTACTTTTTACCACTGTGTTTAATGTTTTTATTCATTTTATTTATCCCCTAGCATCAAATTTATCATAGGATAGTTGTGGGGAGGAGGCGCCTTAAATCCTGGTACTGCTTCTTATCATCTGGGCCAGGGATTTTCACAGTCTGACTATGCCTATGATGTCTATACACCAGTGCTTATTTCTAAGACTGGGGTATTACTTTTAAGACCAGAACTCTTGACTGGCATTCTATCCTTGTATCATCTGATACACCTGGATATCATCTTATCTATTACTTATATAATCAATAACCTCTCGCCACAGTTGTCAGGTTCTTGTTCATATTTTTGGTGGTTTGGAGATGATTTCCTTTTGTCCAGATGACTAGATCATCAGCAAAGAGTGCTTTTTGACAGGTGATGACATCTTGGAGGTCATTTATATATATAAGAAATAGTGTACAACTTAATGCTGATCCCTGGGGCCTTCCTTCCTCCAGGGTCCTTTGTTTTGATGTAGATCCACTGAATGTTATTCGGATTGTTCTGTTGTGGGAAAAAACCTTTCAGCCAGTTGTACATTCTCCCTGATATTCCCATTCTTCGCACGGCCTATACTCCAGACTCGATCACAGGCTTGTCTAAGGTCAATAAATGTTGCTAACACATTTTATTTTTGTCTTGGTAGGCATCACCTATCTCTTGGGTGAATCTTATCAACTGATCCATTGTCTATTTGTTTCTTCTAAAATCTGATTGATTGGTATTTAAGATCTTAGTGCTTTCTAGCCACCAATAAAGCCTTTCATTTATCATCCTTTCAGCGATCTTGCTTAAACCCATTAAAAAAAAAGAAGCAAATAAAAGTATTAAATAATGCATATAGTATTTTGGTTTTTAAATATATTTTTTTAAATTCACTGCATTTTAACTTACTTTTGGTGATAGCAGGAGAGGAAAGAAGACATCTGATTAAGCTGGGAAAACAGGTCATGGAGCAGGTCGAACACTTTAAATACATTGGAGCTGTCACAGAATGGAGGGGAGGCATCAAAGAAGAGTTGGCGATCCGAAGAGCAGCAGCTGGGAAACTTTTTCAAGCCATAAATCGAGGATTCCTCAGCAAAAGAGAAGTTGGTAAGAAGACGAAGATGGCTGTATACGGCTCCACCTATGTACCAGTCTTGACGAGTCATGGGCAATGACTACAACCCACAAATGCCAGATTCAAACCTCAGAAATGAGGTATCTGAAGAAGGTGGTTGAAGTAGCAAGAAGAGACATGGTCCGCAACGAGACGATACGTCAAAGCCTAAAAACCCAACCTTGGCAGATCCAAGTAGAACAGTCCCAACTGAGATAGTTTGGCCATGTCTGCAGAATGGGAGAAGATCGGCTATCATGGCAAGCGTGGGAAACTAAGAGCCTGGGATTCAGACCTCCAGGACGACCGAAAGTCCGCTGGCAGGACAACATTAGACAATCTTTGAAGGACCGAGGACTAGAATGGAACCAAGCCAGGAGGAAGACAGTCGATAGAAAAGGATGGCGCCCTCTCTTACAAACCTCTGCACCTCACGGTAGAATAGGAACGACTAAGTAAGTAAGTATAAATAACTTTTCAAGAAAATGGAACAATAAAAATTTGTTTCTGCTGTTGAAGGCATGTAGTGGTAGTTTATCGGCCTCCATCCTCATGAGATGGCCAAACCACTTAATCCTACGTATCTCCATATTCCCGATGCAGGATGCAGCTCCAACAATTCCTCCGAAGTCATCACATCTCACCCGGTCTCTCCTGGCAACACCAATGGCCCATGTCAAAATATCTCATCTCCCACGATGTGATTTTACCCTCTTTTGGGCTTGGGTAAGGGACACTGTTTGGCACTGATAGCAAAGAGTTGGTAAGAATATATTAGTTATTGGCTGTCGTTAAGTGTCCATACTGATATTCAGATGTTTGATTAGTGGTAACACTTAGTAAGTCCCTGAAATGGCTTTTTCACATCTCGTTTCAATTTCTCTGTCACGTTTTCTAAATCTCTGTCTAATGTATTCAGAAAACTATGAACACGAAGTTACAATAATATACAGTCAGCGAAGTGCATAACCTTCGTGAAAATCCCAGATGAGTGAATACACAATATCAGCACAAATAAATACGCTGTCGCACTAGATAATTAAAGGCATCCATCACAATATATTCATCAACTTTCACCATCCCACATCGCTTTGCTTTCCCGTGGTTTCCCCTGCTCACCTCTGACCTCTTTTCTTCTTCTCCACCAATCAAAATATTATATAAAAATAGCCCCTTCAGTCATAATTGACTATGGGAATGCGCCCCTGAGGTGACAGCCCTCAGTTGCTTATTTCCCTGTTGCTCCTTTCAGCCAATCAGACCCCCCCCCCCCCCCCCCCTTACATTCTCCCATGAAATGCTGACCACGCTGTTTTGTGTCGTCAAGTTTGTAGTAAAGTGAATCTGTGTGACAACATGATTAAATTCCCCGCTCAAAACGAACTAGCTAACGTATTTTTAATTCTATAAATAACTACAGTATTTGAAATTTGTCGGAGGGGCAAGTCAAATTTACCGCCAACAATTTCGCTAGTAGATTTGAATTTTTCTAAGAAACAATTTAAAAGTTACCACCCACACACATCCACCCCAATATTTATCGAAGAGCATAGTACAAAATTAACAACCAATCAAATCGTTACCTCTTTTTTGTAAGGACAAGAATATTTTGGTTGAAGGGGAAATAGTGCCTATTTTGGGTTTTTGACCGAATTTAGATAATTTATTTCTCCAAAACTAAAGATAATAAAAATGAAAGGGATATCTTGAATTATAGCGCTGATATTGCTTAACACATAAACATAAAGGTTCCCTCATAAAAAAATGATCTTAACTTAGTAAAATTTAATTTAGTGATATTTTCATATCAGGGACAGGTCATATTTAATTATTTAAAAATTACCCAGATGCAAATGCAAAAGAATAATTAAAGGAAAAGTATATGTAACGATAGGAAGGAATTGGCCGTTTAGTTATCACTTTTTATAATTAAAATCGGTCCATAAATAACTATGATATAAAATAAACAAATTTGGCCCGATTAGACAAACACACTTAAAACTGCTCAATTTTATAGCCTCGGAAATAGTTAACTTTTTTGACTCGTCATCTGATTGGTTGGGTGTAGTTTGATAACAATTAAGAACTTCTTGTAAGTTCCGCCATAAAACCAAAAAGCTTCTATGCCGAGCTGACATATACTGAAAGAGACAGAAGGACAAGCCTTTGCCGTCTGTACTGCGAGCTCAGTGCTAGAGCCCTTTACTGTCTATCAGCTTGTGTGTGTGAATATTCTTTACTTGATGGTTAGACAGACAATTTTGTTAGCCTATTTTATTAACTTAAATAACAGGCTGTGTGTGCCGTATTTTTTCGATACTGCCGCTGGGAGATGTGTTGTGTCACGACGACCTAAGTAGGAATGTGCCTATAGCAGGCTTATTTGGAGTGAAAAATGTGTAAAATGTTTGCCAATTGGCCTTACAAATTTGCGACTGTAAGTGCAGTATTAATAAATTGGTATTGGCTTCTGGAGTGACACATTTTTCAAATATCATATGAAAACATGTAGGGAATGTTAGAATGAAGTAATCAACAGGTCACAAGCTATATTGTACACACCATGTTTATTGTATTGAAGACCAACAATGTATGAGGAACATTGGCTTTGAATCAACACTGAAGAAGAGTGGTTACACGAAACTGATTGTGGACAACGGAATTTAAGGTCTGGTGCGACTTGTTAGCACAATTGGCTGATTTGGTAAGTTTTAGTATTGATTAGGTGTGGAATTGGTAGAGACAGGCTTTACATAGAATGGACTGTCCTTCTTATTCCAGGTTGCATTACGAAGTACCTTGTTGCTGCAGTAAACTAAGACGAAGAAAGTGTGGGAGTTGAGCGCTCTGAATACAAGTGGAGCTAGATCCCTTATCTTCAGCCAGGAGTCACATGTTGGTGCTCCTGACTATTATCATCAGAACAGCAGCATTACAATAATAAAGATAAGTCCTTCAGAAAGGCACATGACTGTTCATCCAAAGCTCTTCCACCATATATATATATATATTATATATATATATATATATATTTATATATATATATATATATATATATATATATATATATATATATATATATATATATATATATATATATATATATATATATCTTACCATTTAAGATAATGACAATAGCAGACCCTGTAGTGTAGAACCAACAGCAGTAGAATTAGTTTTAACTGGAACTGTGTGTGTGCATATTTTATTGTGACCAAGTTATAATAATGGAACAGAATATCCAAGTTATATATTTTCTCATGTAAATATAAAGTTCTTGATTTTGAAAAGAAAAGTACTGACCCCAAAAAGATTGAGGTTCAGTACCATTAAACTGTAAATATATTATAATCAAACAGTCTTGCTTACTTACTTTTTTTACTTACTTACTTACGTAGTCGTCCCCCTGTGGCCGGGTAGGGAATTGGGGGTTGCTGTTTAATTGCAGAGAGTGTTAGATCTAGATTACTAGCTTGACCGCTAGAGTTCGCAATTTCTCCCTTACAGTCTTACGGGATTTTACCAGGTTCGGGGACTATCCTCTAAGGTGTTCTATTAGAGCAGATGTGTTTTATTTATATGATTTACCAGCAAGAGCAGTTATGGTTCATTTATATTTCCTTCCTTCCTCTCATGAATGTATGGCAAAGCAAATGAGTGACGACCTGCCTTTAGTATCAACTTGACTTTTATTTAATTATAACGTAATTACAAGTCGACATGGCAAAACTTCATAAGACACATATGACAATTATTCTTCCGAGCATATTTCTTCTCAAAATCCCGCTGTATGAGTTTCTAACTTCATTATAACCATTCTGGTTCTATTCTTAGGAAATTCTTTCTTGTTCATAATGCCATATTTTCAAGTAAGTGCATACCAGTAGTTCAATAGGGATTACTCTGCTTCTTCAGGATATAAAATTGCCATATCTCCTCCTGATATGTTATTGTTTCATCAAAACAAATCAATCCTGCATGTACATTTGAAAAGAAAACTTTCAGCCATTATTTCCTTTCTAAATCTGCAACAATCATTCGATTTCGACATGTCAATAATTGTATAGTAATTAGTTCCTACTTACAGACTTCGAATATAGAGTTTAAATACACAAAAATGCACTTTGAAGAGAACATGCTATCATCCCTGGAATTTCTAATTCTTCAACTTGAATAAACTTACATGCAGTAAACCACTGCGTTATGAGCACAAACTTGCTTGTCTTACTAGCTAGACGCGTCCCTTCCAACTAACTAGGCTGCTGGGGAAAATCGCGACTCTTCAAAATTTTCTGAGCTCACGATTGGATAAAAAGTAATCTACGCTGTTCCCATCCTACAGTCCGTTCCTATGATTAAATTTTAACTAACTTCTATCAGCTAAGCTATGGTCTGTATTTGTTATAAAGGAAAATTCCTAAAATGACGCATTCCCTGTCACATATAGATCCCGGGGCTCCACAAATGTATCCCGTAAAGAGACATTTGAGTACTATCAAGAACAAAAATTTATCCCAAAAAAATTTTCTAAGTCCAAAAATTTTTTCAAAAAAATTTTCAAGTTCAAAAATTGTCTAAGTCCAAAAATATTTCCGAAAATTTAACGAAATTCCTACATCTGAGCTCCTATGTCTATATGGAACTGTCGTCTATAAAGGGGCCTTATAGATGGACATCATCTCCAAAAAATTGCAAACTATCTTTTACATCAATACATATTTCAACCAAATTTACAAATTGCAACACTGACCAACAAAATCTGCAAATCAATCATAAGGTCATCACCAAAAAATGTGACGAGTGGCAACACTGGGAAATGAACAATAAACTATCTTATTTGCAGAACTTGGCTGCATTATCATAATCTATTACATTTCATTCAAAAATATAGTTGATTACCTTCTCTTGAATATGTTGGGGGTGTTATCTCTTTTCTTTTCCTGTTATTTGCTCCATATATAAGTCTACAAGACTTTAAAAAATCTTTTTTTCTTCCTGTCGTACTTATTTATTCTATTTTCCAAGTACTCTGCAATATCCCAAGAAATGTCCAGGATCTCCAATTCCTATGGTAATGGTAATCCACTTTCATAGAATAGCCAATGTTTTCATGGGTACTCATCATTTTTTTTTTCTAGTGAATGAGCCACTTGCTCATTATTACATGTAGAAAACATCTCTAGACATAATATGCATATTTTATCAGACGATAATATAACCAGCATCATTTTTATAAGTAATCATTTTTCACAATAAAAGCATTAATACCTCATGGCTTATCCTTATTTATTTATTTGAATGTTTCCTGTTATTGACATTTTCTAAATGGTAAGTGTATAAATTCGTTCTAAGTCCGTCACTGTAGAAAATGTTCTATTTTACATTTTTTTTTCTTCTTCAAAATATGTGATGTTTGTCTCCAATATCCGTACGTCTGGTGGTGATCCTGTCCATTAGTCAGTTATTTCTAATCATTCCTTCTTTTCTGTCAAGACAGTATTTTTTTCTGTGAACTCTTTCCTTGAAATATTATTTTATATATATATTTATTCTTCAAAGATCTTCTTTGACTTACCATACATCAATTTTCAAACATCTAATTATTCAGCAACCAACAGACGAATATGTTACTATCATATTATGAAATATAAGGGAAAAGGAAAATATAGTTTCAAATCATCATGAATTTTCTACGTTGGGTTCCGTATTACTTTATTTTCTCTGTTAAGACAACTACTTATACTCTTGACAATATGTATCCATGTTGTCACTCTCAAGGCATCCTTGTATACAGTTTATTTTTGTCTCCTTTTTTTTTCATAACACCAATGTATCATTTATGGTGTTCCAATATAATTGTATCCATTCTAGTCCTCCTGTTATCTTGAGAATTCATCCTTAGTAACTCCCTGTGTACCTTATCTAGCAATACATTTATCAAAAACACATCAAACAATTATTTATGGAACAATCAACTGAGATGTAAGAACTTTTGACAATATGAGATGAAAAAAAAATTTTGGGGTCATCACTCAAAAAATGTGACATAGAAGGGAAGAAAAAATATTCAATTGATCGTGAGGAATCTACAATATTCTCATAAGACAAAGTTCCTGGTACTCTGACTACTATTTATCCATATTATTTCTGGTTATCCTTGCATACAGTGTACCATTTCCATTTTCTTTATAAGTCCAATTCATCGCTCATGGTGCTCCAATATTTAAAATGTGGATCCTTCCTATTCCTCTTATTCTGTACTGGAAATACATCCTTATTAATTGTCCATGTACTATATCTGCGAATATGTATCAACAATATATCAACTAATCATTTATGGAACCATTAACACAAATGTCTAGACTTTACCAAAACATGAACAAAAACATGTCTTTTTACATATGTGCAAAATTTCGACACCAACTCTGCCTTCGCTGGTCGAGGGTTAGTCAGAGTTATGTGGTGCCTGTAACATCCGCTGACTACAGCCAGATGGGTGACTTATGGTACTTATAATTCAAAAATCTCGTCCGTCAGTTATCTTAAGTGTGGGGCGGGGGTCTATTTCATGGTGTCCGTGACAAAGTTTGCTGCATTTCCAATCTAGGTATTCTTTTCTTATGTCATAATATCTCCATGATATATCTGTGACATGTCTGTCCTTGGGATAACATTATTATTATTTTTTCAATATCCTCGGGGTGAGCAGATCTCAGTACGTCCAATTTCATCAATCATGTATTTTTCTCCTGTAATTCTGGGTATTAAAAGAAGACTTGCAATTGCTTCACATAAGCTAATACAGATGAAAAACCTATGGCAAGGCACAAGCAAAGAAACAAAGTTACAACTGATCAGAGCATGTATATTCCCAGTAGCAACATACGGCTGCGAGACTTGGACACTCAATAAAACAGTTGCAAAAAAGATTACATCATTCGAAATGAAATGCTACAGAAGGATGTTGAGAATACCTTGGACAGAAAAAAAGACCAACAGAGAAGTACTGCACTCACTAAATGTACAGGAACATTGGCTCCTAAATACCATCGCAATAAGGAAGCTGAAATTTTTCGGTCATATAAAAAGACATAATAGTCTGGAAAAAACAGTGATGGAAGGCATGGTCCCTGGAAAAAGGGGAAGGGGTCGACCTAGACGACGGTGGACCCAGGACATCACAGAGAGTCTGAACTTGTCTTTGGCTGATGCAGGTCGACTTGCCCAGAATCGTGATGCGTTCAGAGCAGCTGTAATGGAGACAACGTTCTGGAAAGAATACGTCACATGATGAATTCTGGGTATGTTATGAGTATAATAAATTGTCAATTTATTTCAACTATCGTACAACATTCTGTAATTCGTGATAAGGAATAGTCATTTGTTATACAACCATGTTCATATTACAAAGGCAATGAGCAAAAATCAAAGTTTCTCCAAAAATGCAGATGTATCTCTATTTCTCCTACCTCTGGGCGTAGTAATTATTCAGTCATTATTTTTTTTTTCATTATTTAATCTCCATTTTGTGTCCTTAGTACCTGTGGTTCCATGGGATTATCATAATCTATTTGTCTCTTGTCTACTGATAATCCTTCAATAATGACTTCAAATATGGTCCTCATATGTGCAGTAATCATCTGCTCTGATTTGTTCCATGTCCATGGTATTCATCAAATATTCTATTATATCCTTGTCTTATCTCGTAACCACGAAAGACTAAAATTATTGCTCCTCCAATGTTAATGTGGGGGATTTTGTGCATAAACATTACAACAAAATCTCAGCTGTGACAACATAAAGTTTCACCCTAATAGGAAATTGCATCTTCATCATACATAAACAGTTGCTTCTTCATCTCATGTGCCATCAGTGGCTATCATCCGGTAGTGGGTGTTTAATATGGGTTCAGCATATACAAATGCTATAGAAGGGTATTTCATTTGCTAAGTCAGCATGTGCAAATGCTATTTCTTTAACATGGGCAAAGGCATCATCAACAAATAGGTGTAATGTGTTCAATCTGGGGTTAGCATATACTAATGCTCTCAAAGGATTTTTCATTTGCAAAAAATCAGCATGCGCAAATGTCATTGGGGTACTTGTCATAGGCAGTATCAACAAAATACTGCTGGAGTATCAGAGATCATGCTGGTGGGGGTATGACTGGTAATGGGCAGTAGGAGTAAAAACTAATTTCTCACTCTGAAATGGTGATTTATTTTCTCTTTTTCTTATCTTTTATGTCGACTGCTAACCTCAGGGAATTCAATGTTTTACAATATTTGCTTATGTGGTTTTTCGTATGTCCGGTAATCAATAACTCGTCTATCTCTGTCAAGCTGAGGACGACTTTTACGTTGATATATGTTGTTTCTACTGTAAACACTGTAACTTCGCCTATCCGCGTATGTTACTTTACGATGGGTTGAACAACTGTCATCATCTTCATCTGGGGTGTAGGATTTTCTGTTTCCTTCATGTGAAGGGTTTTCGCTTCGTCTGTGTACGTGTTTCGAGGTATAGCAACCTCCCGTTGTAGAGTTGTATAACATTTCTTCCTTTTCAATAGAACCTGCATTAGGTTTCTGTAGGTCTACAGCATAATAGCTTCCAGTATGCGAGCCATATACATATTTATCTGGGGCAGTGGGATGTGCGTCTACTTTAGGATAACTTCCTGGCAGACAATATTCATTTCTCTTATTGAAATTGGGCAGGTGGCGCGGAACGTGTTTGTTATGCATTGTCCAGGTATTTTCATGTGTAAAACGATAGCTGTATGGGCTGGCCTGCCTATACCCTTGTTGTCCATGCATTTTCCAGTCTTATTTATTCCTTGTTAATCGTGGTTTCCTTATGCACTAGGGTTGATTATAGTCGGATTTTCTCTGCTCTTTGTAGAGGACTGGTCACTAGGCAACATATAAGTGATGTGTGGCCGGGTAGGGAATTGGGGGTTGCTGTTTAATTGCAGAGAGTGTTAGATCTAGATTACTAGCTTGACCGCTAGAGTTCGCAATTTCTCCCTTACAGTCTTACGGGATTTTACCAGGTTCGGGGACTATCCTCTAAGGTGTTCTATTAGAGCAGATGTGTTTTATTTATATGATTTACCAGCAAGAGCAGTTATGGTTCATTTATATTTCCTTCCTTCCTCTCATGAATGTATGGCAAAGCAAATGAGTGACGACCTGCCTTTAGTATCAACTTGACTTTTATTTAATTATAACGTAATTACAAGTCGACATGGCAAAACTTCATAAGACACATATGACAATTATTCTTCCGAGCATATTTCTTCTCAAAATCCCGCTGTATGAGTTTCTAACTTCATTATAACCATTCTGGTTCTATTCTTAAATCAATCCTGCATGTACATTTGAAAAGAAAACTTTCAGCCATTATTTCGTTTCTAAATCTGCAACAATCATTCGATTTCGACATGTCAACAATTGTATAGTAATTAGTTCCTACTTACAGACTTCGAATATAGAGTTTAAATACACAAAAATGCACTTTGAAGAGAACATGCTATCATCCCTGGAATTTCTAATTCTTCAACTTGAATAAACCTTCATGCAGTAAACCACTGCGTTATGAGTACAAACTTGCTTGTCTTACTAGCTAGACGCGTTCCTTCCAACTAACTAGGCTGCTGGGGAAAATCGCGTCTCTTCAAAATTTTCTGAGCTCACGATTGGATAAAAAGTAATCTACGCTGTTCCCATCCTATAGTCCGTTCCTATGATTAAATTTTAACTAACTTCTATCAGCTAAGCTATGGTCTGTATTTGTTATAAAGGAAAATTCCTAAAATGACGCATTCCCTGTCACACCCCTTCTACCGTGAGGTGTAGAGGTTTGGAAGAGAGAGCGCCAGACTATCCTATCGGCTGTCTTCCTCCTGGCCTGGTTCCATTCTAGTCCTTGATCTTTCAAAGATTGTCTAATGTTGTCCTCCCAGCGGACTTTGGTTTACTTTTTTTAAATTAAAGTTAAAGTTCTGTTTGAAATTTTAAATTGTTAGAAAACATTACCCTAGACACTTTGCCAAATAAGACCACACAGATATCCTACTCAACTCCGCCTATGCCGGTCCCAAGCCCGGATGAAAAAGGAGGAGGGCGGCCTGCATGGAGGCCGTAAGGAGGCAGCCCCTCCACCATGCAAAGGCACAACAGGCCAATCACCTGTTTGTCTTAAATTATGATTACAAGCAATACAAGAGAGAAAACCGGACTGATTCTAAAGGCGACGAACTGGAACGGACTACGGACTACGACTTATGGAACATGGAACACAAGAAGTATAAATTGGAAAGAAGAGGAGCCAATTGAAGAGATGAGGAAAGCAAAACTAGAAATCCTGGCTATTACCGAAACAAAGAAAAAGGGACAAGGAGTCATGGATCTCGATGGCAACACTCTGCTATACATTGGTGTACCAACATCTGAAAGAGCTAAAGGGGGCGTGGGTTGCATTGTGGCAAAAAACCAGAAAGATAGTGTCAAGGGATGGAACTTTGTCTCGGAGCGCATTATGGTTGTAAAACTAAAAGAAGGAGAAACCATAGTCAACCTGGTCATAGTGTATGGGCAGAATGAGAATGAGAGAGCAGAGGCCAATGAAGAATTCTTCGAGCTGCTTCAAAGGACAGTGGATGACTGCCTAGATGAAATTACCATGCTCGGAGATTTCAATGCCAGAGTTGGAAATGACCATGCTAGATGGGGTGGATTTATCGGAAGATATGGAGAAGATACTCTCAATGACAATGGAAAGCGACTGCTCAGATTCTGCAGTGAGCAGAATCTGATCATTACCAACACAAAGTTCCCCCATAAGCGCATACATGCATACACTAGGTGTGAACCAACAAAGAATGAGAAGTCAGTGATCGACTATGCCATTGTTAGAAGGAGCTCATTCAAATATGTCCGGGATGCTAGAGTCTGGAGGGGGCCAGAAATTGGAAGTAATCACTACCTGCTTACAATCAAAAGAACAACTGAAAGAGTTGCTCAGTATAGGAACTGCCCAGAACCACGCAAGAAACCAAGTAAACGAACGGAAGAAATGAGCATTAAGACCTACAAGCTGAGAGAGCCAGAAATTAAGACCAGATATCAGGGACTTATTGCTACAGCGGTGAGAAACACAGAAGAACAACCTGATGACTTGGAAACCCTGTGGCTTAAATTCAAGGACATCATAAAGACAGCTGCTGCAGAAGGATGTGGTGAAGTCCGACTTGGGAACAAGAGAAAGAGGACACCTTGGTGGACAGAAGAAGTCAAAGAGAAAATAAGAGAGAAGAAAATGGCATGAAAACAATAATTAGGAGCTAAAAACACAGCAGGACAAATAGAGAAATATAGAGAATATGTGATACTCAGAACAGAAGCAAAGAACAAGGTGCTAGCGGCAAAACAGAAGTCCTGGGAAGAATTTGGAGAAAAGCTAGAAAAGGATGCGCAAGAAAACCAGAAATTGTTCTAAAAGACCCTAAAGAACATGAGGAAGGAAAAACAATGCCCTCTTAAATTTATAAAGGACAAGCAAGGCAAATTGCTTACTGCCCCGAAGGAAGTAATGGAGAGATGGAAAGAATATTTCTCAGAACTCCTTGATGGTGAGCAGGGTAGAGCATCAGAAATGATAAGCACTAGCACAGAAGAGGATACAAATGGTGATGAAGATGACATAAAGATGGAAGAACTGAAGGCAGCACTGGAGAAAATCAAGATGGGCAAAGCAGCAGGGCATGATGGTATAACACCAGAAATGGTTAAGTACATGGGAGCATCAGGCGACCTATTACTCCTAAGGGTCCTACAGGCAGCATGGTGCAACAAGGCCATACCAAAGGATTGGGAGATTGCCATCATAACACCGATTTTAAAAAAAGGGTGACAATCGACAATGTGGAAACCACAGAGGCATATCCCTTCTCAGTGTCCCTGGTAAAATCTACTCTAGAATCCTAGAGCAGAGACTCCGATGCCTAGCTGAGCCACAATTGGATGAAGCCCAGTGCGGATTCCGAGCAAACCGAAGTACTCAAGACCTAATCTTCACACTCAGGCAGCTGAGTGAAAAGGCCCTTGAGTACAAGAGTGAGATCCATCTGTGTTTCATAGATCTGGAAAAGGCGTTTGACAGGGTCCCCTGGAGCAAACTTTGGGACTGTTTGGCACGGAAGAACATTCCAGCACCTCTGATTCATGCTATACAGAGCTTCTACAAGTCTTGCAGAAATTATGTGAGGACAGCAAACTATAAGCCAGAAGAGTTCAGGACCACCACTGGTGTAAGACAAGGCGATATCCTGTCACCTTATCTTTTCATACTAATCATGGACGATGTCATCAAGGCATGTAAGGAGAGAACAAGAAAGTATTCAGTGGGGTACTGGAAGATGAGACAGGTCTGTATTTCAGAGCTAGCATTTGCTGATGATGTTGTCCTGATTGCTAAATCAGAGACACATCTCCAATCCAACCTGCAAGTCTGGAAGGAAGAGCTGGAGAAGAGAGGGATGGTCATAAGCAGCTCTAAAACAAAATCCATGGTGATATCACGAGAAGAAAGAAAACATCAGATTAAGTTGGGAGAACAGGTCCTGGAGCAGGTCGACCACTTTAAATATCTCGGAGCGATTATAGACCGATAGGAAGGCATCAAAGAAGAGTTGGCCACTCGAAAAGCAGCGGCTGAGAGACTTTATCAAGCCATAAATCGATGATTCCTCAGCAACAAAGAGGTTGGTAAGAAAACGAAGATTGCTGTATACCGCTCCACCTATGTCCCAGTCTTGACATATGGATGCGAGTCATGGGCAGTGACTACAACCCACAAAAGCCAGATCCAAACCTCAGAAATGAGGTATCTGAGGAAGGTGGTTGAAGTAACAAGAAGAGACATGGTACGCAACCAGACGATACGTCAAGGCCTAAAATCCCACCCGCTGCAGACCCAAATAGAACAGTCCCAACTAAGATGGTTTGGCCATGTCTGCAGAATGGGAGAAGATTGGCTACCACGACAAGCATGGGAAACAAAGAGCCAGGGATCCAGACCTCCAGGACGACCCAGAGTCCGCTGGGAGGACAACATTAGACAATCTTTGAAGGACCGAGGACTAGAATGGAACCAGGCCAGGAAGAAGACAGCTGATAGAATAGTCTGGCGCTCTCTCTTCCAAACCTCTAAACCTCACGGTAGAAGGGGAACGACTAAGTAAGTAAGTAAGATATCCTACTCTTGGTGAGATCTCAAGGGTTAGCCGATAGGGACCCAGATAATTTCAGCATCATCATTCCTTACTCTGGGAACTTAAATAGCTTGACCTCACCCTGATTGTCTACACACCCCTGTTCTTTTCAGAGAAGGGGGTATTTCTTATAAGACCAGTCTCTTATCTGGCACTATCCTGGTATCCTCTGATACATCTATTTGTCCAGGATAGCCTATAATTAGTAACATAAAAACTTCTTATCACAATGTCTTTGTTAACATCATATACTTATATGGTTTCTTATTTCTTTTTCTTTATCTCAATATTCTGATTAGTCACGGGATAGATCACATTTGGAACATATTCTTTTCCCATCCCGAATATTTCATAACTTAATGTTGTTACCTTTTGATCTTTTGGGTAAATTAACCTCTGTTGGGACCGTCTTTTCTTTTCCTTTACCAGAGGGGGAGAACCTATTTGATTAATTTCTTCTTTTGCAATTTTGTCTGTAAACCATGATCTAGTAATGTATATGCTTATTGTTGTGATCTTCTATTGATAATAAACTTTATTAAACCTTTAGTTATCGTGTCGGTCAACCCCTATATCCAGTATATCCATAACCATTATATGTTAATCATAGTTTGTTTTCACGTTCGTGCATATTTGTCACAGAATTGTGTGCATGTGAGTGCGGTGTAACTTGTATTTTCGTACATGGAGAGAAAGTGCGTCTGATATAAATATCGTCGTCCAGATATGATGGATAAGATACATTATTCTATCCAGAGACTGTCCTTCCTCTTACACGATATCCTCGTGAGAAAACTATTACTTACCCCTTACTTTCACATTCTCATCACTATCACCTCTGCTCAGACGGGACTATAAACATCTATTACCTATCTGAAATTCATCCACGACAATGATCTGGATTTTGCTGATGACTTGGCTCTTCTGTCCCATAACCGTAATCATATGCAGGACAAATTGAAAACACTCGATGAGAAGTCACAGCAATTGGTTCTGAAAATACACAGGGAAAAGACAAAAATAATGAGAATAAATGCAGGTAATGATAACAGGATTGAACTTGAAGAAGCACTACTACAGGATGTAGAATCGTACACATATCTTGGCAGCAATATAGACAAAGTTGGATGGACAGACAGTTTAAAATAAGAATAAGAAAAGCAAGAGAGCTTTCATTGCATTGTGAAATATATGGAGATCAAGAGAAATCTGATCCAACACGAAAATAAGAATCTTCAACTCAAATGTGAAGTCAGTCCTATTGTATGGCTCTGAGACATGGAGAACAACAAAGACAACAACCAAAAAGCTAAATAACACATAAGGAAGGGAAACCCGAGGCCTGTAAACAGCTACAGACTTTCATAAATGGGTGCTTGCGTAGAATAGAGAGATTAAAATGGTATGACAAGGTTACCAACGTGGAACTGATGACAAGAACTAGACAAGTGCCAGTGGAACAAGAGATGAGAAGAAGACGATGCCGATGGATAGGACACACACTGAGGAAACCTGTTGATAGCATTACAAGGCAGTCCTTGTTCTGGAACCCCCAGGGCAAGAGAGGCAGATGTAGACCAAGAAGCACATAGAGAAGAGAGCTGGAAACAGAGGTGAAAATGATGAGGAGAACGTGGAAAGAACTTGAGATGATGGCACGTGACAGGAGGACTTGGCATGTGTTTGTTGAAGGCCTTTGCTCTTTTTGGAGTGGAGGGTTATGATGATGATATGATGAAACAGATATAGGCTTTGTTATTATGGCAGTCACATTAATGAAAGTTAGGTTCCTCTTTTAGTTCTTGGCGGGTTACACATACAAACTCGGCAAGTATTGATTAAATACGCATTGGAGAAAAAGAAAAGAAGTTGGGGGCGGGGGGGGGGGAACAAAAGTCAGTTAACACATATACAACAAGCCCCTAAAGACACTGACTTTTCTCTCCATTCCTTACACAACCAGACATTGACGTTGGGAACTATTATCAATGTTCCACTACCATCGCATTGTTATTTCCCTCATACTTAGACGTTAAGATACATTTATGCGTTTTATCAAAGGGACGTAATATTTATTGAAAAGGGAGTAAAATTTGCGGAAAAGTTACGCAAAACTTAAACAAAATTAAAGCTACTTGTATAATTTTATGTCAAGTCCTTTTGTAGCAAAAAGTAAAAAAAGTAATATATTTTAAATTAAGAAGAAAATATTTCTATTGTTTGTTGCTGTTACAGAAATATACAGCTATATTTTATATGGGATAAATAGCGGCACTTTGTGCCTTATACAAGTCAATAAATATGTATAACACGAGTTTCTTATAAAGTGTATAATATGATTGACACCAATATTGTATTTTTGACCGGCACTAAGTGCTGCCTAAAGTGAAGTTGAGATGATGTGTTTGGCAAGTCCACTTGTTAGCCGGAAAACGACCAGAAGTCCATACCAACCTTCTCAACCAAACATTAGAACACGAGCGCACAAGAGGAGCTTTCATTGCATAGTGACTTGAATGGGCATTAAAATATATAGAGTCCACCTCATATATAATTGGCAGATATAAAGAAATAGAGGCAGACACAAAAATAGACATATATAAAGAAACAGAGGCAGAAATAAAAAATAGAAGCAGATATAAAGAAACAGGCAGATATAAAGAAACAGATGCAGATATAAAGAAACAGAGGCAGACACAAAAATAGAGACTGACTCAAATAAACTAGAGACAGACACAAAGTATAGAGGCAACCCCTAAAATAGAAACTGACCCAAAATAGAGGCAGACTAAAAAAAACTGGTTGATCAAAGAAATAGATGCAGACAAAAAATAACAGAGCAAACATAAGCATAGGGGCACATATTACAAAAATAGAGGCAGGTATACAGAAACAGAGGCAGACAAAAAACATTTGGAAGGAGCAACTCTAAATATAGACTCGTACGTCTAAGGTCAGAACACTATAAATGGTACGTACTTCATCTTTGGACACCTTAAAGTAATAACAAACTCGAGTAAGATTCCAATCTCTGTCTAATGTATTCAGAAAACTATGAACACGAAGTTAAAATAATATACAGTCAGTGAAGTGCAAACTTGAAATATCTGTACAAAGAGGTAAAGAAAACTTGATACGAGTTGTAACAGCTGGGGCATAAGGCTGTAAGGCAAAGAAGAAGATAAATGAATGTGGAATTCTAAACTTCTGAAAATTGTTACACGTTCCTGGCGCCTGATACAGAGTGTCCCCATCCCCCAAATCTTCTCCTATTCATCAAATACTACAGACCACAACTGCAAAAATATGTTTTTCTTAATAATAAAGTTATGAATATAAAACCTAGCTAGTATGATAGCCCATCTTAAGCAGGGGAATAATATACTTTCATTTATACAGACGGACAGATAACATGGAAGATATTGACGAAAGACTGTATTGTTCACATCAGACTGGCGGACAGTATTGTTGTGCACACTTTCACTAAAGTTTCAAATTTTCGTCCTTGAGACACGGAAATGCAAAATCTAGCTGTAATGAACGAGAGGGGGAAGGTTGGAGAATTGTGGCTAAAAATAACTTAGGAGGCAGATTTGTGTAGGGTGTTGCGTGTAGTTGGTCCAAGAAACAAGTGTGTTTTTGTGAAAACCCAATTAGAGACAGACGGACCAACAGACAATAGTACACACTTGACTGAGATCTGACTGAAATTTGACTTTTGGTTTGAAGATTTGAAAAAGTTAGGTGGGAAGTCTGTGATTGGACAAATGTATTCATATTAGCGGGATAGAGACGCGCATTTTTGCCATTTGACATGTCGTCCAGGGACACAGTCAGTTATTTCCAGTGGTGTTTTTCCCAGAAGATATTATATACAAATTAGTGGGACGCCATACTATAGCCAGCAGCTCAGCTGAGTTTTGCTAGTATTAACTGTGTTCTCAATTCTGAATTCTGAATTGTGAGTTTCTGTTGTGGCACTAAAGGTAGTGCCACATACTTAAGCAAGAATACACAAGCAGATGTGTGTGCCGCCTAACGTTGGTGTCGGTGCAGCCTAGCATTGTATTACAGCTACAGAGAGGAGTGGGCCACAGAAATCCAGTATCAGATCTTCACAGACAAGATGAGTGAATACTTGGCCTGCTGAAGATTCACCAGTATTTAACACCACCACAAATATTTCCCCTATCAAATATATACTGAATTCTTGGGAAATGTAACATTTTACTACAGTCTATAAGTCAATGGACAAAGCTTATTGTAGTCACAGAGTGGGAGTGATGACACCACCCCAACAGCACATCCAGTAATAGTTCTCCCAGAGACAGTAGAGATATTATTAATATTAACCAGTCTTATAAAATACCTATGTACACAAATTCTATTTTATTTTGCCATATATTTATGCATTCTATTTATAACTCCATAACGTTTCATATGTTCTGACCAAAATAAAACATTGGTTCAGAATAATAAATTTAGAAAAAATTGTTAAACTCAAAACTAAAACAGTCTGAGTTAGTTCAGTGTGTTATAGATTTTATTAATATTATTAGACTTATTAATTACCTGTGTGTGTTTGTATATTCTATTACAACACATTACATGTCAGTACCCTAGACTTTTTAACGTAGCTAACATTCATGATAGTAGAATAGTCTGTTTGAGGTCGTAGTGGTAGTAAGAATAGCCTTCTGTAATTCACATAAACTTTTATCTCAGGAGCCTTCACAACTGACCTCATACATTACCCTAGGTAACATAACAAACATACAATACCATCAAAACCACTACAAATATTGGGGTCTTGTCCAAGGATATTAAGTTTATCATAGATATTAGAATCTCCTGGTGGGAGAATTAAACCAGTGGGGACAGATTGTATAATTTAAAAAGTGTCCCTTAAAATAAAAAGGGGAAAATAAAAGTTGGTGAATCTTCACAGCCAGTGGTAATTAGTTGATTGATTAATTAGAATTACCTTGGCCATTAATTAATTAGAATTACCTTAGTCATTATATAATTAGAATTACCTTAGTCATTATATAATTAGAATTACCTTGGTCATTGTTATTTTGTATGATGGCTGACCTGGCAAAATTTAGATCGGCTGCTGTGCTAACGGCGAGGGAGATGAATATGGAGGGTCAGGTTTTAATTCAGTATGTAACTTCTGAATGTGACAAGTATATTGAAAGGGGAGATAAGAGGTTAGCTGAAGAGAAGAGGTTACAAATTGAGGCTGATAAAGAACTTAAGAGGTTGCAGATTGAGGCTGACAGAGAGGCAAAAGCATTGGAGGCAGATAGGGAGAGTAAAAGGCTCCAATTAGAGGCAGAAAAAAAAGATTGACTGCCGAAAGGGAGGCAGAAGATAAAAGGTTGACTGCCGCAAGGGAGGCAGAAGATAGAAGATTGCAAAGGGAGCACGAATTACGACTAAGGGAGCTGGAATTACAAGGCCATGCTCCTGAAAATGGTGCCAGCCCTTTTGCCTCAGATGTTACGCCTAGTCAGGTAGCCTCAACCTCAGCTATGGGGTTTCATTTAGACCATTTTGTTGAGAAAGACGATGACATTGAGGGGTACCTCAGTAGATTTGAATTATTAGCTACTACATATGGGTTAGAGAGAGAGAGGTGGAGTCTTAAGTTATCCCAGGGACTGAGAGGTACTTCTTATGAAGTCTTTGCTAAAATGATCAGAGAAGACCAAGACAATTATGACATGTTAAAGCAGGCTTTGTTATTGAGATATGAAAAACATGGTGAATTTTACCGTAAGAAATTTAGAAATGCCAAGCTGTTGTCTGGGGAGACATACCACCAATTCTCTGCCAGACTGGAAACCTATTTGGAGAAATGGACTGCTCTGGGGAAGACCCAAGATCTTAAAGAGATGATCATGATAGAGCAATTAAGAGAGTCCATGGCTCCAGACTTGAGAAAATTTCTCATTGAACAAGGTGCAGAGAGGTTAGGGGAGGTTTTAAATGTCGCTGAGAGGTATCAGGCAGCCCAGGCAGAGGTAAGTGGCACTAAAAAGAAGCACATAGAAAATTTTAAAGCTCCACAGCAATTTAGTAGATTTGATAACAGAGAACAAGGTAATAAAGGCAGGACAAACTTTGATAGGCCAAGAAATGACTATCGTGACAGAAACTCACAGTTCAATGATCAAAAATATAACGAAAGAAAACCGTTTAACCAAGGAAAAAGATGGTGTAAATGGTGTAAGAGAGACAACCATAACACCGAATTTTGTAAAAGGAAACCTTCAAACATTGCTGCAATGAAGTCGGGGACTCAAAGATTAAAGGTTAATCCTAAGGGACAGCAGGAACCTTATTACCCCCCAGTTTGTGAGGATGTTATTTGTAATGGGGTCACCATAAGGTGCCTATATGATACAGGTTTGGATTATGATTCAGTCGTGAAGTCTAGCCTAGTGGACCCAAGTCAGTATACCACAGAAACAGTGGAAATACAAGGGGCGACTAAGGACATACCACTCATGACACTTCCCATCGCAAGGATAACGGTAAAAACTCGCTATGTGGAAGGAGAAATCAGAGCAGCAGTGATAGATGAACCAATCTACCCTCTGATATTGGGGTGTAGGTACGTCTTCTTGGGGAATCCCGAGAGACCTGTGATCATGGCGACAGTGCAGACCAGGTCACAGAAAAAGGAGGAAGAAGGTGAACCTATAAATGCTCATCCAGAGGAGATGAGGAAGGCGGAGGCTGAGGATAGGACACTCAAGCCATGTTCAAAAAAATTGCCCAAATGCCACACACCTCCAAGCAAGGGAGAGTACTTTATGAAGGACAGATTGCTATACAGGAAGACAGGAACTAGATTCACTGGTCACGGACAGTTGGTTCTTCCCAAGGTATATAGGGCAAATTTAATAAGTAGCTTACATGTTGGAAAGGATGGTGACCATGAGAAAGTAGGTACCATCTGCCAAAACGTTGCTCGAAAATACTATTGGCCCGACGTAAATGTCGATATTGAAAACTTTGTAGAAGCATGTGGCGTATTTCATGAGGGAACACCCACAAAGGGAAAATATGTGCAGGACCTAGAAACGCCACGGGGCAAACTTAGGCCTGGAAGGAAAAATAATTATAATCAGGTAGACAAAGTGGAATGGGAGCCCCCTTTTCACACCCAGTCTTCACTTGAATGGATTAACATGGCCACTATGCGACGAATACAAAGAGTAATTTTACCCCAGAATAAACTGACAATCCCTCGGTCAGAGTTATATAAACTGGAGGAAACTACAAGAGAGCGAAGATCTCTCACAAGCAATCTAAAGTGGGGAGACAAACCCACGAAACAAATTGGTAGTGATCGATTTGTGAGTGATGATTCTAGGAAGAAAAGTCCTCATTATAATGCTTCAAATGGAAGGGACCCGACGGGTGCCCTGAACAATAAGTATGGAAAATTAAAAGTCCAGATGTAGATTATTAAGGACCTGGACAGATGAGAAAGCAGAAGAGATTTTTACCTCATCGTATCAATATGTGAACGAACTGACCACTCGTTTGAAAGCTGGATGGATACTGGCAAATGATAATTTGAGACAAGCCAGGAAGAAACATGCAGCGTATTTTAATAGGAAGGCAAAGGACAGAGAATTAGCTGTGGGAGAGAAGGTGCTTCTTCTACTACCCGGCAGCCAGAATAAATTAAAAATTGGATGGCAAGGTCCATATACGGTTCTAGAGAAGGTGTCTAAAACAAATTATAAAATTGACAAAAAGGGGAAGGAGAAAGTTTATCATGTAAACCTTTTAAAGACGTATCTGGACAGACCACTCCAGGAAAGCACCCCCTTACTGACCTTGGCTATCGCAACTCAAATGCAAAAGGAACCACTCACCTCACATGAATACCCATTACATCCTCGTGAGACAGCTGCACAAGTAAAAGTCAGTAAGCACCTGACTAAAAATCAGAGGGAGAGAGTTCAACAGGTTCTGGAGGAACATACAGATGTATTAACAGATAAACCAGGGCATACAAATTTGCTACAGTATGACATGAAACTGGTAGACTCAAACCCAATCTGTATGAGAGCCTATTCTATTCCGTTCGCGAAGGAGAAGGCATTGAAAGAAGAAATAGATTATTTGTTGAAGGAGGGGATTATTTCACACAGTTAATCTTCTTTTAGCTCCAGTGTAGTTTTGTTGAGGAAACCGTCTGGGGAACATAGACTGTGCATAGATTACAGGAAACTGAATGCTGTCACAGAAGGACAAGTGGATCCCTTACCAGACACAAAACAGTTATTTGCCAGATTAAACAAGGCAAAATACTTTTCGAAGGTGGATCTTAGTAAAGGCTATTACCAGATTCCAGTGAAGCCTGAAGTTAGACCTTATTTAGCTTTTAGCACCTCGGAAGGACATTATGAATTCAACATGCTACCATTTGGATTGAAAAATGCTCCGAGTGTATTTTCAAGGATGGTGCGCAAATTGTTGGATCCCCTGAATAACCCATGTATCACGAATTTCATGGATGATATTCTCGTCGCGACAGAGACATTTGAAGAACACATTAACTCTCTGAAAATGTTATTTGATAGGCTTAGGGAAGCGAACTTAACTGCTAGACCAACAAAATGTTGTATTGGATGAAAAGAGTTGGAATTCTTGGGACACACTGTATATCAGGGTAACATGACCCCTGACCCCAGGAACTTGGAAAAACTGCAGAGAGCACCTAGACCACAAACAAAAAAAGGACGTGCGATCATTCGTGTCGTTATGTGGATTTTACCAAAAAAAAAAAAAAAAAATTTAACTCTATATGTGCTCCTCTGACCGATCTGACTCGCAAGGGACATCCAGATAAAATTGTTTGGACTGCGCAATGTGAATTGGCTTTCCAAGAGTTAAAGGATAAACTCACTAGCAAGCCTATTCTCAAATTGCCTGATTTGACACAGGACTTTGTGGTGAGAACAGATGCAAGTAATGTAGACCTCGGGGCTACTCTGTTGCAAAGGTCATCTTCACCCGATGGGGAACTGAACCCAGTCGCTTATGCAGCCGCAAATTAAATAAAGCGGAGCAAGGATATTCCACAAGCGAAAAAGAATGTTTAGCGTTAATCTGGGCGATAAAAAAGTTCCAAATCTATCTGTATGGTAGGACTTTTGTGGTCCAGACGGATCATCAGCCCCTAGTGTTCTTATCTCAGGCTAAGCATGAAAATGCAAGATTGTTGAGATGGTCGTTATTGTTACAACCTTATAATTTTATTATCGAATACATCCCAGAGTCATTGAATGTCGGTGCAGATTTTCTCAGTCGGCACCCCTGTGATCAAAATTATAGTAGTTGGTAGGCGTGGGGAGTAATTTTATCTATGTGTATCACTGGTTTTGGAACTTGCCGTAGTGCATGTTCTCAGGTGGGGAGATGTGTGATGAATTTACCGTGATACAACGTTAAAATATCTCCAATTATAAAGATAACATTGTAGGGATAAAAATAATGCGTAAGATACTAGGATACATGCTCGCCTATGCCCGCATTTCCTACCTCCATTCAAACTAACTAGTTAGACGTGCAGTTGAAACGGTACCCTTGTAGACGGGAGGATAACGGAGATATAAAAAAGGAAAAATATGACTGAACACGTGTTTGAACCTAAAGGGCAAAAAGACGCAAGTTGTAGTTTAAGAAAAAAACAAAATTCACGCCACTAGTTAACACAACGTAAGGAAATGGACAGAAAAGACCTTAGCTCTTATTCGAAACAGTCATTTCTTGGACGTTTTACGATACTTGGTTGTTTTATTTGAATTCAGCGGCAAACGCCGTGGAGAAGGTTCGAGAACAAATTTCAAAAAACTAAACTTGAGAAAAAATATGTTTTTCTTAATAATAAAGTTATGAATATAAAACCTAGCTAGTATGATAGCCCATCTTAAGCAGGGGAATAATATACTTTCATTTATACAGACGGACAGATAACATGGAAGATATTGACGAAAGACTGTATTGTTCACATCAGACTGGCGGACAGTATTGTTGTGCACACTTTCACTAAAGTTTCAAATTTTCGTCCTTGAAACACGGAAATGCAAAATCTAGCTGTAATGAACGAGAGGGTGAAGGTTGGAGAATTGTGGCTAAAAATAACTTAGGAGGCAGATTTGTGTAGGGTGTTGCGTGTAGTTGGTCCAAGAAACAAGTGTGTTTTTGGGAAAACCCAAGTAGAGACAGACGGACCAACAGACAATAATACATACTTGACTGAGATCTGACTGAAATTTGACTTTTGGTTTGAAGATTTGAAAAAGTTAGTGGGGAAGTCTGTGATTGGACAAATGTATTCATATTAGCGGGATAGAGACGCGCATTTTTGCCATTTGACATAAGTCTGTCCAGGGACACAGTCAGTTATTTCCAGTGGTGTTTTTCCCAGAAGATATTATATACAAATTAGTGGGACGCCATACTATAGCCAGCAGCTCAGCTGAGTTTTGCTAGTATTAACTGTGTTCTCAACTCTGAATTCTGAATTGTGAGTTTCTGTTGTGGCACTAAAGGTAGTGCCACATACTTAAGCAAGAATACACAAGCAGATGTGTGTGCCGCCTAACGTTGGTGTCGGTGCAGCCTAGCATTGTATTACAGCTACAGAGAGTAGTGGGATACAGAAATCCAGTATCAGATCTTCACAGACAAGATGAGTGAATACTTGGCCTGCTGAAGATTCACCAGTATTTAACACCACCACAAATATTTCCCCTATCAAATATATACTGAATTCTTGGGAAATATAACATTTTACTACAGTCTATAAGTCAATGGACAAAGCTTATTGTAGTCACAGAGTGGGAATGATGACACCACCCCAACAGCACATCCAGTAATAGTTCTCCCAGAGACAGTAGAGATATTATTAATATTAACCAGTCTTATAAAATACCTATGTACACAAATTCCATTTTATTTTGCCATATATTTATGCATTCTATTTATAACTCCATAACGTTTCATATGTTCTGACCAAAATAAAACATTGGTTCAGAACTAATAAATTTAGAAAAATTTGTTAAACTCAAAACTAAAACAGTCTGAGTTAGTTCAGTGTGTTATAGATTTTATTAATATTATTAGACTTATTAATTACCTGTGTGTGTTTGTATATTCTATTACAACACATTACATGTCAGTACCCTAGACTTTTTAACGTAGCTAACATTCATGATAGTAGAATAGTCTGTTTGAGGTCGTAGTGGTAGTAAGAAGGGCCTTCTTTAATTCACATAAACTTTTATCTCAGGTGCCTTCACAACTGACTACATACATTACCCTAGGTAACATAACAAACATACAATACCATCAAAACCCCTACAGCATGAAAACACATCCTTTCCCCTTCGCAAAAGCACAAGCCTTGAAGAAGGAAATAGACTACTTATTGAAGGAAAGCATAATTGCTAAGTCAGAATCGCCGTACAGCGCTAGTGTCTTTTTCCGAGGAAGGCGACTGGTGAGCATCGTCTCTGTGTTGATTACTGTCATGAGACAATAAGGAGCTTACACACACACACACCTTTGTCTCTGACAGCAGCGACACTATCGCTGTTACCACTCATCTCACACAATCAGCAACAACAACAACGGCAACGTAGTCTAGCGGACATGTTTCCACACTGTATATAGAAATAAATAAATGAACTCAAAGACTGTGTCAATCTCGACATAATATAATAACAACTAGTACAAGCGATATTTATGAGGTACTTAAAATGCACAAGAAATTACCAATCTATCTCGACAACCTACCAGTATTCGAATAATACTAACATCACTTCTGGGACCTCGACAACTTCCAAGATCATATATAACATCGATCCTAGCAACAGCTAAAACCACACAACAAACACCAGCTCTTCTACACAAGAGCAACAACGGGACACGTCCGTTCCCTACTACAACGTCTGTCAACTCCCCTTGGACAACCTTGTAACCTTTTCACCTTCCATACCTCAGGCTAACTTTAGCCAATAATAACCTACTACTTTAGTCACATGTCATAACAATCAAAGTTCAGCTGCTCGTGCAACATCACATGCAACTCACAAACGTTTAACTCGACTTACATTACAATCACGTTTGACACAACAATGTACCTAATAAACCTTGCTCACCCAGGAGCATACAACCATAGCAACTTCTCAAAATTGCATCTTAGCAATTACAGAAAACTTAATGCGGTTACCGAGTCCAAGGAAGATCCATTGCCTGATACGAATCAGCTGTTTTCGAGGTTAAACAAGGCAAAATATTTCTCAAACGTGGTTCTGAGTAAAGGATACTATCAAATTCCTGTCAAGCCTGAAATAAGATCATTACTGGCCTTTAGCAATTGGTGGTGGAATTATGAAATAATTGTATTGCCTTTTGGAATGAAAAACGCTCTGAGTGTGTTTTCCAGGATGATGAGGAAGTTACTAGATCCTTTACACAACTCAGCTATCACTAACTATATGGATGATATCCTCATAGCAACAGAGACATTTAAGGAACACATATCATCTCTTGACATGTTGTTGGACAGACTCAGATAGGCACGATTGACCGCTCGTCCCACTAAATGTTGTATTGGTTGCCAGAAATTGGAATTCTTGTGTCATACAGTTTATCAGGGACAAATGACAACTCACCCCAAGAATTTGGAAAAGTTACAAAGCGCACCAAGACCTCGAACAAAGAAGGATGTGAGATCCTTTGTTTCTTTGTGCTAGTTTTACGAAAGGTATATCCGTGATTTTAACACGATGAGTGCTCCATTGACCGACTTAACTAAGAAAGGAAAACCAGACAGAGTTGAGTGGACAGCAGATTGGGAGAAAGCATACAGAACTTAAACAGAAACTCACAAGTAGGCCTATTCTGAGACTGCCAGACATCTATCAAGAATTTGCGGTTAGGACTGATGCAAGTAATACTGTAATAGGTGCAACTTTATTGCAAAGGTCTCAGCCACAGCCATGGAGAGCTATTCCCAGTTGCTTATGCCAGCCACAAGTTAAATAAGGCTGAGAGGAACTACTCAACTGTTGAGAGAGAATGTTTGGCGTTGGTGTGGGTCATAAATAAGTTCCAAACTTATCTTTTTGGTAGACATTTCGTGGTTCAGTGTGACCAACAGCAACTCGTTTTTCTCGCATCAACTCGTCATTGTAACGCAAAATTGTTGAGGTGGTCCCTGTGGTGGGTTTTTACGTTAAACAATAAAGTATTATTTGTCTACCGATGTGAGGTCAGCTGTGCAAGCCCTGAGTCTAAGAGTTGAATAAGATGTTCTCAGGGAACCTGGCTGCTACCACCCTACGACCTCAATCGGCTATATATTTTATCCTAATTAGTATTTAATGGTGTCTGGTTATTATCTAGCTAGTGTCTTGGGTAATGTGCAATGTAAATGTAATAAAAATGATAACAACTACACTTAACACTCAATGAATAGTAATGAAACAAGTCACTGGTTAAATTTTAACTGTAAAATCTTTTGTACAATTTTATTTTTCCTGTGTCTCAATTGCTTGGACACAGGAATATTAAAAATCAAAGAAGAATTCAATTTAGTTATATTTTAAATACTTAAAAAAACAACACTCTGGTTGTGAATAATTATCTACAATGTTTATGTCTTGAGTTGGTATGATGAAACAATAAGTCTATGAATGGGCAATCCTTGGAGGAACGAATGTTCTCATCACTTCAAGAAAACCTTGATAAAATATGGATGATGGAGATTAAAGTTATGTGAACCAAGGCACGTCCGTGGACGGATACTGTTATCTAAATAATCCAGTAAAACTCGGCTGTCTCTCTCACACATCCACTTTCTGCACGATTTCACTTCGGCAGAATACTGCTACAGAATACTTCGTAAGTTAGGCACTCAGGAACATTATGCCTCACTCTGGCAGCTTCAGTTGAAAATATAGCAGTATGTGGCTCACTTTATGGTTCCACAGTTGAACCCTGCAAGTAGAGGATTAATCGCTACCTCAGTATATCAGAAACCCATCTCCATCTCTAATCACATAACAGTATCAATATTTTCAAAATCAGTGGGTCTTTGCTACCAATAGATATCGTTCCTATCTGGTTGTGTGCCCTATTCATCATCATGTCTTCAAACATCTGTTTGATATCTTCATAGTCATAGGTAAACTTATATTTACTTATATAAAAAGTCAAATGCAAACACTGTGACTTGCTGGAGACGGCCAGTGGTTTTCTGGTCTTACATCATAATAATGTAGAAGAATTTCCCCTTTTAAGTAATTTTTATTTTCTCCCAAAACCCAAGTAAGCCGGTCTGGCTTTAATAAAAGAGATACTTTCCTAACAATAGTTGTGGCAAGGCACAACATTTTATTAAGGATACTTTTTGAACAGAATACAACAGAAAAAAACAAAAAAAAAAAAAACATTTCCCCCCCCCCCCCAAAACAAAAAAAAAGAAGAAATCTGGTTGGCGTCTCTTTAGATATGCCTCTACCCACTGATTATTTTTATACACATTCAATAATACAAATGCATGTCAATAAACAACAGGGTTAAATCAATGGTTATCTTACCGCATCAATGAAATTTACACAATATGTAGGTTAATCTAGCGATTAATGGTCACACACAATCGCCGCTGGTGCAGGAAGGCAAGGGCAATGGTCATGGATTCCCTGCTCCCTTTGATAACACTACTTATTAAAAAGATTTTTCTCAAGTGGCCCCGAACGCTAGGTTCAAATCGTTTTTATTACTATCCTTAGTCTATTTGCTCCAACCAATCAAATTATGTTATGCTTTCTAGCGTCGTTTTTTTCAAAATACGTTACATTTTAAATCTTGGACTACCTCTCCCCTCCCAAGATATGGCGAGCTGAGTGAGGCTAAGGCTATTCCGTATGTCCGTCACTGTGTCTTTCAGTTTATTTTATTACTAGTCTTCATCTAAGTTCAGTTTGCCATCATGGCTTTGCATCTCACTGTTGTTAATAAGTTTTTACGTTTTCCTCCTGTCCCCTACACACTAGGTTAAATTTTCAAATTTCCACGTTAATCGTAATTTTTTTTCTCTTTCTTTACTAAATACACCATCTTTTTCCCCTCTCTATCGTGCTTATACAAAAAGAAGCATAACGTCTGCATTTCATCCTAAAAATACGACTGTGTGTGTGTTTTTCAACGCACTCTCCCGATCTGAGAGTTTATACATTTTGGCTGCGCGAATGGCAATAAGGGGGTGGGCTAGTGGGTTTGTGGCGTTTTATTCAAATATGCTATCAGTATGGTGTCACACGCTGTCGCGATTCAAACCAACACGTGTTGATGGTCGTATTTTTCCCGTCTCTCACTTGCATTCCTCCGTTTATTTCTTTCCCCGTTTTTCTTCTTTCACTCTTGCTTGAAAAAAATTGTGCCTTGGCTGGCAAACTGTTACAGTTAATTTTCAAGGACGTATTTTGAAACACTAGTACTATCGAGTGAGAGAAGGGTATCGTTTACTTGCGTTAAGGCTTATCAAAAAATTAATACGACTGCTGGCGCCGGTGACGATGCTGAAGCGCAACTTACCTATTTATCTCTATATATTATTTTATCTTTCTAAACACGTGGAATTTTAACTATTTGATCTGTGTATCAATGTATCTCACTATACATCTCCTCACTTTAGAACATGCTTTCTGAAGCAAGTTTATAATCAGTGATACACATAGATCAAATTTGCTCACTAGGCTTTTCGACTATCCTGATTTTCGTCAACAGGGTGGCTACTCAAGAAATCTGCCCCCAAATTTTGCGAACCAGGAATGTATTCGATAGTGAACGAATAAGTTTGGATGAGCAACGACCACCTTAATAAACGAGCATTTTCATGCTTGGCCTGTGCCAAAAATACTAAAGGCTGGTGATCTATTTGTACCACGAATGTTCTACTATAGAGATAGATCTGGAACTTTTTTATAGCCCAGATTAAAGCTAAACATTCTTTTTCACTTGTGGAATAGTTTTGTTCCGCTTTGTTCAACATGCGGCTGGCATACGCCACTGGGTTCAATTCCCCATCTGGTGAAGTGGACCTTTGTAACAATGCGGCCCCTAATCCGACGTTACTTGCGTCCGTTGTCACCACGAATTCTTTACTCACATCCGGTAATGCCAGGATAGGCTTGCTTGTGAGTTTCTCTTTTAACTCATTAAACGCCAATTCGCACTGTGCCGACCAAGTAATTTTATCAGGTTGTCCCTTACGGGTTAAATCCATCAGAGGAGCACATATAGAGTTAACATTTCTAATGTACCTTTGGTAAAAACCACACATCGACACAAAAGATCGCACATTCTTCTTAGTATGTGGCCTCGGTGCTCTTTGCACTTTCTCCAGGTTCTTGGGATCAGGGGTCATGCTACCCTTATGTACCGTATGTCCCAAGAATTCCAACTCTTTACAACCAATACAACATTTTGTTGGTCTAGCAGTCAAGTTTGCCTCTCTGAGTCTATCGAATAGCATATTCAAAGAGTTAACGTGTTCTTCAAACGTTTCAGAAGCGATGAGAATGTCATCCATGAAATTCGTAATGCATGGATTTTTCAGTGGATCCAACAATTTTCGCATCATCATGGAAAACACACTCGGGGCATTTTTCAACCCAAACGGCAACATGTTAAATTCATAATGGCCTTCCGAGGTGCTAAAGGTTAAATAAGGTCGAACCTCAGGCTTTACGGGAATTTGATAATAGCCTTTGCTAAGATCCACCTTAGAAAAATATTTTGCCTTGTTCAACCTGGCAAACAGTTGATTTGTATAAGGTAAAGGATCTATCTGACTTTCTGTGACAGCATTCAGTTTCCTGTAATCTATGCACAGTCTATGTTCCCCAGATGGTTTCCTCAGCAAAACCACACTAGAGCTATAAGGAGATTCACTGTGAGAAATAATCCCTTCTTTCAACAGCTAATCTATTTCCTCTTTCAAAGCTTTTTCCTTCGCTAATGGGATAGTTTAGGCTCTCATACAGATGGGTGTTGGATCTATTACTTTCATATCATATTCCAACAAGTTGGTGTGCCCCGGTTTGTCCGTTAACACGTCCGTATGATCTTCCAGAACCTTTTGAATCCGCTCCCTCTGATTTGTCGTCAAGTGTTTACTGACTTTTACTTGTGCTGGTGTTTCACAGGGTTTTAAGGGGTATTCATGAGAGGCGATTGGTTCATTTTTCCTCCCGGTTGCAATAGCCAAGGTCATTAAATGTGTCCCTTCCTGGATTTGTCTGTCCAGATATTTCTTTAGGAGGTTCACATGATAGATTTTCTCTTTCCCTTTCTTATCTATCTTGTAGTTATTTCTAGACACCTTTTCAAGAACCGTGTATGGACCTTGCCATCCGATTTGCAACTTGTTACTGCTGCCGGGTAGTAGAAGAAGCACCTTCTCTCTCACAGCTAGTTCCCTATCATTCGGTTTCTTATTATAATATGCAGCATGTTTCTTCCTGGCTTGTCTGAGATTATAATTTGCGAGTTTCCAGCCAGTTTTGAGACGAGTGGTCAGCTCGTTCACATACTGATAGGATGGGGTAACAGTCTCTTCTGCCTTCTCATCTGTCCACGTCCTCAATAAGGCTACTAATGGACCTTTAGTTTTGCCGACCTATTTTTCATGACACCGGTAATGTCCATGTGATTGGAAGCCTTATGGTGATGACTTTTCTTCCTTTTATCATCACTCACGAACCGTCCGCTACCAATTCTTTTCCTGGGGTTTTCTCCCCGCAGGTTCAGCTTCAAAGTGAGAGAAATTCGCTTTCTTTTATTTTCATCCAGTTCCCAGGTTTCCGACCAAAGGAGTATTGGGTGGGACTGGGTTGAAGTCACTCTTTGCGCAATCAGCATAGTGGCCATTTTACTTGGTTTATGTGAAGAATATGTGTGAAAAGGAGTCCTCCTATCCACCGTGTCTACCTTATCCTGATTATTTTTCTTTTCAGGCCTACGTTTTCCCCGTGGCGTTTCTAGGTCCTGTTCATTTTCCCAACGTGTGGGTGTTCCTTGTGGCATTGGTCGCAGGCCTCCACAATTTCTGCAATTTCAGCAGCTACGCCTGGCCAATAAAATTGTTGAGATAATTTGTGACAGGTGGTACCTATTTTCTCATGTCCACCTTCTGATCCCACATGTGATCTTTCTATCACTTTCTCCCTATATGAAGTGGGAAGCACAAGCTGTCCGTGACCATTGGATCCAGTTCCAGCCTTCCTATAGATCAGTTTATTCTTCAAATAGTAGTCTCCTTTGCTTGGAGGTGTATGGCATTTAGGCAATTTTTTAAAACACGGATTGAGTGACCTATCCTAGCCTGTGCATTCCTCATCTCCTCTGGATGAGTATTTATAGGATTATCCTCCTCCTTCTTTGACTGTGACCTGGTCTGCACTGTTGCCATGATCACAGGTCTCTTGGGATTCCCCAAAAAGACGTACCTACACCCGAATATCAGAGGGTAGATTGGTTCGTTGATCACTGCTGCTCTAATCACTCCTTCTACATAGCGAGTTTTTACACTTATTCTGGCAATGGGAAGTGTCATGGTTGCTACGTCCTTGGTTGCCCCTTGGATCTCCACTGTTTCCGTGGTGTATTGATCTGGGTGCACCAGGTGAGAGCTCACGACTGAGTCATAATCAAATCCTGTATCATAAAGGCACTTAATGGTGGCCCCATTACATACAACATCCTCACACACTGGGGGTGATAAGGTTCCTGCTGTCCAGTAGGTTTCTCCTTTAATCCCTTGTTCCCCGTTTTCATAGCAGCGAAGGTAGAAGGTTTCTTTGTACAAACTTTGGTGTCATGAGTGTCCCTCTTACATCATTTACACCATTTCCTTCCCTGGTGGAAAGGTTTTCTTTCACTGAATTGCGGATTCCTATCGCGTTGGTCAAAACTTGGCCTATCATAATTGGGTTTACCTTTATTGTACCTGTCCGTATTATCCAATTTATTTTGGTTTTGATTTTGGGGCGCCTTATTGTGGTCTAATTGCTTCTTCTTCATGCCTGCTATCTCAGACTGGGCTGCCTGATATCTTTCAGCCACATTTAAGATCTCCTCCAGTCTCTCAGTACCCTGTTCCGTGAAAAATTTTCTCAAGTCTAGAGCCATGGACTCTCTTAGCTGCTCCATTATAATCATTTCCTTTAAATCTTGGGTTTTCCCCAGAGCAGTCCATTTCTCCAGGTATGTCTCCAGGCGTGAAGAGAACTGGTGATAAGTCTCCCCAGCAAGTAACTTAGCATTTCTAAATTTCTTACGATAAAATTCACTATTTTTCCCATATCTTACTAAGAGAGCCTGCTTAAGAATGTCATAATTGTATTGGTCGTCCTTACTCAGCTTGGAAAAGACCTCATACGAAGTTCCCCTAAGTCCCTGGGATACTTTATGACTCCACTTTTCCATTTCCAACCCATACGTTGTAGATAGTCTCTCAAAGCGGCTTAAAAAGGACTCTATGTCGTCATCTTTTTCAATAAAGGGATCTAGATGAAACCCCATGGCTGATGAGGAGGCTACCTGGCTTGCAGCAGAGTCGGCCGTGGATGGGCTAGTACCATTTTCAGGAGCATGGCCTTGTAACTCCAACTCCCTTAGTCGTAACTCATGCTCCCGCTGTAGTCTTTTATCTTCTCTTTCTGCTTCCAACCTCTTTTCTTCTTTCACTGCCTCCAGTCTCTTTTCTTCTTTCTCTTTCTCTGCCTCTAATTTCTTCTCCTCCAACTGCAGCCTCTTGATCTCAGCCTCCCTCTCAGCCTCTAATTTCTTAGTTTCCCTAGCATCTTCTAACTGTAATCTCTTCTCATCTGCTAACCTCCTATCTTCCCTTTCAATAAACTTATCTACTTCTGCTGTAACATAAGCAACTAAACCTGGCCCGTCCATACCCATTTCCTTCGCAGCAGGCACAGCAGCAGATCTGTATTTGGCCAGGTCTGCCATCTTGTTACTAATATCAAATGTTATACAGGCAAACCACAATATCTAACAATTTCTAATTAACACAAACACAATGGGCAATGCTGGTTCACCTAACTCTCCACTTTTTAATTTAGAATTCCCGGAGCGAGCGTCCCAATATATGTTGTGGGTTTTGATGTTAAACAATAAAGTATTATTTGTCTACCGATGTGAGGTCAGCTGTGCAAGCCCCTGAGTCTAAGAGTTGAATAAGATGTTCTCGGGGAACCTGGCTGCTACCACCCTACGACCTCAATCGGCTATATATTTTATCCTAATTAGTATGTAATGGTGTCTGGTTATTATCTAGCTAGTGTCTAGGGTAATGTGCAATGTAAATGTAATAAAAATGATAACAACTACACTTAACACTTAATGAATAGTAATGAAACAAGTCACTGGTTAAATTTTAACTGTAAAATCTTTTGTACAATTTCATTTTTCCTGTGTCTCAATTGCTTGGATACAGGAATGTTAAAAATCAAAGAAAAATTCAATTATTTATATTTTAAATACTTTAAAAAACAACACTCTGGTTGTGAATAATTATCTACAATGTTTATGTCTTGAGTTGGTATGATGAAACAATAAGTCTATGAATGGGCAATCCTTGGAGGAACGAATGTTCTCATCACTTCAAGAAAACCTTGATAAAATATAGATGATGGAGATTAAAGTTATGTGAACAAAGGCACGCCCGTGGACGGATGCTCTTATCTGAATAATCCAGTAAAACTCGGCTGTCTCTCTCACACATCCACTTTCTGCACGATTTCACTTCGGCAGAATGCTGCTACAGAATACTTCGTAAGTTAGGCACTCAGGAACGTTATGCCTCACTCTGGCAGCTTCAGTTGAAAGTATAGTAGTATGTGGCTCACTGATGCGTGCACCATGGGATGAGAGATGGTGCCCGTGGTCTGGTTTGTGTAGTGTGCAGATGATGTACAGTCAAACAATGATCATACAAAACAGGGCAATCCACACAAGGACGTCAGTTAACTCACGACGTATAAAGTCAATGATACTTGTAACAGCTAGTGACGTTTTTCTGTATCATTTATTGTGGACGCCACAGTGACAAAAATGTATACGCGAATATGTAGGTACATCAGACAGTCATTATCACAGCAACATGGTTTGTACAGCAATGGACGGTAGACAGCATCATAATAAAGATGATTCACAGGCATGTCAATACATTATAAGGCTGTAATGTAGTCGGGAGAATTCTCCATCCCTTTCTATCTTAGCCAGGAGATAACCAGATGTATGAGATTAGTTCACTGTCCTTAATCTGACTTCAGCAAGACAGACACGTCTTCTGAAGTATAAATAATGTCCTCAAAAAATCCTCTAGATAACAAAAGGTTTCAAACCTAGTTCATGTAGCGAAGTAGCAAGTAATGGTCCTTGGGACATGCATCAACCCGATGCGGTACAATGTAGCAATATGTGAGCTGAGAAAACATCTCGTGATGACGACTTTCAAAGACAGGCTACGAATCAAATGTCACTCACGAACTGAAATCGATAAAGTTAATGTAAATGTAATTTACCTTGCCTTCAGGAAATAACCACAGAGATACTACGCCGCCCGGCGTGTGGAAATACACTAGAGGTATCATCTCGAATAAACGAAATATCCATAAGAGGACTTCACATTCCTGACAGAACAAAAATAGCAGAGACCCTCTCACAGAGGCGTCTTGCTAGCTATCCAAATCTTCGCTCACTGACTGGTGGGCGGAAATCGATCGACAAAGACCCAAGACTTAGACATGCGCAGACCAGCGCGAATCGACCACAGTTCAGACAACTTAAGACACAAGGACCTTTACTAAGAATCAGCTTAAGAATGATTACCTTATAAGGATAACCCAACAGGTTGCCAACCGCTTTCTGAGAAAAGCGGCCTAGCAAGTCCATACATGGACACGATTCAAGAACGCATAACAAACTTAACTGCATTCGATACCAACGCGAGGAGACAACTGCTTACAATGAAAAGTGACTAAAATTTCATACAATTGTTTCCCTTTCATTACAAAATATATATTGTACTCAAAACGATGTTGCGAGAATTTCTCACGCAACATATCACCACCACCTCCCGATAAAAAAAATGTGGAACATATTTTTTTTTTAATATCCAAGAGCATGCGATAAGCGGCTTAAAACGCACGAATTATGCGCGGATAATTAATTAAATTGCCTAACATGAGGCTAAATATAGAGTGTCTGGTGAGAATATACCTCAACAGAAAAATAAATATGTCTCAACAAATATTCATATCGGGGAGGTGTCACCAATACACATCACGCTAGCATGTAAACACAATATACGTATGCAAGTTACTATAGTCATCATTAAATAGCATACTCTAATATTGTCTTAAAAAATGGATGTACAAATCTGATAGAAAAATTTTAATAGTACATAATGAAATTAAAGTATATGACGATCCAGGACACATCCTCTGGCATTCCGAGGGTAAGTACACAATCTAGAGCTCGTCATGCTTGATAATAGTAAGGTAAGTCCTCAGCTCATCAATGACATTCTGAGAAAGTACAAGCAATATAACGCTAATTAACAACTAATATGCTTCATAAGGTACAATACATTATTAATAATTGTGGCTGTTTAGTAAACTTACGGCCCTTATATTAACTACTCAGTCTTCCTCTATCATCTTAAAAAACGAAACAGAAGAAGATGATAACAAAGCACGATAGTGTGTACATATAAAGTGAGTACAGATGTGCTAATCTATTGTAGTAATATAGGTGTGTTATGACTCTGTAATATATATAGAAATATAGGACAGAATTATTAGTTGGAATCATGTGGGCATCTAGACAAAATGTCAGCCATCACATTATCCGCACCACGGATAGCTCGTACCGTGAAGTGAAAAGGTTGAAGAGCAATAGCATATCGAGTGGATCTCGAACTCTTCAAATTCTTAGTCTGAATAGCTGTAAGAGCTTTTTGATCAGTCTCTAGAATGAAATGTGCGCCCAGGAGGAATCTTTGTAGTTTGAGAATTGCCCAAACCATAGCTAACAACTCACGGTCTAAAACCGAGTAGTTCCTCTCTGCCGCATTCAGTTTTCTAGAAATGTACATAACAGGATGCAGAGTATTTGTATATTCTTGCATAAGTGCTGCTCCAATCCCAGTGGATGAAGCATCACTCCGTAGAACAAAAGTCCTATCAAGAGTAGGTAATCTTAGGATGGGAGGAGATGAAAATATATTCTTGATTTGGTCTAGGGAAGATTGGCATTCTTCAGACCAACGGACCAGATTAGGCGAACCTTTCTTCAACAATGTTGAGAGAGGTGCCATGATCGAAGATAAATTTGGAATAAATCTCCCATAAAATTGAATTAAACCTAAGAGACTCCTAACTTGTTTCTTCGCTTTAGGAACAGAGATGTTCAGTATTTTGGAAGTATTGTGGTCTTCTGTTTTCAAGAGACCATGACCAACACGATGACCCAGGAAAGAGATTTCACCAAAACCAACAAAAGCTTTAGAAGGTTTTGCTGTCAAATTATTCTCACGTAGAGTGGACAGTAAGTCATATAACCCTAAATAGTGATCTTCCCAGGTATCACTGAAGAGACATATATTATCTAAGTATGCGATGACATCCGAACGATGTGAAAGAATTCGACGCATCATGCGAACGAAAGTAGCAGGGGCGTTCATAAGACCGAAAGGCATAACATTCCATTGAAATAGACCCCTAGGTGTAGAAAAAGCAGTAAGAGGTTTGGCATGCTCTGCTAAAGGCACTTGCCAATAACCTTTAGACAAGTCAAGTTTAGTGAAGAATCTAGAATTAGAAAGTTTAATCAGTAGATCTTCTAACAAAGGCATCGGTTCAGCATCGAACTTTGTGACCTGATTCAATTTGCGATAATCAACGCAAATTCGTATGTTCTTATCTTTCTTCCGGACAATAACCATGGAAGAAGAATATGGTGAAGTCGATGGTTCAATTATATTTAATTGAATCATTTCATCGAATTCCTTTTCCACTTGCGACTGAAAGTGTATAGGAATAGGATACGGCCTAACCCTAATTGGATTATTGTCGGTAAGAATTATGTCATGTTCTATGACATCTGTGTGTCCAGGAATGTCAGTGAGAACATCCTGAAATGTTTGTAACATCGACGAGACTTGTCGATGTTCGTCACCAGAAAGATTAGGAGAAACAGAAACGTTTTTCCAAGATTCCGTGGAATGTAATGGAGGGACTGGGGTCCAATTTGGAAGATAAAAACACTGGAATATATATATATATATATATATATATATATATATATATATATATATATATATATATATATATATATATATATATATATATATATATATATATATATATATATATATATTCAGGATTATATGTCAAAGAGATTTGTCTCAACAAGAATAGGGTAAGAAGCGTGATTGATTGGCCACGTATGTCACAGAGAGAGGGAGAACGAATATTTTCTTTGTTACAGGAAAAGTGTATTATCTGGATTTTGTTTAAATATTGTTTATTTACTGGATAGCTTTAGTAGGAACTTTGTTCTTTTCTTTACTGTCTATGCTGCAACATAGTGCTAACCTTTGACCTTTGAGGTTATTAACTTTGTGGGTTCCTTTCTTCTCAATAAGGGTGTGATGAATTTATCGTGATACAACGTTAAAATATCTCCAATTATAAAGATAACATGTAGGGATAAAAATAATGCGTAAGATACTAGGAGACATGCTCGCCCATGCCCGCATTTCCTACCGCCATTCAAACTAACTAGTTAAACATGCAGACAAAACGGTACTCTTGTAGACGGGAGGGAAACGGAGATATAAAAAAGGAAAAATATGACTGAACACGTGTTTGAACCTAAAAGGCAAAAAGACGTAAGTTGTAGTTTAAAGAAAAAAATTCACGTCACTAGTTGACACAAAGTAAGGAAATGGACAGAAAAGACCTTAGCTCTTATTGAAAACAGTCATTTCTTGGACGTTTTACGATACTTGGTTGTTTTATTTGAATTCAGCGGCAAACGCCGTGGAGAAGGTTCGAAAACAAATTTCAAAAACTAACCTTGAGAAAAAATATGTTTTTTCTTAATAATAAAGTTATGAATATAAAACCTAGCTAGTTTGATAGCCCATCTTGAGCAGAGAAATAATATACGTTTAATTATACAGACGGACAGATAACACGGAAGATATTGACGAAAGACTGTATTGTTCACATCACACTGGTGAACAGTATTGTTGTGCATACTTTCACTAAAGTTTCAATTTTGCGTCCTTGAGACAAGGAAATGCAAAAATCTAGCTGTAATGAACGAGAGGGGGAAGGTTGGAGAATTGTAGCTAAAAATAACTTAGGATGCAGATTTGTGTAGGTTTTGCGTGTAGTTGGTCCAAGAAACAAGTGTGTTTTTGTGAAAACCCAAGTAGAGACAGACGGACCAACAGACAATAATACATACTTGACTGAGATCTGACTGAAATTTGACTTTTGGTTTGAAGATTTGAAAAAGTTAGAGGGGAAGTCTGTGATTGGACAAATGTATTCATATTAGCGGGATAGAGACGCGCATTTTTGCCATTTTATATAAGTCTGTCCAAGGGAGACAGTCAGTATTTACCAGTGGTGTTTTCCCAGAAGATATTACATACAATTTAGTGGGACGCCATACTATTTTCAGCAGCTCAGCTGAGTTTTGCTAGTAGTAACTGTGTTCTCAATTCTGAATTCTGGTAAGAATAAAAGCATTTATCTTGTTTATTTTAATATTTTGAGTGATTGATACTGCCATATCATGGAAAATGATTACGACAAGTAAGTGCTTGCTCAACTCCGCCTATGCCGGTCCCAAGCCCGGATGAAAAAGGAGGAGGGCGGTCTGCATGGAGGCCGTAAGGAGGCAGCCCCTCCACCATGCAAAGGCACAACAGGCCAATCACCTGTTTGCTTTAAACCACGATTACGAGTAACACAAGAGAGAAAACCGGACTGATTCTAAAGGCGACGAACTCGAACGGACTACGGACTACGACTTATGGAACATGGAACACAAGAAGTATAAATGGGAAGGAAGAGGAGCTGGTGGAAGAGATGAGGAAAGCAAAACTAGAAATCCTGGCTATAACGGAAACAAAGAAAAAAGGACAGGGAGTCATGGATCTCAATGGCAACACGCTGCTCTACAGTGGTGTACCCATATCCGAAAGAGCTAAGGGGGGGGGGGGGGGGGTTGCATTGTGGCCCAAAATCAAAAAGATAGTATCAAGGGGTGGAACTTTGTCTCAGAGCGCATTATGGTTGTGAAACTAAAAGAAGGAGAAACCATAGTCAGCCTGGTCATAGTGTATGGGCCAAATGAGGATGAGAGAGCAGAGGTCAAGGAGGAATTCTTCGAGCTGCTTCAAAGGACAGTGGATGACTGCCTAGATGAAGTTATCATGCTCGGAGATTTTAATGCCAGAGTTGGAAATGACCATGCTAGATGGGGTGGAGTTATCGGAAGATATGGAGAAGTTACTCTCAATGACAATGGAAAGCGACTCCTTAGATTCTGCAGTGAGCAGAATCTGATCATTACAAACACAAAGTTCCCCCATAAGCGCATACATGCATACACTAGATGTGAACCAACAAAGAATGAGAAGTCAGTTATCGACTATGCCATTGTTCGGAGAAGCTCATTCAAATATGTCCGAGATGCAAGAGTCTGGAGGGGGCCAGAGATTGGAAGTGATCACTACCTGCTAACAATCAAACGAACAACTGAAAGAGTTGCTCAGCCTAGGAACTGCTCAACATCACGCAAGAGACCAAGTAAACGAGCGGGAGAGGTGAGCGTTAGGACCTACAAGCTGAGAGAGCCAGAAATTAAGACCAGATATCAGGGGCTTATTGCTGCAGCGGTGAGCAACACAGAAGAACAACCTGATGACTTGGAAACCCTCTGGAATAAATTCAAGGATATCATGGAGACAGCTGCTGTAGAAGCATGCGGTGAAGTCCGACTTGGGAACCAGGGAGAGAGGACGCCTTGGTGGACCAAGGAAGTCGGAGAGAAAATGGGGGAGAGGAGGGTGGCATGGAGGCAATACTTGGGAGCTAGAGACACAACGGGACAGATGGAAAAATATAGAAAGTGTGTGGCACTCGGGGCGGAGGCGGAGAACAGAGTGCTGGCAGCAAAACAGAAGTCCTGGGAAGAATTTGGAGAAAGGCTGGGGAAAGATGCGCAGGAGAACCAGAGATTGTTCTATGGGACCCTGGGGAACATGGGGAGGGAAGGACAGTGCCCTCTCAAATTTATAAAGGACAAGCAGGGCAGGTTGCTTACTGCCCCGGGGGAAGTGATGGGGGATGGAAAGAGTATTTCTCAGGGCTCCTGGATGGTGAGCATGGTGAGGCATCAGAAATGATAACCACTGGCACAGAAGAGAGGGCCAATGATGGTGAAGATGACATAGAGATGGAGGAACTGAGGGCAGCACTGGAGAAAATCAAGATGGTCAAAGCAGCAGGGCATGATGGTATAACACCAGAAATGGTTAAGTACATGGGAGCATCAGGCGACCTATTACTCCTAAAGGTCCTACAGGCAGCATGGTGCAACAAGACCATACCAAAGGATTGGGAGATTGCCATCATAACACCAATTTTCAAAAAGGGTGACAATCGACAGTGTGGAAACCATAGAGGCATATCCCTTCTCAGTGTCCCTGGTAAAATCTGCTCTAGAATCCTAGAGCAGAGACTCCGACGCCTAGCTGAGCCACAATTGGATGAGGTCCAGTGCGGATTCCGAGCAAACCGAAGTACTCAAGACCTAATCTTCACACTCAGACAGCTGAGTGAAAAGGCCCTTGAGTATAAGAGTGAGATGCATCTTTGTTTCATAGATCTGGAAAAGGCGTTTGACAGGGTCCCCTGGAGCAAACTTTGGGACTGTTTGGCGGGGAGGAATGTTCCAGCACCTCTGGTTCATGCTGTACAGAGCTTCTGCAGGTCTTGCAGAAATTATGTGAGGACGGTAGGCCATGGGTCAGAGGGGTTCAGGACCACCACTGGTGTAAGACAAGGTGATATCCTATCACCTTACCTCTTCATACTCCTTATGGACGATATCATCAAGGCATGTAAGGAGAGAACAAGAAAGTATTCAGTGGGGTACTGGAAGATGAGACAGGTCTGTATTTCGGAGCTGGCATTTGCTGATGATGTTGCCCTGGTTACTGGGTCAGAGGCACATCTCCAGTCCGGCCTGCGGGTCTGGAGGGGGGGGGCTGGAGAGGAGAGGGATGGTCGTAAGCGGCTCTGGAACAAAATCCATGGTGATATCACGAGAGGAGAGAAGGCGTCAGATTGGGTTGGGAGAGCGGGTCCTGGGGCGGGTCGGCCACTTTAAATATCTCGGAGCTATTGTAGACCGAGGAGGAGGCATCGGGGAAGAGTTGGCCACTCGAAAAGCAGCGGCTGGGAGACTTTTTCAGGCCATAGATCGTGGGTTCCTCGGCGGGAGAGAAGTTGGTGGGAAGACGAGGATGGCTGTGTGCCGCTCCGCCTGTGTCCCAGTCTTGACATGTGGATGCGAGTCGTGGGCAGTGACTGCGGCCCACGGGAGCCGGATCCAAACCTCAGAAATGAGGTATCTGAGGAAAGTGGTTGAAGTAACAAGAAGAGACATGGTACGCAACCAGACGATCCGTCAAGGCCTAAAATCCCATCCGCTGCAGACCCAAATAGAACAGTCCCAACTAAGATGGTTTGGCCATGTCTGCAGAATGGGAGAGGATCGGCTGCCGCGACGGGCATGGGGGGCAGGGAGCCGGGGATCCAGACCTCCAGGACGACCCAGAGTCCGCTGGGAGGACAATATTGGACAATCTTTGAAGGACCGAGGACTAGAATGGAACCAGGCCAGGAAGAAGACAGCTGATAGAATGGTCTGGCGCTCTCTCTTCCAAACCTCTACACCTCACGGTAGAAGGGGAACGACTAAGTAAGTAAGTAAGTGCTTGCTCTAGGTCCCCAGCCGCAGTTCAGGGTCTAGAGATAAACAAAAAATATATGGACGCCTAACTAAGACTATGGAAGGCGGATCTATTATTGAGATCAGTGGGAACATATCATCTATCTTATTGAAGGAAAGATGAAACTATTTAACATATCTCAGATGCAATGCAGTCTTGGGGAACTGGTACTATATGAAAACAACTGGGTAAGATGTGCTATGTTGGTCAGAGAGATCTGACCCATTCTGTGTAATGTCGTTGTGTTGTGTCGTGTGTAAAAATTACGCAGTGGATAGATTACTGACACATGGCACAAATTTTGTTTCAGAATTGTGAGTTTCTGTTTTGGCACTAAAGGTAGTGCCAAATACTTATGCAAGAATACACTAGCAGATGTGTGTGCCACCTAACATTTGTGTCGGTGCAGCCAAACCTTGTATTCCAGCTACAGAGAGGAGTGGGCCACAGGAATCTTGAATCAGATCGTCACAGACGAGATAAGTGAATACGTGGCCTGCTGAGGATTCACCAGTATTCACTACTATCACAACTATTTATAAATATTTCCCCATCAAATACAGACGTAATTCTTGGGAAATATAACATTTAACTACAGTCTATAAGTCAATGGACATAGCTTGTTGTAGTCACAGAGTGGGAGTGATGACACCACCCCAACAGCACATCCAGTAATAGTTCTCCCAGAGACAGTATAGACATTATTAATATTAACCAGTCTTATAAAATAACTATGTACACAAATTCCATTTTATTATGCCATATATTTATGCATTCCATTTATAACTCCATAACATTTCATATGTTCTGACCAAAATAAAACATTGGTTCAGAACTAATAAATTTAGAAAAAATTTTAATATTGAAACTAAAACAGTCTGAGTTAGTTCAGTGTGTTATAGATTTTATTAATATTATTAGACTTATTAATTACCTGTGTGTGCTTGTATATTCTATTACAACACATTACATTTCAGTACCCTAGACTTTTTAACGTAGCTACATTCATGATAGTAAAAGAGATCTGTTTGAGGTCGTAGTGGTAGTAAGAAGGGCCTTCTGTAATTCCCATTAACATTTATCTCAGGAGCCTTCACAACTGACCTCATACAGTACCCTAGGTAACATAACAACCATACAATACCATCAAAACCACTACAAAGGGGAAGGGCACATGTACTCTTCTTCTTCTCCTTCCTCGTTCGTCCTGAAAAAGGACGTTGCTTGCGTTGTGTCCATTTATAACAAAGCTGTGGTATGTGCAACTTTCGGCCGACACATCCGACTTCCGCACGGCGTTTTGTGGGACCGGGTTTGCCTTCCCTCTTCGATCCCTTATCCTCAGCCAGACTGCAGTGATGATGCATACAATTCCAAACAAGTGGAATAAAATGGGAAGCAACAACAAGCTAGCTTGTTCGTATCCATGTATACTGTTAATTTTCTATGTATGAATTCTGATTTATTTGATCTCTTTTAGATATTCGATGTTGTAAAATTTAATGATAATAAACAACAAAAGAACATAACTTTGTGTGTTGGTCAGACCCATAGCGAATTAACCATAGTTTTTTCACGTTTGTGTGTCTTATTGTCACATAGCTGTGTGTGCGTGTTTAGTTAAACATATTTCTAGATATAGGGCGGTGCAAGATTGTCTTATACTAAAAGATAGTCGTATAGATAGGCTGGACTAGAGAAACTACTCATTCCAGAGACAGATCATCTCCTTAACTTTTCACTATTTCTTACATTTTTACTTCTCACGTACTTATCACATCCACTATACTCAGGCGGGACCATAAATAACTTCAAAACCTATCTAATCACGACATATATGCATATATATGGAAATATATATATGTATGTATGTATATATATATATATATATATATATATATATATATATATATATATATATATATATATATATATATATATATATATATATATATATATATATATATATATATGGGGGTAGGGCAGGAGTGTGTAAGGGATAGTACCTCACGGTGAGAGGCAGCCACATCCCTTTTGGGATGGCCTGGATCCTATCTGGTTTCCCTGTTCTGCCCACAAAGATCTGATGGTGTGGCCCCCAGGCCAGGCAGATCGATCGACTATGCGAACTGGGGAAGAGAACGATGCCAGAGCAAGTACAAGTAATCGTGATGACGGCCAAAAAACTGACTGTGTTACTGCGGAAAACACTGAAATCGGACTAAAGAAACAATTAAGAATATGCACGTAGAATGTAAGAAGCCTACATCAGAGAAAACTTTGTATGATTAGTAAAGAAATGGATAGAACCAAAACAGACATACTGGGCATTTCTGAACATAGATGGGCCAGACAAGGTCATTTTATAACTCAAAAAGGAGAGACCTTCATACACTCAGGGAATGAAAAGAGCGGTCAGAGCGGGGCTGGTTTCCTCCTGACAAAGAAAGCATCTATAGCACTACTTGGATACAATCCGATTAGTGATCGACTTCTCATGATTAGACTCAAGAGAAAGAAAAGGAACATCACAATTTTACAAGTTTATGCACCCACATCTGCAGCAGATGATGATGAAATTGAGGAATTTTACAACTGTGTGCAAGAGACTTTAGGGAAAGTGGAAAAAATGGATATCATGATAATCATGGGCGACTTTAACGTGAAAGATGGCATCGAAAAAACAGAGGAAGAGAAAAAGGTGCGAGGTCCATTCGGTATAGGACATAGAAACGAAAGAGGATAAAACTAATCGAATTCTGTTCAGAAAACAACCTCTCCATTACAAATACACTATTTAGACAACATCCGAGAAGGCTCTATACATGGACCTCACTAGATGGCAACAGCAGGAATCAAATAGATTACATCTTGATACAACAAAGATGGAGGTCAGGTATATCATCTATAAAGACTCTCCCATGAGAAGATTGTGATTCAGATCATGAGATACTAATTACAGCTTTTAAGTTAAAATTGAAAAAAAGTGACGAAAGATGCTCGACCTCTCCGTCTCGATGTAAGCGCCATACCACCTGAATAAAACATAGAAGTACAAAACAAATTCGAAGCACTGATGGCTGTACAAGAGGATATGACACCGGATGAGCTAGCCACACATGAGAGAGATATTCTCATCCCATCAGCAGAAAACACGATTCCAAGAAAAGTGCATAATAAGCAGATATACATCACGGAGGAAACATTGAGGCTCATGGAGGAAATAAGAAAATTGAAGCAAACAGGGGTAGAACGGAACAGTGACAAATACAAAAACTGCACAAGAAACATCAGGAGAGAGATTAGGAAAGACAAGAAACTGTTCATAACGAATACCTACAATAGAATAGAAGAGCTGCAATTTCAGGGAAAGGATAGGGATATGTTCAAGGAAATCAGAACGCTAACAGATGATTTTAGACCATCATTATATGTAATCAATGATAAAAATGGTAACATATTAACAGAAAGTAAGGATATATTGGAAAGATGGAAGTAGTACTGTAGAGAAATGTATGAAGATAGTACAAAGACCCCAGACATGACGATTGAAAGTAAAGAGAGAGAGCCAGAACCTATATTAGATGAATTACGTGCAGCAATCAAAAGCCTTAAGAAAGAGAAATCACCAGGATGCGATGATAAACCAACTGAACTAATCCAAGCAGGAGGAGAGGCCAGTGTCCTCGTTTATCATGCACTATGTGTGAAGATCTGGAACAGTGCAATCTGGCCCAAAGCATGGAAAAGATCTGTGTATATCCCTCTCCCAAAGAAAGGCAATTTAAAACTGTGTACCAACTATCGTACTATTGCTTTATTAAGTCATGCCAGAAAAATCCTCTTGCGGATTATCATGAAGAGGATAGAAAGAAAGTTAGAACATGAAATACATGAAGTACAGGCGGGATGTGCTGATGTCAAACCTTTTCTGTGTAGTTGCAGTTGGTTTGACATCAGCAAATTGAAGGACCCCTTACCAGAAAAAGCTTTTGCGGCTGACATAAAGAAACGATATCAATTTGCCAAAAGTCGGGAAAAGACATTGACTGATGATATAGACCAGAAATTCAACACTATTTCAACAATATATAAGGAAAGAAGGAAATCATGCTTGGGATTCCAGGAAAGGAAGAAGCAAGACTGGATAACACCAGAAACATTAAAAACCATAACACTGAGAAAGGAAATGAAAAGAAAGAAAACAGAAGCGAAGTTCCCCCAGGTTAAAGCAACTATATAGCGAACAGTACAGTCAGCTGGACAAGGAAGTTAAACGCCAAACCCGAGCCAACAAAAGGAATTTCCTAGACGATCTTGCAAGACAGGCAGAAGAGGAAGCACTGAGAAATGAACAAAGCACATTATACAAAATAACTAAATTCATCAGCGGAAAACGAGGTGCAAACAATATTACATTAGTAAGAGATAAGCAAGGAAATCTGATCACGACAGCAGAGAGACAGGAAACAAGATGGACAGAGCACTTCAGAGAAACTCTGAACAAGGAACCACCAGAGACACAACTGAATGTTCCTGAGGCTGAAAACGATCTAGATGTAAATACAGACATTCCACGAAAAGAAGAAATCATCACAGCAATCGAAGGGTTAAAGAACGGAAAAGCTCCTGGTCATGATAACTTAAATGCAGAGCTATTTAAGACAGACCCAGAGCTTGCCGCTGAACTATTAGAACCACTTTTTGCACAAGTCTGGAAAACGGGGACAACACAATCAGAGTGGAACAAAGGAATAATTGTCAAATTGCTCAAGAAGGGAGATCTTGCAGACTGCAATAATTGGAGAGGAATCACTCTTCTCTCAGTTCCAAGCAAAATACTAGGCAGAATAATTATACAGAGAATTTCAAAAGCAGTAGACCACAAACTGAGGAAAGAACAAGCAGGATTTAGAAAGACCAGAAGATGTGTAGATCATATATTCACTCCCAGGAACATTATAGAGCAGTGCTCAGAATGGCAAAGACAGCTGTACATTAATTTTGTTGATTTTGAAAAGGCTTTTGACAGCATACATAGGGACAGTATATGGAAAATACCGAGGGCTTATGGAATTCCAAGCTGCATAGTGTCAATCATAAAAAGCCTCTATGCCAACTTTACGTGTAGTGTTGGGCAGAGCAACTTAACCTGTGAGGTGAGGACAGGAGTACGACAGGGGTGCCCCTTATTAACCACTCTATTTTTAACAGCCATAGATTGGGTGATGCGTTGCCCTACAAGACGTCACTATGCGTGATAGCCACTGACTGCTTTGACCGTCGGCGGCTAAGGATCAAAGAACAGGCGGGTTTTAGACAAGGCAGAGATACGAGTGATCACATCTTTAATGTGAGAAACATCCTCGAGAAATGCAGAGAATACAATGTAGATCGTCATGCCTGTTTTGTAGATTACACCAAGGCCTTCGACTGCGTACAACATCAGAAATTGTGGAACATCATGAGAGACATGGGCTTCCCAGCGCATTTGATCCATCTAATTGAAACACTATACCATGAACAACAAGCAGCTGTCAGAGTAGCGGGAGAAACATCAGGATGGTTTGAGGTGAAAAGGGGAGTAAGACAGGGTTGCATCCTCTCTCCATACTTGTTTAACATCTGTGCAGAAAATATAATGAGAAATGTTCGGAGTGACCAAGAATGTGAGCATTGCGATCCGTTCACAATTGGTGGAAATGCGATCCCAGAACTCAGGTACGCAGATGACACAGTTATTCTTTCAAACAGTGCCAAGGGACTAGAACAGTTAATTCAGTCTGTCAAAAGACACAGTGAGGATCAGAACATTTTTCTGAACACACAAAAAACACAGATAATGGCCACAGACACAACAAGATGCCAACCAAAAATTACCATAAATGATGAGGAAATTGAAAATGTCACAAATTTTGAATATCTTGGCTCCATAATTAACAACAATGGAGACTGCTCAGCAGAGGTCAGAAGGAGACTGGCCATAGCAATGCAGAGGTTAAATAAAATGAAGAACCTATGGCATAACACCAGCAAATTAATAAAAGTAAAACTTCTGAGAACGTGCATCTTTCCGGTAGCAACATATGGATGTGAATCATAGACCATTACTCAAACAATAAAGAAAAAAAATGGAATCTTTCGAAGCAAAGTGTTACAGAAAAATTCTCAGAATATCGTGGACCAAGAAGAAGAAAAATATATACATCCTACACGAACCTGAACATCGAGGAAAACTGGCTCATAAACAATATCATGTCCCGGAAACTGAAATATATCGGCCACATTAAACGTCATAGTGGCTTAGAGAGAGATGTGATGTAGGGTATGGTACCTGGAAGGCGAGGCAGGGGCCGACCAAGACGACGGTGGACACAGGACATTGAAGACACCTTGAACATGACACTGGAGGAGGCAGGAGGGCTGGCTAGAGATCGAGAGTCTTTCAGGCGGGCTGTGATGAGAGCGACGTTCTGGGAAAAAGAAAGCGTGCAGCACTCAACAGGGTACTGTGCGTGTGTTCTTGGGTGAACTCAAATGCAAGTTGGCACACATTTCTGTGTGAGTGTTGTTCACTTACCCGTGCAATTACAATTGGATCGCACTATTCATGGGGAGATAATCACGATGCAAGATAAATCACGTGAAAAGGGCCGTAGGGGAGAATTTATCACAGATAAAAGAAAGGTAAGTGTGTAGCTCTAATCACACGCATGTGAAAACGTAATCGTTGAAACAGAGAGTACCAAGTGTCCAACAGAAACATCGTTTTTGACAATGCCAAGATTGAACCAACAACAGCGAGCAATAGCTATAGGGATGTTAGCTGCTGGAGCGACTATATTAGCTGTATCACAAACATTTCAATGTTCACAGTAACACTACATCACCTATTCAAGCTCGTAAGCTCGTTTCCACCAAACTGGATCCACTGCTGATTGCCATAGAAGTGGCCGACCACGAGTTACCACCCCTGCAAAAGACCGTTGCAGACGCCTTATGCACTTGCGTAACAGGTTTATTCAAGCAACATGGACTGCCAGGAACATTCCAGGTTGAAGACCCGTGTAGTGCAGAACAGTGACGGAATAGGTGGACATACACGGTACTGAAATCAAGATTTAATTTGGCGTGGGGATGCCACACTGACTTTAGTTTTTATCTTTCTTTCATGACACTTTCACTAAAATCAAAGTGATCACTTGGTCTTTTATTCAATATTCAACCACATTGTGTGCCAACTTTTATTTCATTTCGTCCATGAAATCACGCACAGTGCCCTATAAAAGTGTTTATATTTCAGAACCAAAATTCCAAAAGTTCTAGGCTACTTGTGATAAATGAGGAATAAGGGCATTTCCTAAGAAAGTCTGTTTCGTTGTTTCGTGTTTGTTTTATAATAAGGCCTCTCTTTGTCAAAGTTTTTACTAACGTCCCCAAAGTCCATATTACAAACAGTAATGCTCACGTTGAGTGATTCACTTTTTTACTACTTAATCGCTTATGAAGAATGAGGCGAGACAACATGCGCGCGATCGAGACTCTAACAGCTTCACTTCAATACGCGTGCGATTTCACATATTTGCTCGGGTCTTTTCCAACCACTGCTTTGAGGTGACCGTTCAGTGCTGGACCCCGTACATGCCAGGTCCACCTGTGCGGCAGTTACGCCGCTGGATATACCGTATATTAATATTACATTAATTGAGTCCATTACATAAGGATGAACCCACTTGATTTGTGCCAAAGGGCCCCTTACATTTTAATTACACCACTGATTTTATACCCCCTTTTTTTTAAAGCAGATTTTTGGATGAAAGTACGTAGTGCCCCATCATCGGCTGCCATCTCCACAACAATCAGTGAATCTCTAACGTCTTCTGTCTCTTGTCTTGATGGTACACTCTGAAAGAATCTTTCCTGTCCATCTCTTGATGTTATCTTCCCACTTATGGCGCTGTCTTCCTCTTGCACGTCTGCCATCAACTCTGCCTTTTGGTCTTCAGTCCCGGTGTTATGTCTTTTTATATAGCCCAAATATTTTAGCTGCCTAAAGTTGATCTCCTTCATTAATTCTCTTTTCACTCCTAGGTTTTCTATGACCTCTTTATTTGTTTCTTCTCTTTCCATGAAACTTGCCCTAGTGTCTGCAAACATTTAAATCTGGACCAGGGTACGCGCACTTCCCCCGGTTGAGAACCACGGACGTATAGATTGTATTGTCGGAACATCTGTTCATGAACGGCGTGGCTAGGAGAGGGAATCAATGTAAATTTTGTGGTAGGAAATAAAAGATGGGTGTTCTACGGTGATCTTGTTGATGGGGTTGCTGGGAACAGAAGAATTTCAATGTTCACATTGTAATACTGCCGACGGAAGGTAATGGTGGTTAGTGATTGCTGTGATGGCTCTAAAAGTGACAGTCAGTGCGGAAGATTGTGGTGATAACAATGATGGTACTGGTACAGTGGTGAATACAGTGAAAAACTGGGACACGTTAAAGGCAGCAGCAGATGGAGGGACATACAGTTATACACAGCAAAGATCGCGCGGTTTTTAATGTTTGGGCATGCAACCTAATATAACCGACGGACAGAGCAGGATTATCTATTAGGCTAAGTAGGCTGAAGCCTGTGGGCCCGGCTCTTTTGGGGCCTATGCATGGGTTAAAAAAAATTAAAATGCATAGATTTTTCAATAAAATGTGTTAAGTTTACCGGTACCTTAAAAGCCGATATGATAGTATGGCGCTCTCTCTTCCAAACCTCTACACCTCACGGTAAGGAGTTTGAAAAAAAAATTTAAAATTATTGTCTGTTAGGTGAATGGAGGCCCAAACACTAAAATTCCTAGAGGTCATTCTTGGTTTAATCCGGCCCTGGTGACGGACCTTGTGTCTAGGTTGAACGGACGCGCTGCTCGCCAAAAAGAGATAAAATAAAAAATAAAAAACAGCAGTGAATAGAATCAGACTACAAGATACGTAGAGACAAAGAGACGGGGACACAATAACAAAGAGACAGATACACATATACGTAAAGACAAGGATACATATATGCAGGTATGTAGAGGCAAAGAGACAGATACGTAAATACGTAAATACAAAGACGACAGATAACAGACATGTAGAGAAAACAAACATTCAAAGATACAAAGTGTCATATACATTGATATGTAGAGACAAAGAGGCAGACATACAAATATATATGGAGACAAAGAAGCAGATACGAAAAGACAAAGTGACACACACATATAGGTCACGGCTGTTTGTGCCCTATACCAGAGCGCTCTTTTAGTTTCGGTGACCGGAATTCTGACACCGGGTATAAAATTTTCGTGTGCACCGTAAAAGACTATTTAAGTTTTTGGCGGGGAAAATCAGCTGTTGTGTGTGTAAAATCTGTAAAATATAAATCATTACACACTCGTTCTGGATAAACACAGCGCTAAAATTCTTTTGTGTACTATAACTTTGTTCTCTGCTCTATTTTTGATTGCATTTTTATTTGTTTGAAATTAGTTTTGACGGAGTTACAGACTTTTGAAAACAGCGTCATCAAGTGAGGAAATTCACAAAATAAGTAATCTTTTTATTAATTTAATATCTAAAAATCGGCCCATTCGTTTGAGTTTATAATTATAAAGACTTCTCGAAAGGAAGCTAAGGATTATTTCCACATACTTTTTTTTTTGGTTTCATATCTTGCGAATGTGTGGTAGTCAATTTTGTGAGTTTGGCATTACAAGAACAAGCATATTGTCACCAGATTTTATAGCATTTAAATTACTGTAAACGCATTCCTGATACTCACAAATCTTAAATAAGGTTGTAAAAAAATAACTTTTGTAAAGCACCATCTGTTTTTGCATTTTCATTCATTTATAATGATATTTAGCTACGTATATAAGCGTCAGAAAACACGTAAATCTATAGATAGATTACTTCCACATACTTTGTTCTATCTTTCAAGTCTTGTTAATCTTGTATTTATAATATGATTTTTTTTTTAAAATTGTGTGTGAGATAAGGACTGTTCCATTAGTGTTCTTTGGTAGACAATCCTGTGCACACGACGGCTGCCAAAGAATTCTAAGTAACTGTTTGTATATCTTCTTTCATTCACAGATAAAGCATTCTACATCCTGGTGTTAGACTTGATAGTCCCAAATATTCCTCTATCTTTATACATACACAAGTAAACTATACTACATAACAACGAAATGGAACATACTGTTTTGCATCATATGAATTGTGCCAGTGCACTGTGCAGAGCCTGTGGCAAGAGAGCATTAACTTCCAAAACAACACGTTCAATTCAGAAAGCACTGAACTGTTCTAATTACGTTAATGATCTGTTCTTTGTGTTTGGAATTAACGTATCAGATGATAAACCCACACAGCATTCGACTATATTTTGTAAGAAGTGTTACATACGAATACAAAACTCAAAAAGGAGGCATAATGAGAAGTGTCTTGAAACAGCCAAGTTACTATCGGAAAACAGTCAGCACATCTGGAAAGACTAAAACCATAATTTAACTATAAGTGAATGTCAACTGTGCAATTATGTTGCAAAGACATCTTTTGGTGTTTTAAAAACAAAAAGCTGCTCTATCTCCTGTGATGTTCTTTCTGACCCCTCCATGTCTAGTCAGTCATTTAGCTGTAGTCAGTCAGTTAGTTTGTAGTCAGTCAATTAGCTGTAGTCAGGATAGCTCTGTACAGTAGGAGGTTGATGTGCCTGCCCACATTAGTGATGATATTGTTCAACTGGAGTTTGATGTGCCAGCTCACATTAAAGGCGATACCATTATTCATTTGGAGGTGGATAACACTACTCACCCTAGCATGCCAGTTTTTGTTGCCACATCTACACCTACCAAGTCAGTTATACATACGACAAGTACATCCACCTCGCCTGTCTTCAAAAGCGACATCACAGTACAACAGTTACTTGCTAAGCCACCTTCACAACCACTAACACAAAAGGAAGAACCCCTATTCACATCCATTGTTAGACAAAAAACTAGAAACAGCAAAAAGTAATATCATAAAATGCAAAACCAGAGGACAGCCTATTGTACTACAAAAACTAATTAAACATAGAAGAGAAACATCAGTCACTAGAACGCCAACAAAACGTAAGCGATCTCAATTGCTCCACACTGTTAGAAAACATATTGCTGGAACATCAACTGATTCATTAGACCTGCAACAGGCACATGAACTACAACGCTGTTCAGAAACGTCACGTCAGGAAATTTGCAGGAAAGCAGGCATTGAAATTAGAGTTAGAATATCCAAAGAATTAGCAATAGCCATGAAGGAAACAGTAGGTCTTACGTGGGCACAGGAGAGAAAACAGAGAAGATTGAAAATTGAAAGACGCGCCAGCGGTATTAAAAATATAACTTCACAATTAAAATTTATAATGGAAACTCATTTGTTACAAATCTCTCCATCGGTGAATGTACAGATTCGTCCTATAAAAAAAGGAAGTGTGAATGATAATTGAGCGAAATTTTGGGGCTAGAGCAAATTATGGCAGTTGTTGCTTGAGATTGACAGAATTAACAGAGTGTGGAAATCATTTAATAGATGTATTTATTAAATACACCTATTTATCTATTAACTTGAACATTTCGTTTTACTCATGACCATACTCATTTTTACATGACCATCGTGATGTATGATTGAGATAATTGTTAGCTCTCATGTTTTTGGGGACAATTGGGTGTGTTATTTTAAGGTAATAAATGTGGACTTGCAATTTAATGTTTCAATAATTAATGTTTGACGCATGAAACCAAAACAAAACTTTGATATCCATTTTCTGCAGGTTTTCTACTTTTGATTTCTGTAATTTGTTATGCATGTTGATTGTGACCGATTTAGTGAAAATTGCATTATAAACAAACCATAACAAAATATAAAAAAAAACGTAAATTTTACACTATTTCAGACTATTATATCTTCTGTTCTAATTGTGATAAAATGTTTGTTCTTGTTCTAAAATTTACTCTAACCTTTCTAGTCTAGCTTTACGCAAAATTAAAGCCGGTATTTATAATAATAAAGTAGCCTAAAAGCATTAATTAAGCCCTATCAAAAGTAAACATCGCCACATGTTTTTCCCATAAGGAAGTTGACCACGTGACCTCTGTCAAGTGGGCTATAAATAGCGCGGTCGGGGAAAAAGGGGAAATAACTAAAAGATCGCTGGCAAACAGCCGTGAGGTAGAGACAAAGAGACAGACAAACAGATACGTAGAGACAAGCAGGCGGATACACAGTACATATACGTTGTTGTTCGTCCATCACAAGTGATGAAGACCACTCTGTTCATCCAATTATTAGGATGTTAGGATAGTCTATGAGTACAAAGGTGACTGATGAGCCCGATGCGGGCCTGGAAGGATCTCGGACAGTGTGGGCAGGGAATGTTTGCTTCATGTGAAGGTTTCATTTCAAGATCTTTTCTAGCTTGTCTCCGCTGTTCCGCTGCTGCTCTTCTGGAAGATTCGCATGCCACTGCACCTTTACGAAGAGATGTGCGCCAGGCAGTTCGGTCTTGCGCAACAGCTTCCCATGTGTCTGGGTTTATGTCAAAGGTTTTTAATGAAGCCTTAAGCGTGTCTTTGAAGCGCTTTTTCTTGCCAACATGGGAGCGTCTACCCTTCTGCATCTCACCATAAAACAGTATCCTTGGCAGTCGATGGTCTGGCATGCGGACTACATGACCTGCCCAGCGAATCTGTGACTGCATCAGAATAGTATCGATGCTAGGGATACCAGCTCTGTCAAGAACGGCGGTATCTGGGGTCTTGTCTTGCCATTTGATGTTCATTATCTTCCTGAGACAGACTGTATGGAAGTGGTTGAGCTTTTTTACGTGGCGCCTGTATACGGTCCATGTTTCACATGCATAAAGCAGCACTGGAAGCACCGCAGCTCTGTATACCTTCAGCTTTGTCTGTAGACTAATGCCATTCGATGCTAAACGTTGGTGTATAGTCTGCCAAATGTGCTGCTGGCTTTGGAGATCCTGGTGTTCACCTCATCATCAATGACAATGTTCTGGGATAGTGTACTACCAAGGTATGTGAACCTGTTCACAACATTCAGTTTCTCACCATTTACCTTGATGACTGGCTCAGTATAAATTGTGCCAGGAGCTGGTTGGTACATGATTTCTGTTTTCCCCGTGTTGATGGTAAGCCCAAAGTTGGAGCAGGCTTCGGAGAATCTATCAACGCTACGCTGCAGATCAGCCTCTGAGCCAGCACTGAGGGCACAATCGTCAGCAAACAGAAGATCCCTGATGGTGTGGGATTTGACCTTGGCTTTTGCTTGAAGCCTCCTAAGGTTAAACAATTTTCCATCCATACGATATCTGATGTCGATTCCTGTGTCCCCGTCTCTGAAAGCATCAGTCAGCATAGCAGAAAACATGATACTGAAAAGCGTCGGTGCAAGTGCACACCCTTGTTTAACTCCATTTGAGACGGGGAAAGGCTCCGACAGCTCACCGTTTTCCTGAACTCTAGCCTGCATTCCATCATGCAGTTGCTGCACTACTGAGATAAATTTCTTTGGGCAGCCGTATTTTGCCATGATCTTCCATAGACCCTCTCTACTGACCGTGTCGAACGCCTTTGTCAAGTCGATGAAAGCTGTGTACACGTCACAGTGCTGTTCTTGGCATTTTTCTTGAAGCTGTCTTGCAGCGAACACCATATCGGTGGTTCCACGTTCTTTCCGGAATCCACACTGACTTTCAGGTAGAAGACCTTTGTCAAGATGAGCCGTAAAGCGATTAAGAAGGATTCTGGCAAATATATTCCCAGCGATTGATAGTAGTGAGATGCCTCGATGATTGTTACAGTCTTGGCGATTACCTTTACGTTTATAAAGATGTATAATTGACGCATCCTTGAGATTGTGTGGGTTGGTTTCACTCTGCCACATTTGCTGGAAGATCATGTGAAGTTTCTCTATCAGAACTGTACCGCCATCTTTATAGACCTCAACAGGAATTGAATCGGAGCCGGGGGCCTGTCCACTAGAAAGTTGACGAATCGCTTTTTGAGTCTCCTCCAAAGTCGGTGTAACATCTAGTGCTTCATTTATAGGAATTTGGGGCAGTCGGTTGATGGCTTCATCGTTAATAGATGATGGCTGGTTCAGAATATTATTAAAGTGTTCGACCCAGCGTTGGAGAATTTTTTCCTTGTCTGTAATTAGTGTTTTTCCATCTGCATTAAGGAGGGGAAATGATCCTGATGATGTTGGACCATAGACCGCTTTGAGTGCATGGTAAAAATTTTTCAAGTCATGGCTGTCAGCAAAGCCTTGGAGCTCATCTGCTTTATTACTCAGCCATGAATCCCGCATTTGGCGTAGTTTATGTTGGACGATTCTACGCATGTTGTTGAAAGCGTCTTTCTTGGATGTAGATTTTGGATCATTTAAATATGCTTTATGGAGATGGTGTTTCTCAGCCAACATCTTCTTTATATCATCTGAGTTCTCATCAAACCAGTCATTTTGTTTCTTGATGGCGGGACCCAGGACCTCTGTAGCAGTGTTGTAGATCTGCTCGCTTAGGGCTGTCCAATTTGTTTCCGCACTTTGGTCGTCTAACGAGATAGATTTGAGACGGTCTTCTATGGTGTCAGTGAATGACTGTTTAATTTTTGTCTTCTTTAGTTTGGTAATATCCAGCCTTTTTTGAGTTTTCTTTCCCTGAGGGCGCCTGGCAGGTTGGATACGAATTTTAAGTTTAGACACAATGAGGCGATGATCAGTCCAGCATTCGGCACCACACATGGACTTGGTCACCGGACATCTTGCCTGTCCTTCTTCCTAACAATTACATAGTCAATTAGGTGCCAATGCTTCGAGCGAGGGTGCATCCAGGAGGTCCTGTTGCGGATAGGAAGTCGAAAAATGGTGTTGGTGACAAGGAGGTTATGTTCTGCGCAAGTCTGGAGGAGAAGAAGTCCATTGCTGTTACAGCGACCCACGCCGTACTTTCCGATAGTGCCATTCCAGGAGATGTTATCTGAGCCTACTCTTGCATTAAAGTCACCAAGAATAATAAGCTTATCTGCTTTGGGAACTGATGCAATGACTGCATGTAGTTCTTCGTAAAACTTATGTTGACGTCATCCTGGTTTGTCATAGTTGGTGCATACGCGCTAATGATGGTGGCATGTTTCCTTCCATAAAGCAGCGGGATCTTGACCGTCATGAGTCGGTCATTTATTCCCTTTGGGGGCTCCGCTAGCTTGCCAATAATTGCCGTTTTGATTGCAAATCCAACCACTGCTTCTCGTCTTTCTTCAGTTCCTCTTCAGCTCCAATAGAATGTATAACCTGCACCCTTTTCTCAAAGTTGGCCCTCGCTCAGTGCTGCTATGTCAATGTTGTATCTGGCCAGTTCTCTCCCAATCAGGGCAGTTCGCCTCTCGGGTCTTTTTGTGTTAAAGTCTTTGTCGAGTAGAGTGCGCACATTCCATGCGCCTAGAATGAGGGGGAAAAATCTGTCCTTTCTTTTTCTTATGTGTCGCCCGCTGAAGTAGGGTACCCACCAACCGCGGTAAGCTGGTTAGGTAATGGTGGAGCAGGCAATGTTTAGGGCACCTTTTCTAGCCCCTTCCTCATGCCATGGAGGTGAGCAGTGCTTTCCTAAAGAGGGCTGCTCAGTCACTCAGGGGGCTGCCGAATCCCACTGCTGCTCCGATCAGTGGAAGACGACCATATGGCCTGAGCCGCCTGTGTGTAGGTCTGCGACTACGACTGCCAGCGCACCCACGCCTGCAGCTTCGCCACTCGCCCATCGCCACAGGACTTGTTGTGAGTGGATGGATGAGTGGATGAGTGGATGAAAGAGTGACTTGCGCAGTGATTTGGTTTAAAGTGAGGAAGAGTTGCGCAATTCGTCGACCTCACTCTCTCGCCTGGGTCCATCTTAATCCAGTGGCAAGACAAGTCAAGACGACTGGAGATGAAGTCAGTGCAGTGGATGACCATGGCTTTCTACGTGCCTCGCCATGCTCCTTACGCTCCACAGGGCGTTGCTGGTAATCGCCGTCATGCCCGTTGAACCAACAGGTGGTTTCTTCCGCGCAGTCTACCGAATATAGACGTAGAGGCAGAGAGATAGACAGATATGTAGAGAAAAACAGATACCCAGAAACATATAGGCAAAAAGACACGTACACAGATAATTATAGAAAAACAGGCAGATACACATATACGTTTAGACAAACAGAAAGATACATATATACCATTAGAGAAACAGAGAGAGATGCACAGATATGTAGAGACAAATATACACAGAAGCGTAAAGAGAAATAGACAGATTCACAGAAATGTAGAGACAAATATACACACAGAAGCGTTAAGAGAAATAGAAAGATACACAGATATGTAGAGACAAATATACACGCAGAAGCGTAAAGACAAACGTACAGATACACAGATATGTAGAGACAAATATACACACAGAAGCGTAAAGAAAAATAGACACACATATATGTAGAGACAAATATACACACAGAAGCGTAAAGAGAAACAGACAGATACACAGATATGTAGAGACAAAGTAACAATTACAAAAAAAAAGTAATGACAGATGTTCAGAAACGTCGAGACAAAGTGACAGATATACAGAAACGTGTAGACAAAGTGACAGATATACAGAAACGTGTTGAAGAAGTGACAGATATACAGAAACGTGTAGACAAAGTGACAGATACATAGAAACGTGTAGACAAAGTGACAGACATACAGAAACGTGTAGACAAAGTGACAGACATACAGAAACGTGTAGACAAAGTGACAGATATACAGTAACGTATAGACAAAGTGACAGACATACAGAAACGTGTAGACGAGTTGACAGATATACAGAAGCGTCTAGACGAAGTGACAGATATACAGCAACGTAGAGAACGTGACAAATACACTTGTATGCAGAAACGTTGAGACAAAGTGACAGACATACAGAAGCGTGTAGACACAGTGACAGATATACAGAAACGTGTAGACGAAGTGACAGATATACAGAAATGTAGAGACAACGTGACAAATATGCAGAAACGGTGAGACAAAGTGACAGACATACAGAAAGTGTACACAGAGTGACTGAAATACATAAACGAAGTGACAACGTGACAAATACACAGATAGATGCCTAGGTAAGTGACGATGATGATAATGATGAGGATGATGATAATGATGAGGAGGATGTTGATGATGTGCTTCCGAAAAGCAATGCAAGCTTCTCTTGGCTTTTTGTGCTATTATTGTGATTTCATTGTCTGAACCTCCAACTTGAATACGGTACATAATTTGTTACATGGTAAATAACTCATGTATTAATTCGTTGCTTTAATATACGCCTTATTTCCCTTGCATGCCGTTGTCGCTTGAAGGTAAAACAAGACTAATGAAAAGTTCTCTCACGTGCAGTTTCCTGGGGTTTCTAAGGAGATTTGAAGGAATAAGGCCACAGTTCGCTCACGCATGTCGTATGAGGCGACTGATATGAGGTTGTGTATGGAAGTGACAACCTCATCATACAAAATAAATGGTCACAGAAACCAGTGCTGCACGCGTATTTAAATGTTTTGGTGTAGGCTTCCCGGGGACAGTTGAAGTAAGTCAGAAAATGTCATGACCTCGGCTCGTTATTAACATCAAGTTAATGTATGGAGGCATATTTGGTGTCTTTCTTATATGACAACATCAAGTTAATGTATGTAGGCATATTTGGTGTCTTTCTTATATGACTACCGGCTAAGCACAAGTTAATGTATGGAGGCATATTTGGTTTCTTTCTTATATGACAACCGGCTAAGGACAAGTTAATGTATGGAGGCATATTTGGTGTCTTTCTTATATGACAACCGGCTAAGCACAAGTTAATGTATTGAGGCATATTTGGTGTCTTTCTTATATGACAACCAACTAAGCACAAGGCTGCAGTATTCAAATGTGGAAGTGAACACGTCTGTGAGGCTAATTACACCGGCATTGACTCTTGAAATCATCCACACACTTCCAGGGATTCCCCCTGTGGTGAAACATGTTGAGAACCCAGCATTGCACACTTAGCTTGGAGGATTCACTTGAGCCCCAAACATAACTCTGACGTTTCATCTGGTTGGCTGCATGCATGAGGATTGTGGTAAAGTGGGATGATATAAATATTTATAGGGGACTTAGTGTACTGACTGAGATCAGCTGTGAAGGTATCTGTATCTAATAAGTGTGGTGTATTACAGATGACCTTACTTGCTACCACATTTATACCTCAGTCAGACTTATTCTGGAATATTGTGATGACTACGTTGAATGTCTAGGGTTATGATAATGATGAAGTGTATGTTCACAACAACCAACAGACAGATAAACAATTTAATTTAATCCACAATACTTTACAACACTGTGACACTCACATACATAGAACACTCTATAAGACTATCTTAAATGAGTCAAGTGTTAACGTTTAAAAATATATGTATTAATTCCTTCAAATATTAGATACCCTGATTCAACTACAAAGTGAACCAGGAATCACAATCAAATGTAATCACAAGTTGTATGTACACAATTTATAGATAGAATCTTTGTATTGACATATATTATTATTGCAATTTGTGTGTAAGTTGTGCTGTAGTACTATGACGTAATACTGGCTTTTCAAGCTAAGTTGTTGTTTGTCATCATGACTTCAAGTGCCTGTTTCTGGTGGAAATAATATTGGAAAGGTTCACAGTTTCTTTTTATTTGAAACAAATAAATGTCCCTCTTGATTAAGGTAAAGTCACTTTTAGAGGGGGGGGGTATACACAAGATTGAGCTGCTCTGGCCACGAACTCTTAACTTCTGTGTGGGCGGCAGGAAACAGTCTCCACTGCTCGCTTGATTCACCGTGTTCTTGAGAACCAACACTGGTCGATATATTGACCAAGGAGTATGCTACCAGCCTCTGGATTCAGCAAAACTCAGACCATATGCTGCTTCAATACGTTAGTATCACGGTCCCTGAAACAAGAAGGTTGTACCTCCTACTTCAGAACTAATTTATAATCTATTTCCACACTGAAGCACAATACATAACAAACACTGAGTTCAGCGCGGTAGGTTAACGGTTAGCTTCTCATGTAACAACATTCACCAGTATTCCTCTCCCTAATGGTTACTACGCCTCTGCAATTTCAGCTGTAGTTCCTTCTATACAATAAGTACTGTTTGGCAATCCCATATATGCCTATGCAGTTATACTCCTCTCCGACAAGTTTTGTTCCTGGGGGAGCAATATCTAGGCTTTTCCTCATGTTTGCTACTGAACCACACACATACAGACATAAATTTATCAATTCACATTCAATTTTTCATCTAAAAGATATCAAATATTTCTAGCTTACCACAATTCATGGAAATATTAAACAAATACGTTGACTGGCGATGAGTTATGGCACAATTCCGATCTGCCTCTGTCCCAGGCTTTCATTAGAAAAAAATGTGAGCTGGATCTCAACGCACTTGCTTCTCAGTAAGTTTATTTTCAAAATGTGGCACTGAACAGACGCTCCTAATTGACTATATTAAATGGTCTAGCCAATAAGACCATGTTTACAAAAGTATTTGAAAAAAAGTACCCTTCCTACCGTTTTCCTTAACAACTAAAAATAGTATTTGCATTCGACTAATCATGTTTCGCCTTACATATAATTCTAGCCAATCAAATCGGATTTAATTTGTTGGCCTATTTCCCGTAAAATAGTGGTTTTAAAACATGCCACTGAGCAAATATGATCTGGTGCTGTCAGACAACCTCACCATTTTATTTTGGCTATAATTTGTTAATTCCTAGACTATTTGCGTAACACTTAACATATTCTTTGTCAGCAAGTCCTAAGGAACCCAAATATATAAATTTAATGGAGCTAAGTGGCAGCGTTCAAAATATGTATTTTCTTCTAGGATAGTCGTGCTGTTATCACCTCCTCACTTCCATACTATGGGGTGTCTTCTGTACTGTCAGGCTAAAGTCAGGATTTCAGACGTAAAACAGTATTGGGTCATGTTTCCTAATAAGCATTAACCATGTTTTTTAAACCTAACCGTGTATTGGTAGTGTTTTTTGTCACTGTCTATTTGAAAACGTTAGTGCTTCATGCCTTACGCGTGGGATTGGCGTTACTATTAATCGCGAGACTGTGGTAGTATTGCCTGCGTTCCTCCGTTCATCTCTCTATCTCTCTCTTCTCAGTCCGTCTGTCTTTTCATTACGCAGTGTATATAATGACATTAATGCTAGTATTTTATCTAGGTCATTAAGCAGTGTGCGTATCTGAAGGTTTTCTAAGAAACACAGTACCAGTTTTATTTTTAGAAACGCGTGTATGCTGCTGTAGGCTTTACTATCAAACGTGAAAGCGTTACAATTTTGCAGACGAAGTAGAAAAAAGGGGATTTCGGGTTCAGTCATTATGGCTTTCCACAACGCAGGTGTACGCTATTGGGAAAAGCACTGGTCTTTTACCATTCTTCTTTCCTTTTATTGAATTAATTCGTTAGGCTTTACATTTACTTTTTAATTTAGATATGTGGATTTAGAATGTTTCACGACAAATTCTCCCCACTTAAAACAGACGTTATATGTCAGTCTATAATTCTATATACACGTAGAGAAATTTATTATTATTCCTGGGGCTTACGGTGATTTTCATCACACGGATGGCGGCTTAGAAAATCCGCTCCCAGGTTGGTTTTTCCAGAAATATACTCTATGCTGAATTGGAATGGCTGCAAATGTAAGGACCATCTGAGTAACCTCGAATTTTCATGCCTAGCCTGCGCTAGAAACGACAAGGGTTTGTGATCCGTTTGCAACTTGAATGCCTTCCCATACAGATAAATATTGAATTTCTTTATCACCCATATTACTGCAAGACATTCTTTTTCGCTAGTTGAATAATTGGTTTCAGCTTTATTCAACTTTCTACTAGCATATGCCACTGGGGTTAATTCCCCATTCAGTGCATCTGATTTCTGTAACAGGGTCGCGCCCAACCCGATATTACTTGCATCCGTTCTCACAATGAATTCTTGACTTAAGTCAGGTAATTTCAAAATAGGTTTGCTTGTGAGCTTTTCCTTCAATTCTTGGTAGGCCAATTCACATTGTGCTGTCCATGTAATTCGATCTGGATTTCCTTTGCGTGTCAAATCAGTTAACGGTGCACATATGGAATTAAAGTGTTTGATATACTTTTGGTAGAAACTACATAATGAGACAAAAGATTTCACGTCTTTCTTGGTTTGTGGTCTCGGGGCTTTCTTTAGTTTCTCTAAATTCTTGGGGTCAGGGGTCATGTTTCCCTGATGGACTGTGTGTCCCAAGAATTCTAATTCTTTACATCCAACGCAACATTTGGTTGGTCGGGCTGTTAAATTCGCTTCTCTAAGTCGATTAAACAGCATGTTCAGAGAGTCAATGTGTTCCTCAAATGTTTCTGTTGCTATAAGGATATCATCCATGAAATTTGTGATGCATGGGTTATTCAGAGGATCCCACAAATTTTCTCATCATTCTAGAGAAGACACTAGGCGCATTCTTCAATCCAAATGGCAATCTGTTAAACTCATAGTGTCCCTCTGAGGTACTAAAAGCTAGGTACGGTCTAACCTCAGGCTTTACTGGAATCTGATAGTATCCCTTACTCAGATCCACTTTTGAGAAATATTTAGCTTTATTTAGCCTGGCAAACAACTGATTTGTATCCGGCAATGGATCCACCTGACCTTCTGTGATAGCATTCAGTCTCCTGTAATCTATACAGAGTCTATGTTCTCCAGAGGGTTTCCTTAAGAGTACCACACTGGAACTATACGAAGATTCACTGTGTGAAATTATTCCCTCCTTCAACAAATAGTCTATCTCTTCCTTCAAGGCTTTCTCCTTAGCAAAAGGAATCGAATAGGCTTTCATACAGACAGGTGTGGGGTCTATCAGCTTCATATCATATTCCAATAAGTTTGTATGCCCGGACGGTCCGTTAGCACCTCTGTATGATCATCTAAAACCTGTTGCACTCTCTTCTTCTGATCTTTCGTTAAGTGTGTACTGATTTTCACCTGTGCCGCTGTCTCACAGGGGTGTAATGGATATTCAAATGATGAAAGTGGTTCCTTTTTCATCTCCATTGCAATGGACAAGGTGAACAAGTGTGTCTCTTCCTGATTTTCTCTTTCCAAATATTTTTTCAGGAGATTCACATGATAGATTTTTTCTTTCCCCTTCTTATCTATCTTATAATTGGTTCTAGACACCTTCTCTAGAACTGTATATGGACCTTGCCATTAAATTTGTAACTTATTCTGACTACCGGGTAGAAGAAGCAGTACCTTCTCTCCCACAGCCAAATATCTGTCTTTAGCTTTCCTGTTGTAATAGGCAGCATGTTTTTTCCTGGCTTGTCTCAAATTTTCATTGGCAAGTTTCCAGCCAGTTTTTAAACGAGTGGTCAGCTCATTCACATATTGGTATGAGGATGTAATACTTTCCTCTGCCTTTTCATCAGTCCACGTTCTTAACATAGCTTCGAGTGGACCTTTTATTGGCCTTCCAAATAATAATGTTGCCGGGGCCATACCGGTTGAACTATGGGGTACCTCCCGATAAGCAAAGAGGGCGGCGTGAAGGTATTGGTCCCATGTATCTGGTTTTTCGTGTGCCAACTTTCTCAGGATCGACATCAACGTGCCATTAAATCTTTCCACTTGGCCGTTCCCTTGGGGATGGTACACACTACAATGGAAGTGTTTGGCCTGGAAGATCCTAAAACTTTTTCTGTTAGTTTCCCCTTGAACTGAGAGCCATTATCAGTCAAGATTTGATTGGGAATTCCTAACCTTGTGAAAATTGTGAGTAATGCCTCTGCCACATGTTTAGAGTCAATCGATGACAGGGCTACCGCCTCTCCCCACATAGAACAAGTGTCCACCAGAGTCAGAATGTAGCTGTTCCTCCTCTTGGTTTGAGTGAGTGGTCCCACAAGATCCACGGCAACTCTCTCAAAGGGTGTTCCCACTATGGGCATTTCCCCTAGAGTTGCTGGTGCAGTCCAATGCTTAGGTGCTACTCGTTGGCACTCTGGACAGGATTTTACATATCGTTTGATATCTTCAGTTATCCCTGGCCAGAAATAGTGACAAGCTATACGCTGTCCTGTTGCGCTGATCCCCATATGACCACTGAAGGGAATCGCATGCCCTAGTTCCAACACTTTAGTCCTATATGAAGTGGGAAGGACCAGCTGTCCGTGACCATTGGATTCAGATCCAGCCTTCCTATAAATCAGCTTGTTCTTCATATAAAATTCTCCATTGCCTGGAGGTGTATGAGATTTGGGCAACTTCTTGAAACACGGCTTGAGTGTTTTGTCCTCCGCCTGTGCCTTCCTCATCTCATCTGGATGAGTATTTATTGGATTTTCCTCCTCCTTTTTGGACTGTGATCTGGTCTGCACCGTTGCCAATATCACAGGTCTCTTGGGATTCCCCAAGAAGACATATCTACACCCCAATATCAGAGGGTAGATTGGCTCATTATCACTGTTGCTTTTATGATTCCTTCCACATATCGCGTTTTCACCTTTATCCGGGCGACGGGAAGTGTCATGGTCGCTACATCCTTTGTTGCAGTTTGAATCTCCACTGTTTCTGGGGTGTATTGATCTGCCTGCACCAGGTGAGAACTCACAACGGAATCATAATCTAGACCTGTATCATATAAGCACCTTATGGTGACTCTATTACAGATGACATCTTCACACACTGGGGGTGGTATGGTTCCTGTAGTTCTGCAGGTTTGACCTTTTTTCCCTTCTTTCCAGATGTCATAGAAGCACAATGAGGAGGTTTCCTTCTACGATGGTCAGTGTCATGATTGTTCATCTTGTAATTTTTACACCACCTCCTTCCTTGGTTGAAAGATTTTCATTCATCAAATTTCCTTTCATCGAATTGTGGGGTTTTACTTTTATTGTCATACCGTGGCCTATCAAACTGGTGCTTACCTTTGTTCTGATCTCTAGGATCAAATTTATTAAAGTTCTGTGGTGCCTTAAAATTATCTACCTGTTTCTTTTTATTACTTGATACCTCTGCCTGAGCTGCTTGATACCTTTCAGCGACATTCAGTAACTCACCCAGTCTCTCTGCACCTTGTTCCATGAGAAACTTTCTCAGGTCTGGAGCCATGGACTCTCTTAGTTGTTCTATAAGGATCATTTCCTTAAGATCTTGGGTTTTCCCCAGAGAAGTCCATTTCTCCAAGTATGTCTCTAACCGTGCAGAGAACTGGTGATAGGTTTCACCTGACAGTAGTTTAGCATTCCTAATTTTTTTTCTATAAAATTCACCATTCTTTTCATATCTTAACAAAAGAGCCTGCATTTAGCATGTCATAATTTTCTTGATCATCTCTGCTCAATTTGGCAAAAACTTCATAAGCCGTACCACGAAGTCCTTGTGATAACTTTAAGCTCCACCTTTCTTTCTCTAACCCATACGTGGTAGCTAATAGTTCATATCTATTTAGATAGCTCTCGATATCATCTTCTCTCTCAACAAAATGATCTAAATGAAAGTTCACAGCTGAGGTTGAGGCTCCCTGACTAGCAGTGGCATCAGAGGTAAAGGGACTGGCACCATTTTCAGGAGCATGGCCTTGAAATTCCAACTCCCTTAGTCGTAACTCATGTTCCCTTTGTATCTTTTATCTTCTGCTTCCCTCTGTAATCTCTTATCTTCTGCTTCCCTCTGTAATCTCATATCTTCTGCTTCCCTCTCTTCTGCCAATCGCTTGTCTTCCCTTTCGGCAGTCAATCTTTTTTCTTCTGCCTCCAATGCCCTAGCCTCTTTGTCAGCCTAAATCTGCAACCTCTTAGCCTCAGCTTCTAATTGTAACTTCTTAATTTCCTTTTCAGCCTCTAACTTTCTTTTAGCCTCTTTTTCTAATCTTTCAGATTCTAATTTTCTTTCTGCTTCTTTTTCTATTCTTTTTTCTTCACGTTCAATAAATTAGTCACATTCAGTAGTGACATAGGCAATCACAACTTGCCCGTCCATTCCTAACTCTTTAGCAGCCTGCATAGCAGCAGATCGAAATTTTGCCAGGTCGGCAATTTTCTAACAGGCAAATTTAAACAATTCAATTTATAAATAATTATCTAAGGACAACCACAGGCACTGAGAGCTCAACCTTATTTAATTTCCACCCAAGGATACCTTTTTAATTTTTATAATTTCCCGAAGTGAATTACTCCCGATATATATGCTTGGGGAAGGTTCAATATCCCGGGAGCGAGACCCCCAATATATGTGGTAAAGTGGGATGATATAAATATTTATAGGGCACTTAGTGTACTGACTGAGATCAGCTGTGAAGGTATCTGTATCTAATAAGTGTGGTGTATTACAGATGACCTTACTTGCTACCACATTTATACCTCAGTCAGACTTATTCTGGAATATTGTGATGACTACGTTGAATGTCTAGGGTTATGATAATGATGAAGTGTATGTTCACAACAACCAACAGACAGATAAACAATTTAATTTAATCCACAATACTTTACAACACTGTGACACTCACATACATAGAACACTCTTTAAGACTATCTTAAATGAGTCAAGTGTTAACGTTTAAAAATATATGTATTAATTCCTTCAAATATTAGATATCCTGATTCAACTACAAAGTGAACCAGGAATCACAATCAAATGTAATCACAAGTTGTATGTACACAATTTATAGATAAAATCTTTGTATTGACATATATTATTATTGCAATTTGTGTGTAAGTTGTGGTGTAGTACTATGACGTAATACTGGCTTTTCAAGCTAAGTTGTTGTTTGTCATCATGACTTCAACTGCAACTCCACCAATGCCGGTCCCAAGCCCGTATGAAAAAGGAGGAGGGCGGCCTGCATGGAGGCCGTAAGGAGGCAGCCCCTCCACCATGCAAAGGCACAACAGGCCAATCACCTGTTTGCTTTAAATCACGATTACTAGCAACACAAGAGAGAAAACTGGACTGATTCTAAAGGCGACGAACTGGAACGGACTACTGACTACGACTTATGGAACTTGGAACACAAGAAGTATAAATGGGAAGGAAGAGGAGCTGGTGGAAGAGATGAGGAAAGCAAAACTAAAAATCCTGGCTATAACGGAAACAAAGAAAAAAGGACAAGGCGTCATGGATCTCGATGGCAACACGCTGCTCTACAGTGGTGTACCCATGTCTGAAAGAGCTAAAGGGGGCGTGGGTTGCATTGTGGCCCAAAATCAAAAAGATAGTATCAAGGGATGGAACTTTGTCTCGGAGCGCATTATGGTTGTTAAACTAAAAGAAGGAGAAACCATAGTCAACCTGGTCATAGTGTATGGGCCAAATGAGGATGAGAGAGCAGAGGTCAAGGAGGAATTCTTCGAGCTGCTTCAAAGGACAGTGGATGACTGCCTAGATGAAGTTATCATGCTCGGAGATTTTAATGCCAGAGTCGGAAATGACCATGCTAGATGGGGTGGAGTTATCGGAAGATATGGAGAAGATACTCTCAATGACAATGGAAAGCGACTCCTTAGATTCTGCAGTGAGCAGAATCTGATCATTACAAACACAAAGTTCCCCCATAAGCGCATACATGCATACACTAGATGTGAACCAACAAAGAATGAGAAGTCAGTGATCGACTATGCCATTGTTCCGAGAAGCTCATTCAAATATGTCCGAGATGCTAGAGTCTGGAGGGGGCCAGAGATTGGAAGTGATCACTACCTGCTAACAATCAAAAGAACAACTGAAAGAGTTGCTCAGCCTAGGAACTGCCCAACATCACGCAAGAAACACAGTAAACGAGCAGGAGAAATGAGCATTAGGACCTACAAGCTGAGAGAACCAGAAATTAAGACCAGATATCAGGGGCTTATTGCTGCAGCGGTGAGCAACACAGAAGAACGACCTGATGACTTGGAAACCCTCTGGATTAAATTCAAGGATATCATAAAGACAGCTGCTGCAGAAGCATGCGGTGAAGTCCGACTTGGGAACAAGAGAAAGAGGACACCTTGGTGGACAGAGGAAGTCAAAGAGAAAATAAGAGAGAAGAAAATGGCATGGAAACAATACTTAGGAGCTAAAAACACAACAGGACAAATGGAAAAATATAGAGAATATGTGACACTCAAAACAAAAGCAAAGAACAAAGTGCTAGCAGCAAAACAGAAGTCCTCGGAAGAATTTGGAGAAAAGCTAGAAAAAGATGCACAAGAAAACCAGAAATTGTTCTATAAGACCCTAAAGAACATGAGGAAGGAAAAACAATGCCCTCTCAAATTTATAAAGGACAAGCAAGGCAAATTGCTTACTGCCCCAAAGGAAGTAATGGGAAGATGGAAAGAATATTTCTCAAAACTCCTGGATGGTGAGCACGGTGAAGCATCAGAAATGATAAACACTAGCACAGAAGAGAAAACCAATGATGGTGAAGATGACATAAAGATGGAAGAACTGAAGGCAGCACTGGAGAAAATCAAGATGGGCAAAGCAGCTGGGCATGATGGTATAACACCAGAAATGGTCAAGTTCATGGGAGCATCAATCGACCTATTACTCTTAAGGGTTTTACAGGCAGCGTGGTACAATAAGACCATACCAAAGGATTGGGAGATTGCCATCATAACACCAATTTTCAAAAAGGGTGACAATCGACAGTGTGGAAACCATAGAGGTATATCCCTTCTCAGTGTCCCTGGTAAAATCTACTCTAGAATCCTAGAGCAGAGACTCCGACGCCTAGCTGAGCCACAATTGGATGAGGACCAGTGCGGATTCCGAGCAAACCGAAGTACTCAAGACCTAATCTTCACACTCAGACAGCTGAGTGAAAAGGCCCTTGGGTATAAGAGTGAGATGCATCTTTGTTTTATAGATCTGGAAAAGGCGTTTGACAGGGTCTTCTGGAGCAAACTTTGGGACTGTTTGGCAAGGAAGAATATTCCAGCACCTCTGATTCATGCTATACAGAGCTTCTACAAGTCTTGCAGAAATTATGTGAGGACAGCAAACCATAAGTCAGAAGAGTTCAGGACCACCCCTGGTGTAAGACAAGGTGATAACCTATCACCTTACCTCTTCATACTCCTTATGGACGATGTCATCAAGGCATGTAAGGAGAGAACAAGAAAGTATTCAGTGGGGTACTGGAAGATGAGACAGGTCTATATTTCGGAGCTGGCATTTGCTGATGATGTTGCCCTGATTGCTAATTCAGAGGCACATCTCCAATCCAACCTTCAAGTCTGGTAGGAAGAGTTGGAGAAGAGAGGGATGGTCATAAGCAGCTCTAATACAAAATCCATGGTGATATCACGAGAAGAAAGAAAACATCAGATTAAGCTGGGAGAACAGGTCCTGGAGCAGGTCGACCACTTTAAATACCTCGGAGCTATTATAGACCGAAAGGGAGGCATCAAAGAAGAGTTGGCCACTCGAAAAGCAGCAGCTGGGAGACTTTTTCAGGCCATAAATCGAGGATTCCTCAGCAAGAGAGAGGTTGGTAAGAAAACGAAGATGGCTGTATACCGCTCCACCTATGTCCCAGTCTTGACATACGGATGCGAGTCATGGGCAATGACTACAACCCATAAAAGCCAGATCCAAACCTCAGAAATGAGGTATCTGAGGAAGGTGGTTGAAGTAACAAGAAGAGACATGGTCCGCAACCAGACGATACGTCAAGGCCTTAAATCCTACCCCCTGCAGACCCAAGTAGAACAGTTTCAATTAAGATGGTTTGGCCATGTCTGCAAAATGGGAGAAGATCGGATACCACGACAAGCATGGGAAACAAAGAGCCAAGGATCCAGACCCCGAGGACGACCCAGAGTCCGCTGGGAGGACAAAATTTGACAATCTTTGAAGGATCGAGGACTAGACTGGAACCAGGCCAGGAGGAAGACAGCCGATAGGATAGTCTGGCGCTCTCTTTTCCAAACCTCTACACCTCACGGTAGAAGGGGAACGACTAAGTAAGTAAGTAAGACTTCAAGTGCCTGTTTCTGGTGGAAATAATATTGTAAAGGTTCACAGTTTCTTTTTATTTGAAACAAATAAATGTCCCTCTTGATTAAGGTAAAGTCACTTTTAGAGGGGGTTATACACAAGATTGAGCTGCTCTGGCCACGAACTCTTAACTTCTGTGTGGGCGGCAGGAAACAGTCTCCACTGCTCGCTTGATTCACCGTGTTCTTGAGAACCAACACTGGTCGATATATTGACCAAGGAGTATGCTACCAGCCTCTGGATTCAGCAAAACTCAGACCATATGCTGCTTCAATACGTTAGTATCACGGTCCCTGAAACAAGAAGGTTGTACCTCCTACTTCAGAACTAATTTATAATCTATTTCCACACTGAAGCACAATACATAACAAACACTGAGTTCAGCGCGGTAGGCCAACGGTTAGCTTCTCATGTAACAACATTCACCAGTATTCCTCTCCCTAATGGTTACTACGCCTCTGCAATTTCAGCTGTAGTTCCTTCTATACAATAAGATAGGTGTCATAGTACTATTTGGCAATCCCATATATGCCTATGCAGTTATACTCCTCTCCGTCAAGTTTTGTTCCTGGGGGAGCAATATCTAGGCTTTTCCTCATGTTTGCTACTGAACCACACACATACAGACATAAATTTATCAATTCACATTCAATTTTTCATCTAAAAGATATCAAATATTTCTAGCTTACCACAATTCATGGAAATATTAAACAAATACGTTGACTGGCGATGAGTTATGGCACAATTCCGATCTGCCTCTGTCCCAGGCTTTCATTAGAAAAAAATGTGAGCTGGATCTCAACGCACTTGCTTCTCAGTAAGTTTATTTTCAAAATGTGGCACTGAACAGACGCTCCTAATTGACTATATTAAATGGTCTAGCCAATAAGACCATGTTTACAAAAGTATTTGAAAAAAAGTACCCTTCCTACCGTTTCCCTTAACAACTAAAAATAGTATTTGCATTCGACTAATCATGTTTCGCCTTACATATAATTCTAGCCAATCAAATCGGATTTAACTTGTTGGCCTATTTCCCGTAAAATAGTGGTTTTAAAACATGCCACTGAGCAAATATGATCTGGTGCTGTCAGACAACCTCACTATTTTATTTTGGCTATAATTTGTTAATTCCTAGACTATTTGCGTAACACTTAACATATTCTTTGTCAGCAAGTCCTAAGGAACCCAAATATATAAATTTAATGGAGCTAAGTCATTAATGCTAGTATTTTATCTAGGTCATTAAGCAGTGTGCGTATCTCAAGGTTTTCTAAGAAACACAGTACCAGTTTTATTTTTAGAAACGCGTGTATGCTGCTGTAGGCTTTACTATCAAACGTGAAAGCGTTACAATTTTGCAGACGAAGTAGAAAAAAGGGGATTTCGGGTTCAGTCATTATGGCTTTCCACAACGCAGGTGTACGCTATTGGGAAAAGCACTGGTCTTTTACCATTCTTCTTTCCTTTTATTGAATTAATTCGTAGGCTTTACATTTACTTTTTAATTTAGATATGTGGATTTAGAATGTTTCACGACAAGGATCTTACTATGTGCTCAATGATAGGCAAGGAAAGCTGAGACATAGCTCTGTGCTGCACGTGACTATTCTCTGGGAGAGCTCAGAACCAAATGCAAACAAAGCTGGAGATATTACACCAGGTAAGATTGTTACCCAAGTCTAAAACGTGATATATATATATATATATATATATATATATATATATATATATATATATATATATATATATATATATATATATATATATATATATATATATATATATATATATATATATAACATAAGAAACATGTTCCGACCAACATTACGTTAAATGGGGCAAACTTTAGAAGAAGTTAACACCTTTAAATATCTGGGGTCTAATATATAAAGTGATGGAAAATCAAGTAAAGAAATCAAGACAAGACTTGTGATGGCCTCAGCTGCCATGGTAAGGCTGAATGTGATCTGGAAACGTAACATCAGTTTTCCAGAGAAGATCAAGTTATACAAATCACTTGTATTATCTATTCTCTTGTATGTATGCTGGACACTCACTGCAGATACGGAGCGACGGATTCAGGCTTTCGAGTATAAATGTTATAGAAGAATTTTGCGCATTTGATATAAAGAGCACAAAACAAATGTCTACGTTAGAGAGAAAATAAACACCTATGCAGGCCACCAAGAACAACTTTTGTCAGTAGTGAAACGTCGAAAGCTTGCCTAGTTTAAGCATGTAACTCGTCATGACTCCCTTTCGAAAACGATCCTCCGGGGAACAGTCGAATGTAAACGAAAAAGAGGAAGGCAAAGAAAATCCTGAGCTGATAACATCAAAGAATGGACAGAGCACGTTGTTTCCATACTTGTTCGCATTGCTTAGGATAGAGAGCAGTGGAGGACCCTGTCTGCTGATGCTTCCACCATGGCACCTCTACGACCCGTGATGGGTTACGGGTTGAGATGATGATGATCTTTATGTGTATATATATATATATATATATATATATATATATATATATATATATATATATATATATATATATATATATATATATATATAGTTCTAATATGGCAGCAAGACATGGACAGTCTATGCTGTGCTAGAAAGAAGGCTCACTACTTTACATCTACGACCTCTATGCCACATCCTCTATATTTTATTGAAGAAAAAAAAATGTCGAGGTGTTGTCACGTTATGACCTTCAAAGCATGTATACACTGCTTAGGCAGCGCACGGAAGAAGGTAGCGTTCCGAAAGAAATCTTTAACGGACAACTGCCAGATGGCAAAAGAACAGTTGGGCGACCGCAGCTGAGGTTCAAAGAGGTGTGCAAGACACAATAAGGTACTGGACATAAATCCAGAAAGCTGGGAGGATGGAGATGCCGATCGCACTATCTGAAGATGTCTCTACGGTGCCACCTCAGATTAGGCGAAAAGAAACACTCATGGCAAGCAGAAAAGAAGAGCAAACGTCGAAAGGAACACTAGGTATCACGGGTTATCTCCTCTTACTTTGCAGTAGTGATCCAACAGTGGCCCAAAATATAGAGTATCTAATGTGGGTCTTCAGAGGTGTCTACCTTCGCACAAGATTACTATTTGCAGAATTGTAGATAGAAGAATAACGATGCTTCTACCTCGAGGCAGTATTCACAAGATATTTCAGAAGTCAAAAACAATGCTGAATGCGTCTGAGCACGTTTTTTTATATCTGACCAGCCAACTTTTGTGAAGATGTATATTGTATGATTTAGTTCGTTCAAGTCCCCAGCTGATTTAATTTAGCGAAATTCCACTTATTATTATAGTTGTTCTTAATGGGTTTTCACATGGATATATATATATATATATATATATATATATATATATATATATATATATATATATATATATATATATATCTATATATATATATATATATATATATATATATATTAAATTCCGGATTCACACATATGCCTTTCGCTCTGCAATAATTATTTCACCTATGAATTTATCAAATTCAACATATACAAATTTAATGATCAATTACTTTAACACTTGTAAATGAATATGACTAGTGTTTAAGACAATAAATTAGGTTTCTTCGCAGAAAAGTCTTTAGGCTTGATGAAATTAGCAAAATAACGTTCGGTTGGTTTTGGTCTGTTACAACTGAGACTTGTCAAAATGCTGAAGTGCCGATGCTGTTTATCCGTAGATCCGTCTCTGTGGTGAGGGGCAAGTTCCCAGATCAATCAGGAAGTAACCGCTCCTGGTCAAAGCAAGACTCTTCAGGTTTCGATCTCAAGCTTTGAACCACAGTCTAGTAGTACAGCAAGTGGTCTCTCCGGGTCATACAGCAAATAGTCAGGTCGCCTCGTTCTGGTACCACTCAATAATTGAGAGATCTTACACTTCTTGCTCAGTAGAATAGTCTTGGCAACTTAACACAGATGCCACGAACACGTCTTGGGTATTATTCCTGTTTCAGAAACCTTCTGTAACTTGTGATTGAACCTGTAGTATTCTGGGTTCCTTATTAATATTGGCGAGTTGTCTACTGATGTCCAGAAATACTCTTAATACTTTTTGTCCGGTCATATAAATTCAGATTCGAACGCTATTCTTTAATGTGGCAAGGTCCAAGCTATTTATATTGACGATTTCTGTAATGCAGTTCCGTATGTCAAACCTTTTCTACGTTATATTGTAGGTTCCCGGCCTACGCTCCCACCTGGCGGTTTTGACAAAACTCCCAATCACAGCGATAGTTTATTCGCAGCCTCAAATGTCAGTCAATACATTAAAAGTACATGTTATGATACATTTTCATCATGTAATATTGTCCACGACTCACGCGTTTGAAAAATTCAAACAATCATCGTCCATTTATGAAGTAGTGATATTCGTAAAATGTAGTGAAAGTTGACTTATACCACACCTTCTGCTCACTCTTCCAAATGTCTTCCATGATTGCGTTTATGTATAATTATCTGTCCCAAACAGTCAAATCGGAAGTGATTATGCAATCTTAAGCAAACACTTCATACTCGCATCTACGTGGAGTCACTGTGGTATTAATTTCGTGACACGAGGGCAAAAAGCATCGAGGGAGGTCACCTAAGGGGCGCATTCCCATAGTCAGTTATGACTGAAGGGGCTATTATTATCATTATATTATTATAATAAAACAAAAAATTGACAAAGCTCAAACGTTATTTACATATGTTGCTAAATGTGGCGAGTTTGACAATAACCATTGATTATTTTTTTGATAAACAAGATTGGTTTACTTTTTAGTTCAAGGATAAACTGACATTGTACATGAATTTTAATATTTTCATTTTCTGCTCTACTTCTACGTTTATTCTACATTTAATTGACATTTATTTGCAGTTGTAGTCTGTAGTATTTAATGAATAGGAGAAGATTTGGGGGATCGGGACACCCTGTATCAGGCGCTATAAACGTGTAACAATTTTCAGATCACCAGAGCTGATTGATCACAGAAGGTAAAGGCTGGAAATCATAAAACACTTGGAATATATCATGTGAGAGACGGTATTTGAATGATGACCTCATCAAAAATATAAACCATGAAGTTTAGAATTCCACATTCATTTATCTTCTTACAGACTTATGCCCCAGCTGTTACAACTCGTATCAAGTTTTCTTCACATTTTTGTACATATATTTCAAGTTTGCACTTCACTGACTGTATATTATTGTAACTTCGTTTTCATAGTTTTCGGAATACATTAGACAGAGATTGGAATATTACTCGTGTTTGTTATTACTTTAAAATGTTCAAAGATGAAGCGTGTACCATTTATAGTGTTCTAACCTTAGACGTACGAGTCTATATTTAGAGTTTGCTCCTTCCAAATGTTTTTTGCGGCATCACTATTTTTGTGTGTCAGCCTCTGTTTCTGTATATCTTCCTGTATTTTTTATATCTGCTTCCTTTTTTTTCGTCTGCCTCTGTTTTTTTCTGCATCTTTTATGTGGATCTATCAGTTTAAAAAAAAATGCTGCCTCTATTTTTGAGTCAGTTTCTATTTTAGGGGTTGCCTCTATTTTTTGTGACTGTCTTTAGTTTATTTGGTTAGTCTCTATTTTTTGTCTGCTTCTGTTTCTTTATATCTGCCTCTGTTTCTTCATATCTGCCTCTATTTCTTTTTATATGCCTCTATTTCTGTATATCTGCCTCTGTTTCTTTATATCTGCCTCTGTTTTTATACCTGCTTCTGTTTTAATATATGCATCATTTTTTATATCTGCCTCTGTTTCTTTATATCTGCCTCTGTTTCTTTATATCTGCCTGTTTCTTTATATCTGCCTATATTTTAGTGTCTTCCTCTGTTTTTTATTCTGCCTCTATTTTTTGGCCAGTTTCTATTTTAGGGGTTGCCTTTATATTTTTTTGTCTGCCTCTATTGTTTGGGTCTGGTTCTATTTTACTGTATAACGTCATCAGACTTAACGTTACCACCTCTTCAGGTGTAAACGACTGTAACTGACAAAGGAATCCAAATACATCATTTGCCTTCTGATCATTGTTATCTGAAATATCATCCAAGATTTGTTTTATTGCAGTAAAGCTGTGTAAAAGTGCTTTTGTTGCATCTGCCCGAGCGGACCACCTGGTATCTGACAGTCTTTTCACAAAGGGCAAATGGGACTTATTATGAGTACCACCAGCACATAATGCAGTAGAAAGGAGACCCCACCGGTAGGTGAAAGCAGAAAAAACGGTGTACAGGCTTTCAACAAATCCAAAGAAAATGACTGCTTCTTGACAACCTCCAGCAGCACATTTTCCAACCAAATTTAGTGAATGTGCAAAACGCGGAATGTAATGCGCAAACTTATTCATCTCTTTAATTCTTGCTTGTAATCCTATAAACTTGCCACTCATGTTGCTGGCGTTGTCATAACTTTGACCACGGTAATCTTTAACATCAATGTCATTTGCCTTTAAAAAATTAAATAGACTTTTAGTAAGCTGTTCAGCCCTATGACCTTCCATATCCAAAAATGTCACAAATCTTTCAACTGGCCCAGATGGCAAAACATAGCGCAGAGTCAAAGTCAGCTGGTCCATATTAGATATATCTGGAGTAGAATCCAATGAAACGGAATAATACTTGTATTTCTTCACTTCACAGGGAATGTGATCCAGTATGCTGGATCCAATCAGATTGATGAATTCCTCACACGTTGTTTTAGATAGATATGATGTAGGTCCAAATCCTTTGTTTGCATGAGTACTTATATGCTCTGCCAGAAAAGGGTCAAACTTGGCCAGTAATTCTAACAACCCTAAATAATTCCCGTTATAAGGGGACCCAACAATTTCATCACTGCCACGAAATGAAAGGCCTCGTTCTGCTAAAAACTTCACAACTTCAATTATTCGCTCTAGAAATTGGTGCCAATACTTTTCTTGAATGTCCATTTGTTTCACAAGTTGGGAATCGAAAACGTTCACCTTTGTTTTTACGCATCAACAGTGAAATTAAAGCCTGTCTATGTGAGGAGCTTTCTTCATGTCGACGCAATAGATTGCTTGCATTTTTCCAGTCATTAAACCCTTCCACAATAAACTTTGATGAACATTCTGAACTCATAAACTTGCATGGGAAACAGAATAGGCGCCCTTTACTTTCTGAATCGCATAACCATTTTCTTGCATGGTGCTTGTTTGTAAGTTTATGAATATGTGTAAAATAAGACTTCTAACAGTATCAAGTTTTCTTTTCAGTGTCATACTATTGCACGGATGAAGAAAAGGCACTATCAACATGTTGAAATTGTTCACTTCCCTTGGATATCCAATATTCACGCTCACAGTCATCTATATTTTTCGGCCAGTCACCAATATCATTAGAGTACTTCTTCGTTTCACTTATTCTTTCACATTTAGACTCAGTGTACACTGTGTTTTGCTGTATGTTTTCTGCTGCACAGCCTGCACTAGTACTAGTTGTTCCTTTACTTCCAGCTTCAGCGGTTAGAGTACCACCACCATGAACATCAAAATATTCTGTCAGCTTAAGTGTTTTTGATATCACAAGTTGATCTCTACTTTCTTTTTCTTCCTTCGCTTTACGTTTTTCACTTCCAGAAGCATAATTACGTCCAATATCTCAGTGTCAACTGTTCATTTTTTGAGTTTTCTAACCTTACAAATCCAGAAATTTTAATCAAGATCGAAAGAGAGTGCGAGAACGCCATATACATCAATTAAAACAGGAATTTTCCGTTTCCTAAATTCTAGTTTTTATTGTTAATGCAAATTCATTTCACAAAGAACGAAACAAAATTAAAGGGTCAGTCGCCTAGAGCCAAAAATGTGGCTTCCGTCCAAAAATGACTAAATTTTCAACGCCACTTCAATGTCTTCCGTCAGCAAACAGTTAAGATAAAAATAAAAAATTAATATGAAACAAACATAAAGGTATGTTTTCAGGCACTCGTAAGAAATAAAGAAGTAGAACACTAGACAACAGAAAAACAACAGACATCAGTGGCTTACCCAGGATTTGAACACTGGACCTTCCGTGCGACAACCCCGCCTAGCTATGCAAGCGAATCACACTATACTCCCTGCTATCTACGCATCACCAAAAAAATGATGCTTTGATGACAGCATCATTTTATCCCTACATTTTATTTTAACTTTTATATTTATACTGGAGGATTTTATCGTTGTATCAAGGTATTTCATCACAGTGGTATTAACACGTTTAGTTATTCAATTAATCTCTCGGGAATGGGCGATACGAAAAAGGTGAAGAAAATGTGATACGAGTTGTAACAGCTGGGGCATAAGGCTGTAAGGCAGAGAAGAAGATAAATGAATGTGGAATTCTAAACTTCATGGTTTATATTTTTGATGTCATCATTCAAATACCGTGTCTCACATGATATATCCCAAGTGTTTTATGATCTCCAGCCTTTACCTTCTGTGATCAATAAGCTCTGGTGATCTGAAAACTGTTACACGTTTATGGTGCCTGATACAGGGTGTCCCCATCCCCCAAGTCTTCTCCTGTTCATCAAATACTACAGACCACAACTGCAAATAAATGTCAATTAAATGTAGAATAAACGTAGAAGTAGAGCAGAAAATGAAAATATTAAAATTCATGTACAATGTCAGTTTATCCTTGAACTAAAAAGGAAACCAGTCTTGTTCATCAAAAAAATAATCAACGGTTATTGTCAAACTCGCCACATTTAGCAACATATGTAAATAACGTTTGAGCTTTGTCAATTTTTTAAAATTATAATAATATAATGATAATAATAGCCCCTTCAGTCATAACTGACTATGGGAATGCGTCCCTTAGGTGACCTCCCTCGATGCTTTTTGCCCTCGTGTCACGAAATTGGACCGTTCAATTTTTCTTCCATTTCTTCCCCCCCCCCCCCCTTTCTATTATTTCTCATTTTCGCCACACAGAACTCCGTAGTAGAGTCATTGTTTCCATTCTCCACACTTCACTTCGCATGTCCAGACAAGCGTATCGCCCATTCCCGAGAGATTAATTGAATAACTAAACGTGTTAATACCACTGTGATGAAATACCTTGATACAACGATAAAATCCTCAAGTATAAATATAAAAGTTAAAATAAAATGTAGGGATAAAATATAGTTAAGATACACTGCTACTTATTCGCCCACGCCACAGGCGCGTTGATATTGGTAGACCGTACCATCGTTTTCTAGTGTCATTGAAAAAAACTAGTTATAACATGGAGACACGAAAGACGGGGTAAGAAACGGAGGGAAGAAAAAAATGATGCCGTCTGCACGCGGGGTTGAATCTAAACTAGTATACGCGCGAACTTGTAGCTAGTGGTTTGAAATACGATGTAAAAAGTAAGAACATGTAGCCACTTGGGTTACGAAAACAAGTTTAGCTCTTGTCTAGAATGACGTAATTCCCACATTCTACGGGAGAATCACGTATTTAGCTCGAAAGTACAGCAAAAAGACATGAATAGGTGAATATTATATAAAAAATATTTATTCCTTAATAATAGGTTTAGAATAATAAACGTTAGCTAGTTTGATAGCCTATCTTGTCCTGACAAATAATATGCTTTCAAATAAAAGGACGAACAGATGAATCAGAAGTTATTGACAGAAGACTGATTTGTTCGATGCAGACTCGCAAACACATGTTAATTTTGTATTCACTTATGTTACATTTGACGCGACCTTGAGACGAAGGCAGAAAAAAAGTACATGTAAACAAGGGGGAGACAAGGAGGAGAGAATCTAAAAATATCTTCGCAGTAGAAATCTAAGCAGTGGGTGAGAAAAAACTTGTGTAGTTTTTTTTGTAGTTGGTCCAAAACCAAGTGCAATTTTGGGAAAACCCAAGTTCGGACCGACCGACAGACAGAAATACACTACACACTAGACCGAAACTGGACCCAAATTGGACATTTATGTTTGAAATTTTAAACTGTAGAGGGGAAGTACTCTCATTGGACGAAATAGTTAACCCTCTATTGGGCCATTTATGAAATAGTTGGAAAAAAAATTCTTGGAGTGGTTTTTTTGGCTGTCCCATGTCTGAAAAGTGGTGTGAAGGTTAATTTTGGGCAAAAAAATGTTTAGTTAGTGTTTTATGGGTATGTTGCCAATTGGCAACAAATCACCATTAAGGTTGGGAACATTTATTGTTGCCATTTGGCAACATATATCTTTTAACTATGTTTTTATGTCTAACAACATCTATTTCACCTTTTTTTACTCCCTACCTACATTTAATATTTAAACAGTAAATAGCAGACAACAAAATTTGTGAAACTTCATGAAGTTAAGTGTAATTTATACAGAAAATGCCACACATACAATGAAACATATAGTTACTGAAAAAAAAAAAAAATCTTCTGTCTCGTGACTCAATCACAGCTCCACACTCATGTTTCATGAAATACTTTGAAACAGTTTGAATGTTTATTGAGGCACAAGTGTAGGTTACACTTCTCACAGACAGTTCTGGAGTACCCCTTGCATCCAGGAAGTTTGCATCTCCCTTTGTTGGTGACGGAATTGGGGCTGTGGCCAACATTGTCAGTTCTGACATGAAAAGGAGGTACATTTGCTGTTTGCCCTCTCTTCTTTTTAGCCACCAGCTGTGTCTCAGTGCTTCCTGATGGCCTTCCCCTTTTATTATTTTCACTTTTTCCTGCTTTTAGGAGACACAAAGCAATCTGCAACTTGAAATCAACTAATGGTAGTCTGTCCTTTTTTTCCATACCATCCTTACACACATCTGAACAATAAGTTAGCCAAGCTTGCACCACAGAAACATCCAGGAAATGAAACAATATTCTGTGGTACCATTTCTTGGATCTAATAGGTATACGATAGAGTGCCAGCAAGGAGTCCAGCAAATCTACCCCTCCCATGAACATGTTATATTCTTTCACAGCTGCAGGGCAAGAAATGTGTATTTCCTTCTTGGCTTTTCTGTCCCATCTTCTGACTACACATTCTGGTTCAACTGCTGCATAGGTGCTTAGCAGTGTGACTGCTTTATTGTCATACCATTTGATAGCTTTCAATGTGGCTCCGTTTGTTGCTGCAGTACAAACAACAGATGACCCTCTTCCTTTCGTTTTCAGTTCCTTATCGGAACACAGATTACACCCTTTCAGCCGGTTTGCGCGGACAGTGCCAAGACATGCAATGCCTTGTTTCCAGAGGCATGCCTGCAATGCTGGCGAATTAAACCAGTTGTCAAAATATACTTTATGCCACACATTTTTAGGGATACGTTGAAGAAGTCTCAGCACGATATTAGCTGATGCTCCTAAATCAGGTTGGCCAGGACACACGTCAATTTTTCCAGTGTAAATTTCAAAATCATGAATCAAACCAGAAATGCTTGAACAAACGAAGACTTTATAGCCCCACTTTTTGGGTTTCTTTGGGTTGTACTGACGCAGAGATGATTGACCTTTGAATGGGATAACTTGCTCATCAATGCTCAGCCTTTCTGCTGGTTTGATTGAATTGAATTTCACTTTCAGAGCGTCAACTAAAGGTCTTAATTTGAACAATTTGTCGCCTTCATTGTCTTGCTGCTTGTTGTTGTCATTGCAGTGAATGTTACTTTTGATTTCTTTAAACCTCTTGTTCGTCATAGTATCAGCAACAAGTCCATAGCGCGTTGTAGAGTCCCAGTACAATTTACAACTGGGCATTCTAACAATACTCATCATAAACGCAATTCCAAAAAAACTGTTCCAGTTCTGGCTGGCTCAATCTGAGAGGCTTCATGATGTTTTTCTGGATGCTGTACTTGTTTGATTCAGTGACCATATGTGCCATTGTATCATCATCAATGAATCTGCGGAAGTATTCTATTGGTTCTGAGGTAACTGATACGTGTGCCGAATCACCAGAGAAGGGCGGAGCTTCAGAAGATACATCTGAGGCTTCACGGTGTCTCCATAGCATCCGACGACGATCAAAGGTTACATCTGTGTCCTCCAGCTCTGATGCAGATGATTCTGAAAAAAAAGAAAACAAAGATATTAATTATCTGGCAACATAAACAATCATTTATTGGTATACTGGTGTACATGTTATTATTCTGATAATAGTAATAATGATAAAAATTATTCTAATCCACATTATGGTATAAAGCGTTCCACAAGTAAGTCTCCGTCAGCCGATATTTAGTACCTGATGGACTAGGCTGAAACTGTACATAGGTTGTACACTGATGGACAAGGCTACAACTGCAGTCTGAAATAAAGTGGCCACATTAAAAAAAAAACATCAATTAAATTCAACAAACCTGAATCGGTTGTGTCCGAGGAAGGGCCGGGTTGCCACGTGTTATCCAGGATGTCTTCAGCCTCACTGTCTGACAGCTCACTATCGCTAGAAGCCTCAGGTATTGGTCCATAGATTGTAGTCTTTTGGCTGTAAAACTTTTGAGGATCCATTGTGTTTAACTGTAAAAAAAAATTTAAAAAAAAATGACAACATATACATTTTGTAATTCAAAAGTTTTTCATCACAAAATTGTTTAATCTCATCTGATGATACATTATGTTTTGTGATTACTGGCAATTTTAGTGGTTATCATGTGTAGTTTAGTTCTAAAAGTCAAGTCTAGATGAAGTAAATATGTTTTATTCATTTACAATATTATTAGTAATTTATACTGGTAATTCTACTATTTACATTGACCTTTTTAGGATACATAAAATTGCAAATAACAACTTTTTTTTAAATGATGAAGTTTAATCAATTATAATGAGAATAAAATACTAATGTTGTTGATTACAGAGAAATACAACATTAAATATCATTTATTAGGTAAAAAGCAACTGTTGCCAATTGGCAACATGAAGTGGTTTTTATTCCTTAATCGACTTTTGTTGCCAAATGGCAACATACCTAAAATGTAAAATAAGAGTAACTTATTTTATTTATTTATAACTATTAAAGCATTTGTTACAAAGATAAGTGGTTTAAGTTACTCAACATATTTTTTATACACCGTTTTCATAAGGAATTTTAAAAAATAATGTGAAGTAAACTCACCTCTCAATTCGATCTTGCAAACCAGCTACCATGCCTTGACAAAAGAGTGCGTGAAAAAAAAGTATTTCTCCGACAAATGAGTTACCCGGTAATTTAAAATTGGGAATGTTTCTAGAACACAATAAAACAAAAAAATTATTAATTTGAACGCCGGATAGTGAAATAGATGACTTTAAACGGTATGTTGCCAAATGGCAACAAGGCCCAATAGAGGGTTAATGTTATTGAAAAAATTTGCCGGCAAGTTGCCATTGTGTTGAAGACTGTCCATACAGGCAGATCGTTGAGGCTAAGAAGTTTGTCGTCCATTGAATATATATGCTAATAGTAGTGGGACGACCTAGTCTAGCCAGCAGCTCAGCTGAGTTTGTGCTAATTCAACGTTTCTGTGTATTTCATTGAATTTTGTGGTACGAGTGAATTTATTAACCTTTTATTCAACATTTTAAGGGAGAGATACTGCCATATAATGAAAAATGATTACGACAAGTAAGTACATATTCTAGGTCCCCAGCCAAGTCTACAGGGCCTAGAGGCGAATGAATAATATGGAAAAAAAATATCCAAAAAATGTAGAATACAGATCTTTATTTCAGGAGATCAGTAGGAACATATCACCCACCTAATTGTATAGAAGAAAGAGATTAATGATAATATTTCAGATGCAGTGCAGCCCTTGGAGGAGAGGAATGTTAACTAGTGTTACCTGTTACATCATTGATGTAGATGTTCTGGATTGGTCAGAGAGATCTGACTCATGTCTTTATTTCATGCCATTGTTGTTTATAATTACGGTGGAATAGGTATTATGCTGAGACTAGCTTAATTATATGGTTGCAGAAGTTCTTGTCTGGTACTGAGCTGGTACCAGGTCTCCCAAGTGGTCAGCACTGTTTGTAGAACTGCCTGCCTTTTGTAACTCTGAGCTAAGGTGGAGAGAGCTGGAGTTTCATCTATCGTCCCCAGGCTAGATAAGTGATTTTGGCCTGGCTTGCGTGGATTCATCAATCTAGTGTATAATTAAATAACCACATTGTGAACAAGCAAACTATTCCACCTATAAACTGTACAACAACACCAATAAACTTGATAGGTGGGGACATGAGGATGATGTAAATACCCGACCAGACATCGAAAACTATAGAAGAAATACTCTAGATTTAAAATCAGTATTAGTGAATTTTAAAGTATATGTATAACCATTGCTTCTGTTGTTAATTGATTACTTGTAAATATAATATCATTGATTGTTTTGAGTTGAAAGTCCTGGCTAGAAAATTCTATGTCAGGACAAAATAAATTTTGGAAAAAATTGTATAATACTACACTTTACACAGAGTGTTAGTCAATTTAATCATAGGAAGTAATATTTGTGTTTGTGGTTGTGTTAGTGTAATAAATTGCCTACACACCATACTTTCATTACCCTAGACATTAGACGTAGCTATCAGATATAATAGTCAAGAAGAAGCCTGATTGAGGTCGTAGGTGGTAGTAGCAAGGTACTCTGTAAACTCACCAAAACTGTTATCCCCAGGGACCTTCACAACTGACCTCATTCAGTACACTAAGTCCCCATATAACATCAAAACCCACCACAACCACATTGACTCCAGGTAGATGCGAGCATGAAGTGTTTGCGTAAGATTGCATAATCACTTCCGATTCGACTGTTTGTGACAGGTAATTATAAATAAACGCAATCATGGAAGACATTTAGAAGAGTGAACAGGAAGTGTGATATAAGTCGAATTTCACATTTTACGAATATCACAACTTCAGAAATGGACGATGACTATTTGATTTTTTCAAACGCATGAGTAGTGGAAAATATTACACGATGGAATGGTATCATAACATGTACTTTGAATGTATTGACTGGCATTTTAGGAGCGAATAAACTATCGCTGTGATTGGGAGTTTTGTCGAAAACGCCAGGTGGAACCGTGGGGCGGGAACCTACAATATAACGTAGAAAAAGTTTGACATACGCCACTGCATTACAGAAATCGTCAACGTAGATAGCTCGGACCTTGCCACAGAAAAGAATAGAGTTGGATTCTGTAAACTCTTGTTCTTTCCACTCTGTAAAGTTGCTTTCACACACACACTGTAAAGTATCAGTCTGTCTGCTCTGTAAGGAAGAGTGGTGTGTTGTTGAGATCAGGCATGCTCCAGTCTACCCAGCTGTAAATGGGTAACTCACCCTAGTCCTGAGTTAGGGAAGGCAAAGGCTCCAGGGGAAGCAGGCCCTAAACTTGGTCACTTCAGCCGACGCAAGATGGTGTATGTATGAAGTAGAAGTGTAGAGTGTGATTACCGCGAATGGTGTACTGTTCGTGTGCTGACCAATATAACCACTCACACTTGTGTCTACAAGGCACCAATGCAGACTGCTGGAATCTTAGTTTACTCAATTTATTCAGACGTACACACTGGGACATACGAGTACATCATGGTTCGTTGACATATCAATTTGTAGGTATAGCACTGAAGTCAGCAGATCTGAAGTCATGAAAGTTCAATGTCAGAAATTAATCTCCCTATCTGGCGTCAGTGACATCGATAAATAACTAAAGTTACTTTGACGTCCATAGTGTAGTAGATGATTTCTACAAGATTAATCTCACTGGCCGTGGCAGTGATCATATGATGAACCTACATATGATGGTGACATAAGGAGAGTCTCTAACACAAACTATCGTAGAGACACCATCTCCTTCAGAAGAAAAACCACGTCGTAAGACATTTTTTCTGACGAAAGGACCAGCTCTTGAAAAACGTACCCCGCCATTTGTAAGCGGTACATCGGAACTCATCACGACTTGTCAAGACAACTCATACTTCCGCTAGCAAGAATCTAGTCCCTCCTACCCATCCAAAATATACAATATAGGACTGATACTACTTGTACTAATAATATGTAATACATATGAATTCAGGCCATAAACACAATAAGCAAATTAATATATTTTCTGGCCCTAAAAAATAAGTACAAACGCAAGCGCAATATCCTTGCGCTGGATCAATATCCAGAACGATTACTCCTATAATCAAAAGTGTGAATCAAACATGGATTATCTCGCTTTTACCATAAACAGCATTTTCATACACAAATAAATGAATGTCTATATTTTTCCCATATTAAATAGCCATATCGATTTTTGTAAAATGTGCGTCAAAATATGCACGCAACAGATTCTGAATTTGTATGACCGTACAAAAAGTATTAAGAGCATCTCTGCACATCAGTAGCAAACTCGCCAATATTAATAAAGTACCCGGAATACTAAAGGTTCCTTCACAAGTCACAGATGGATTCTGAAGCAGGAATAATACCCAAGACGTGTTCGTGGCATCTGTGTTAAGTTGCCAAGAGTATTCTACTGAGCAAGAAGTCTAAGATCTCTCAATTATTGAGTTTGTGGTACCAGTACGAGGCGACCCGACTATTTGCAGTATGACCCGGAGAGACCATTTGCTAAACTACTGACTGTGGTTTGAAGCTTGAGATTGAGACCTGAAGAGTCTTGCTTTGACCAGGAGCGGTTACATCCTGATTGATCTGGGAACTTACCCCTCACCACAGAGACGGATCTACGGAAAAGCAGCATCGGCATTTCAGCATTTTGACAAGTCTCAGTTGTAACAGACCAAAACCAACCGAACTTTATTTTGCTAAATTCATCAAGCCTAAAGACTTTTCTGTGAAGAAACCTAATTACTTTTCTTAATCACTAGTCATGTTTATTACAAGTGTTAAAGTAAATGAACATTAAATTTGTATTTAGATATTTTGATAAATTCATAGGTGAATTAATTATTTCTGAGCGAAAGGCACATGTGTGAATCCAGAATTTAATATATAGTTATATCTACATGTGAAAAGCCATTAAGAATAACAATAATAATAAGAGGAATTTCACTAAATTAAATCAGCTGGGGACTTGAACGAACTAAATCATACAATATACATCTCCACAAAAGGCGGCGGGTCAGATAACAAAATAACGTGCTCAGACGCATTCAGCATTGTTATTGACTTCTGAAATATCTTGTGTAAACTGCCCCAAGGTAGAAGCATCATTATCCTTCTATCTACAACTCTGCCAAGAGTAATCTTGTGCGAAGGTAGACACCTTTGAAGACCCACATTAGATACTCTAGGTTTGGGGCCACGGTTGGACTACTACTTCAGAGCAAGGGGAGACAACCCGTTACACCTCGTGTTCCTTTCGACTTGTGCTCTACTTTTCTGCTTGTCATGTGTGTTTCTTTTCGCCTAATCTGAGGTGACACCGCAGAGAGCATCGCCAGATGGTGTCACAGTTTTCTTTATTCTTCAGCCGTTCAATTTAATTAATCGTATAGTGGTTGTACATTTCAGGGATGGTAAAGTCAGAGACGAAAAAATTTCATCCTTTCAGCTCGGTGACCGGCTTCCTAACTACCAAGTTCCTACGTCATCCCAAAATGACATTATTTTTACGTCATCCGTTTCCATCGTTACCTTTTCTTACTCTTCACCAACTCACTAGGTGTAAGTCCCGAGAGTGCAATCCTTATTCAACTTCCCATACTTTCGATTTTGCGTCATCACCAAATATGGGTCACATAAGCTGTGTCAAAAGTAAGAATAAATAACTTTTCAAGAAAATGGAACAATAAAAATTTGTTTCTGCTGTTGTAGGCGTGTAGTGGTAGTTTATCGGCCTCCATCCTCATGAGATAGCCAAATCACTTAATCCTCCGTATCTCCATATTCCCGATGCAGGATGCAGCTCCAACAATTCCTCTGAAGTCATCACATCTCACCCGGTCTCTCCTGGCAACACCAATGGCCCTTGTCAAAATATATCATCTCACAGGATGTGATTTTACTCTCTTGGGCTTGGGTAAGAGACACTGTTTGGCACTGATAGCAAAGAGTTGGTAAGAATATATTAGTTATCGGCTGTCGTTAAGTGTCCATACTGATATTCAGATGTTTGATTAGTGGTAACACTTAGTAAGTCACTGCACTGGTTTTTTCACCTCTTGTTTCCATTTCTGTGTCACGTTTTCTATTTTTAGCAAGAAAATATTTCTTAGATATTTGAACTCTGGAACCTGGTTATGCCTGATATTGTTGACATGTATGTTAAATGGACCCGGCGATCTGCTAATCTTCATAGTTTCTCTCTTTAATGTGTCGATCTTCAAGTTGTATTTTCTACACATTGAGTTAAGTGCGTTTGCATGTTTTTAGAATCTGTTTGATTAGATGATGTTTTATTGATAACACTGACTTCACAGACTTCAGCTTAAATAAACGTTATAAACTCGGCATCATCATCATTGACACAGCATGTTTTAAATAAAACACTCATGTGTCTAGATAATAAACAAGAGAGTGAGGGAAGGAGTAAACTCTAAATATATACTCGTACGTCTAAGGGGAGAACACTTTAAATGGTTCGTGCTTCATCTTTGGACACAATTAAGTAATACCAAACTCGAGTAATATTCCAATCTCTGTCTAATGTATTCAGAAAACTATGAACATGAAGTTACAATAATATACATTCAGCGAAGTGCATAACCTTCATGAAAATCTCAGATAAGTGAATACACAATATCAGCACAAATAAATACGCTGTCGCACTAGACAATTAAAGGCATCCATCACAATATATTCATCCACTTTCGCCATCCCACATCGCCATGCTTTCCCGTGCCTTCCCCTGTCCACCTCTGACCTCCCTTTTTCTTCTCCACCAATCAAAATAATATATAATAATAGCCCCTTCCGTCATAACTGACTATGGGAATGCGCCTCTGAGGTGACATCCCTAGCTGCTTATTTGCCTGTTTCTCCTTTCCATCAATCAGAACCCCCGCCCCCCTTTACATCTTCATTCTCTTTTGTGCTCCTCGTATAGCATGGGATACTATGGCAGCGATGGTTCTTGAAGCAATTTGTTTTACGTGATGAAGTTACCATCCTCATTCACGACCTCGTATTAGTCGCTTCAACGACATGTCTGAATTTGCAGTGGTTTTATTATGTCTTTGTCTTATCAAAGACCTTTAGGAACTTTACGACACGCTCCTTAGATTATTGCTAACAACGTTTTTGTAACAAGACATGGGATTATACACAACAGAAATGGAATTCAGTGGAATCTGCCTAATCAGCTTGATGATCTGGATTTTGCAGATGACTTGGCTCTTCTGTCCCACAACCATAATCAGATGCTGTTATTTTATGACATGCAATGATGTGTCACTTTAACACTGTGAGATATATAGCACTTTCTTGCAACACATATAGGCAAATTTTTTTTAATTATGGCAGTCACATTAATGAATGTTAGTTGCCTCCATTGGAGTGCTTGGCGGGTTACATATACAAACTTGGCAAATATTGATTCCATACGTATTGGAGAAAAAGAAAGCAAGTTGGGGTGGGGGACAAAAGTCAGTTCCCACAAGCACGTAAAGACACTGACTTTTAACTAACTTTCTGTATTCGCTACACAACCAGACATTGACACTGGGAACTCTTATCAATGTTCCACTAACATCGCATTGTTATTTCCCTCATTTAAGTTAACACATTAACTACCGCAAGCCGCTGTCAGCGGCTCACAAAATAATCACATTTGGACCGCAAGCCGCTCAGAGCGCCAATCTAATTTTAGTAATAAAACGAATGAAAAATGTACTGTAACACTCTCTGATCTGGTTCGAGATTTTAAGTTGCCACCGGAAAACAAATTCCCAAAGCATGATTGTTGTAGAACACTGGAAAATTGATATTATGTTCGTATTTTTCAGCGTTTTGGGTTAGTTACCAAATCGTGTAAAACTGTTTACCATGGCAACTAGTGATAGGACTACAAAAAATGCGTGTACATCTCGTCTAACAGCTGAATAGGATAGAAACTTGTTTCAACAATTGACTGATAGATCTAGTGACGAGGACAAGAGTGAAAACGGTGTGCACATTGATTGAAATTGTGATTTTGATAGAGATGGGGTGCAAGCAGTTATAATTGTGAAAATATTGCACGTCCTCGGCCATCGGAGGGCCGTTAAATAGCGACAACGTCTATTAGAGTTACAACATGTGTTTATTGTAATAGTACATTCATTTATCTTTAAAATGACGTGTAATTCATAAAAATATGTAAACAATTACGAAAACTACAGCTTACTTTGTGAAAACACCTACAGGATGAAAATGGGAAAAAAATTTAATTCGGCCACAGTGTGTTTTTCAATTCGGTAGTTAATGTGTTAACGTTAAGATACATTTATACGTTTTATCTAAGGGACGTAATTTTTATTACAAGGGGAGTAATAAAAGCTGGAAAGCTAATCATAACTTTAAAAAAATTAAATAGTTATTTTATATAATTTTGTTTGTAGCACTTTTGTCGCAAAAAAGAAAATTACAATGCATTTTAAATTCCGAAAAAAATGTTTCTGTCGTTTGTTGCTATTATAGAAATATGCAGTTATATTTTATATGTGATAAATAAATGCACGTTAGGCTCAATACACGTCAGTAAATATGTATAACACGTGGTTTCTCTTAATTCACAGTTACATACATGTAAGAATGTTGCATTTTTGACCGGCACAAAGTGCTGCCTAAACTAAAGTTGAGACGATGTGTTTGACAAGTTCCCTTGTGAGCCCGAAAATGACGAAAAGTCCCTACCAACGTTCTCCACCAAACATTATAACACGAGCTCACAAGAAAAGCTTTTATTGCATAGTGACTTGAATGGGCATTAACATATTTTTATTTTTTTGTCCTTGAGTCTGTTATTTTGCTGTAATACCCTGTTCAACCAAAACCCATTGAAGAGTTACAAACGGTTATATTGGGGTATATAGTGTGTTAACGTCTTCTCTGGTATCACGTACCTAGTCCTGGAAATGACTAGCCCTGAAAAGGACCACTTGCTGCCTGTTTGGTCTCTACTCGATGTTCTCTTTTTCGGCTGTGTGTTGTTCATGACTGTCTTTATTAAATTTGGTAGGAGGTCCTTTAGGGTTTCAGTAACTATTTTGTCGTCCGCTTCTTTGCTTCTTTCTCTTCCCTGGTTGCTTTTTGGATTTCGGTTATTATTTTGTCTTTAGTTTCTGTGCTGCTTTCTCTTCTTTGATTGCTTTTTGTTATGATTTCCTCCACGATCCTTCTCTCTGTTTCAATTCTTTTGAGGATTTCTTCGTTCTCTTCCTTTAGTTCTGCGAGTTTGGCGATGTTCCTGTTTATCAATGCCACCTGAAGCCACTCGGGTTCTCGCTTCTCTGAAGGAGATGTTTTTCGTTACAGATTCCTTCAGTATGGACTTTGTCTCACAGAAGATCGGACAGCCACGGTACTAAAATATATCGAGTCCACCTCATATATATAATAGTCTCTCAACCCACACATTTAGTCTCATTGTATAGCTCGGAAACATAGAGAACAATTAAGACGTTATAATCAGCAGTGGTTGAATCACACGTAACCGTACGTTTCCAATTATAAGTCGTCTTTAGTGCGTCGCGTTATAGACTAACCATAAATCCTAACGCCTTGTCCCTACACGTTATCATGGTCAAGTTTTGTGTAATGTTGTTCAAGTAATATAAGTTCTATCAATTATCTACAGCTCTAAAAGGAGAGTTAGTAACTTGAGTCCACATAGCCTGGAAGCGACTTAACAGCGTTGCTAGGCATTCGTTTCATTTTAAAAAAATAAAAAAATCTGCGAAGCGTGTCCCGATCAACCTAGTCAGTTATATTATGGCGCATGTCCAAATATAAAAGACCGTTAATTCTAATGACGTTGTACAGTAAAATAGAACCAGACCCAAACAATAGAGGCAGATAAAAAAAATATAAAGGCAACCGCTAAAATAGAAACTGACCAAAAAACAGAGGCAAACACTAAAATAGAGGCAGATATAAAGAAAAGGGAAGCAGATATAACGAAATAGAAGTAGACACAAAAATACAGACTATATAAAGAAACAGAAGCAGATATAAAAAAGAGGCATATATAAAGAAACAGAGGCAGATATCAAGAAAGAGATGCCGATATAAAGAAACAGAGGCAGATTTAAAGAAACAGAGGCAGATATTAAAAAAATGTAGGCAGATATTAAAAAATAGAGGCATGTATAAAAATAGACACAGGTATAAAGAAACAGAGGCAGATATAAAGAAACGCAGATATAAAAAACAGAGGCAGATATACAGAATTAGATTCATATATATAAAAATAGAGGCAAATATAAAGAAACAGAGGCAGACACAAAAATAGAGAGGAGGACTTGGCATGTGTTTGTTGAAGGCCTATGCTCCTTTGGGAGTGGAGGGTTATGATGATGATAAGGAAACAGAGGCAGATATAAAGAAACGCAGATATAAAGAAACAGAGGCAGATATAAAGAATTAGATTCATATATAACAAATAGAGGCAGATATAAAAAACAGAGGCAGACACAAAAATAGAGACTGACCCAAATAAACTTCTTATTCTTTTTTGATCCTTAGCCGACGACCGTCAAAGCAGTCAGTGGCCATCACGCCTAGTGGCGTCTTGTAGGGCAACAAAAAATTGATTCCACTTTGCTCGGTCGGTAGCCATCCTTCGTACAGTGCCCCATATCTGGTTCATTCTTTGCATCTCAGCCTCCACAGTCCTCCGCCAGGTTGTTTTTGGTCGGCCTCTCGTTCGTTTTCCTTCAGGGGTCCAAAGCATAGCTGTTCTTGTGATGGCATCGGGGTCTCTTCTGAGGACAAGACCAACCCAGCTCCAGCGTCTGCCAGCTATGATGGTGTACATGTCTTATTCCTGTTGGACTTCCGTCTGTTGTCTGTCGCATCACCCAGTCTATGACTGTTAAAAATAGAGTGGTTGATAAGATGCATCCCTGTCGTACTCCTGTCTTCACCTCAAAGGTTAGGTAAATAAACTAGGCAGGTACAAATAATAGAGGCAACCCCTAAAATAGAAACTGACCCAAAAATATAGGCAGACTTATAAACAAAACTGGTAGGTCCAAAAAATAGATGCAGAGAAAAAAAAAATATAGCCAGACATGGAAATAGAGGCAGATATAAAAATAGAGGCAGACATTCAGAAACAGAGGCAGACACACAAAAATAGAGACACACGCAAAAAACATTTGGAAGGAGCAAACTCTAAATATCGACTCGTACGTCTAAGGTGAGAACATTATAAATGGTACGTGCTTCATCTTTGGACACCTTTGTCGTAAATTTGATAGGTTTGAAATATATTTATGTTCCCGCCTGAGTAGAGTGGGTGGTGATAAGTACGTGAGAAATAAAGGTGTGAGAAATAGATTGCACGATTGGATAGGAGTAGATCTGTCTCTGGAATGAGTAGTTTCTCTAATCCAGCCTATCTATTCGACTGTAATTGAGTACAAGACAATCTTTCCCTCCCTATACGTAAATATAAGTTTAACCACACACACACACAACTATGTGACAACAAGACTGTTGCGTGATAAATTCTCGCAACATCATTTTATTACAATATCTATTTTATAACGCAAGGGCAACAACTGCTTGAAATTTATAGTTACTTTTCTCGGGAAGCATTTGTCTTCTCGCGTTGGTTGAATGCAGTTGAGTTTTTGAGCTGTGGTCATTTTTCGCGCCGGACTGCGCATGACTTGTCTTGCTTTTTGGTTGATCGGTTTCCGCCCACCACTAGTGGAGTGAGCGATTTGGAATGGCGAAAGAGATGCCTCGTTGAAGAGGGGATCTCCGCTATTTTTTGTTCTGTCAGGGATGTGTAGTCCTCTTAATGGATATTTCGTTTATTCGAGATAATACCTCTAGTGTTTCCCACATGTCGGGAGGCGTGATATTTCTGTGTATTTCATGAAAGCAAGGTAAATTAACATTTTCATTAACTCTATCGATTTTTGGTCGTGAACGATTTCTGGCTCATAGCCTGTCTTCGAAAGTCGTCGTCACGAGATGTTTTCCCAGCTCACATGTCGCTGTATTGTGCTGCATCGGTTGATGCAGGTCCCAAGGACTATTACTTGCTACTTGGTTACCTGAACTAGGTTTGAAAAACCTTTGTTATCTAGAGGATATTTTTGAGGACATTATTTATACTTCGGCAGACGTGTCTGTCTTGCTGAAGTCAGATTAAGGAGAGTGAACTGATCTCATACATCTGGTTATCTCCTGGCTGTTATAGAAAAGGATGGAGTTTTTCACCTGACTACATTTACAGCACTATGAAATATAACATGCATCTGACTCATCATTGTAATGCTGTATACCGTCCATTGCTGTATTGAATGTTGCTGTGATAATGACTGTTTGATGTGTCTACATATTCGCGTAACCATTTTGTCACTGTGGCGTCCACAATAAATAATGAAGAAAACCGTCAACGGCTGTTTCAAGAATCATTGACTTTATACGTCGTGAGTTTACTGACGTCCTATGTGGATTGCCCTGTTATTTTTTATGAACATTGTTTTGACTGAACACATCTGCACACTACACAAAACCAGACATGCGGATACCATCCATCATCATATGGCATCACGCATCATTTGGTGGCCATAAGCTGGTTTGATTCTGGTACCAGCAAACACGGGGTCCCTTACCCACTTCATTTTCAACAAGAATTCACGCATCCTTCAAGAAATTAACATTCTTCAATACAGTCAACATCTTCACCATTTTCAAAGTACTCGGCGTTGCCCGGTAAAAGTCAAAATTTCAATTTTTTGACGGAAACAAGAATTTGACAGTACCCGGCGTTGTTACATGTTGCCGGATAACTCGGACTGCTGTTATCTTTTACGCAAGTCAAGCAAGTTGCTGCTGTCAAGGTTCCAGTGCTGTCGTTTTTGTGAAGGTCAAGTGCCGGTTGAAACGGGTTGTTTTCTGAAGAAGGCCAAGTACCGATTTCCATCAACTTACTTTTGGATTAGAAGGTCAAGTGCCGAAACAACTCAACATACAGTATTTCAGAAGCTCAAGTACCATCGTGTTAGCAGTGGAAGCAGTTCAGGTGTGCCATCATCGTTGGAGCTTCGCTCTTTAGGACGTTGATTGACATCCGTTTTTCTGCTGTTTGACGATTGGAAGCCTATAAGTTAAGTGGCCTGTTTGTATGTAAACTGTGCCCTTATACTTCTACTGAGTCTTCTGTGTATCATCTCATTCTATATGTTATATGTCTATATGTTATTTGTATATTTATATGTTTATATTTCAGCGGGTTCTCGGTTGGGTGGTGTCTCCGTTAGATTATGCCACGTCATAGAGGTCGTCTATTGTGAGCGTTTTCTGTAGGGTTTGCAAACTTCCGATACTGGAATTTGCTAAGCGACTTCTGTTGCTATTTATGTTAGCTGTGATGACATGTTTTAATATTGTTTTCGTTATTATTTCGCATTCTTTAGTTTTGTTTTGATTTGTTTGTATTTGTTAGCCTACTCTTGTCTATAATTTAGTTTCATACAACATTTTTGTTTATACACTGTGGTGTCATGTATTTTGTTTAATTATAGCGCAGATATCGTCACATTTTTTGTGATATTTCATTAATTTCTGCTTTATTTTTAGTGGATTTCTGCGAACGTTTTTGTATTGTTGCTGATCTTTGTTATTGTTTACATTGTTATTGTTTACATTGTTTGCATTGTTTACATTTTCAATGTTTACATTCTGCATGTGTTTACATAGTCATTGTTTACATTTATAGTAATTAGTTAATGGGCTATGCTAATGCACTGTTACTACTACACTGATGATAAATGAATGATGAATAGTGTCGTGCACTATTGAATGAGAAGTGCACTTATGATCAAGAATTGATTGGTGATATTTCATATACAAGTTCTTTGATTGGAGACTTGTTTCCCACAGAGACTGGGATAATATAATGTGATGTGAATATACAAGTGCTTAATTAAGACTTGTTACACTTAGGTTTGAAATAAATTAGTTAATTATTTCAGGTTTTGGACGCATATGTTAGACAACATGTCTACATTTGAGCACTTTATTGAGCAGGGTAAATTGCTTGGGAAGACTGGTGATAAGTTAGAAGAATTTGCAACTGCTCGATATGATAAAGCAATGGAAGCTGAACAAAAGAAACTGCATATGGAAGCTGAACAAAAGAAACTGCAGATGCAGGTGGATGAAAAAAGATTCCAAATGGAAATGGAAAAAACAAAAAAGGGAATCAGAAGCTGAGGAAAGAAAACTCCAGCTAGAGGCTGAAAATAAAAGACTTGAAAAAGAGGCTGAGAATAAAAGACTTGAAAAAGAGGCTGAAAATAAAAGACTTGAAAAAGAGGCTGAAAATAAAAGACTTGAAAAAGAGGCTGAGAATAAAAGACTTGAGAAAGAAGCTGAAAGACTTCAAGTAGAGGCTCAGGCTGAGGAGAGAAGATTACAGAGAGAATCTGATGAGAGGAAAGAGAAAGCAAAAATGGAACATGAAGAAAAGGTCTTAGCTTTAGAGTTGGAAAAATTGAAATTGATGAACATGAGTAATGGTAATGATTCAAACAAGGGTTCATCTTCTGGTAAGGCTAATAATGATACTTTTAAGATTAAGTTGCCAACTTTTAGTCCTTCCAGTGATGACATAATGTTCTATCTGGACAGATTTGAACAAGCATGTACAGCTCATAACATAGACAAAGCAAAATATGTTTATCAGTTATCAGGGATACTGACAGGTAAAGCTCTAAGTATATTAAATATGGTGGATGAACCTGACAAGAACAATTATGAGGTTGTCAGGGCCGCTCTGTTAAAGAAATATCAGCTTAACGAAGACGGCTATCGTCTACAATTTAAAAACATGTTACCTGAAAATGGAGTTGAATTCTCCGAGTTTATTGCAAGAATACGCATTACTTTCTCACGATGGGTTGAACTATCTAAGACGGAAAAAACTTATGAAGGACTTATGGACTTAATACTTAGAGACAAAGTCATGTCGTCTGTCAATGAGTCTTTCCTTGCTTTCCTTCATGAACGTAAACCTAAAACAATAAAAGAAATGGAAGATTTCTGTTGCCAATACGTAACTGCGCACCCACACATAACCATGGGTAACTCTAAGGTGAAAGAAGGTTTACCAGTTGCTTCGGCAGCTCCGTATGGTCAAAACTTTGCTCGTAGATTCCAACAAAATTTTGATAGAAAGAGCAGCGGTAATTTCTGTCAAAATCATGGAAACCAATTTCATGGTGATTCTTCTTCGAAGAATTGGAGACAACCTGATAGTGGTCGTTACTATCACCCTAATAATTATAGGCATTTCAAAAGAGGATATGGTAATAGAGGTTATTCCTGCCGAAGACCTCAGAACCAAACAAATAGATGTTCGCATCAATGTGAACATGATAGTAATCGTGGAAACTGGAATTCGAACCAGGATAACAATTACAATAGAGACAATAATAACTGCAGAGATAATAATAACTTTGATAATTTCAGAGGTAATAATAGTAGGGGTAGATCTCAACACAAAAAAAAGAGATATCAGCAGGCTAATGCTGTACAACAGGAAACTGAGGGAGCCTGTAATCATGTTGTTGATAATAAAAACTTTGACGCTGTCACTGGTTCTGCTTTTGACTTTGAGAGAGCAAACAAATGCCCCCAATGCAGTACTTTATTCGAACCGGGTACCATAACTACTTTGAGTTGTGGTCACCCACTTCCCGCTCTTCCTGCTGCTGTTGCGCATGACGGGAGGGGTTCTTTAATTCTACATAAGGGTCTTGTTAATGATACTCCGGTCTCACTACTTTTCGATTCCGGATGCACCACTATTGGTGTTAGACAATCGCTTGTAGATCCATCTTGTGCTACAGGAAGGGGGTTATTAAATGTGTCACATTTGGCGGCACTCTAGAAAAATATCCTACTGCTGTAATTCGCATTGCCACTCCTTTCTTTACTGGAGATGTGCATGCTTGTCTCTTACCTAATCCTATTGCGGACCTTATTATTGGTCGTATTCACGGAGTTAGGGAGTGTACCCCACAGCAGATTGCTGCTTGGGAAGATAATAACATGCAAGCTACAAATGCAGTAGTTACAAGAGCACAAGCTCTACAAACACCCGAAACTTCACTGAATAGTGATAATGAAGTTGATAGCCAAGATAGTCACTTAGTAATCACTCGTGACTCTTTCATAAAATTGCAAGAAGAAGATCCTTCTTTAAAAAAATTCTTCGTTCTTGCGAAGAAAGGTGATACGAATCAGGATACAAATAGAAAATCTTGGATTGCAATGAGAAACGGCGTACTTGTACGTATGGTACAAGATTCGACTACGTCGGCACATTCGCAAATTCTTGTTCCCAAGAGCATGAGAGTGCAAATATTGCAACATGCTCATGACTCGCAATGTGCTGGACATATGGGTTTTTCCCGTACGAAGTCGAGAGTCCTTGCGGCTTTCTTTTGGCCTTTTGTCAATAAGGACATTCGTATTTACTGCCGATCATGCAAGGTATGTCAGGAGGTCAAATCTAGAGGACCACGACATGCTGCGCCTATGCAGGCTGCTGACATTCCTATTCGGCCGTTTCAGAAAATGGCCATAGATATTATTGGCCCTTTTAAGGTCAAGTCGGCCAGAGGACATCAGTTTATCCTTACATGTGTCGATATGTGCACACGTTGGCCAGAGGCTATTCCTCTTAAGAGCATATCTACTACAGATATCGCAGATGCTCTTTGGTTGATATTTTCTCGCTTGGGGTTCCCCAGAGAAATATTGTCAGACCATGGCACTCAACTCATATCTGACACTATGTCACAGGTAATGTCTACCTTACATATTGAACGATCTCTCAGTAGTATGTACCATCCTATGTCTAATGGGTTAGTTGAGCGTCTGAATAGAACGCTCAAGACTTTGCTTGGTAAGATAACTGAAGATCATCCTCAAGATTGGGACAGGGTTTTACCCGCGGCTCTCTTTGCCTATAGNGAAGTCCCTAATGAACACACAGGATTTTCTCCCTTCGAACTTGTCTTTGGCGCGCGTCCACGCGGCCCTATGTCTTTATTACACGATCTCATCACTGCCGATGATATTAGCGATGAAACTCAATCCTCATATGAGTATGTCATTGCTCTTAGACAAAAGATCATTGAGGCATGTAAGCTAGCAACTGCTTCATCAGAAATTGCTAAAGAGAAGGCAAGACAGTTTGCTAATAAGAATAGATGTCTACGACAACTTTGTCCAGGTGACAAAGCATTCGTCCTACTCCCCAGTAGGGAAAATAGACTTCTTATTGCATGGAAAGGTCCGTATGCAATAGTCTCTCGGATTTCCGATGTTGACTATGTGGTCGATATCGATGGAAAGCATAAAACTTTCCACATAAACATGCTTTCGGAATTTCACGAACGTCCGGACTATTTGCTGCCTATTTTCCAGGCAACGGATGATGCTCCTGCACCTCACGGTCATTATTCATCCCTGTCTGTCATACAGGATGAGGAAGCTACCTTCTCTGATGTCAATCTTCCCCTTCCAGTGGTTCCATTACATTCCACGGAATCTTGGAAAAACGTTTCTGTTTCTCCTAATCTTTCTGGTGACGAACATCGACAAGTCTCGTCGATGTTACAAACATTTCAGGATGTTCTCACTGACATTCCTGGACACACAGATGTCATAGAACATGACATAATTCCTACCGACAATAATCCAATTAGGGTTAGGCCGTATCCTATTCCTATACACTTTCAGTCGCAAGTGGAAAAGGAATTGGATGAAATGATTCAATTAAATATAATTGAACCATCGACTTCACCATATTCTTCTTCCATGGTTATTGTCCGGAAGAAGGATAAGAACATACGAATTTGTGTTGATTATCGCAAATTGAATCAGGTCACAAAGTTCGATGCTGAACCGATGCCTTTGTTAGAAGATCTACTGATTAGACTTTCTAATTCTAGATTCTTCACTAAACTTGACTTGTCTAAAGGTTATTGGCAAGTGCCTTTAGCAGAGCATGCCAAACCTCTTACTGCTTTTTCTACACCTAGGGGTCTATTTCAATGGAATGTTATGCCTTTTGGTCTCATGAACGCCCCTGCAACTTTCGTTCGCATGATGCGTCGAATTCTGTCACATCGTTCGGATGTCATCGCATACTTAGATGACATCTGTCTCTTCAGTGATACCTGGGAAGATCACTATTTAGGGTTATATGACTTACTGTCCACTCTACGTGAGAATAATTTGACAGCGAAACCTTCTAAAGCTTTTGTTGGTTTTGGTGAAATCTCTTTCCTGGGTCATCGTGTTGGTCATGGTCTCTTGAAGACAGAAGACCACAATACTTCCAAAATACTGAACATCTCTGTTCCTAAAACGAAGAAACAAGTTAGGAGTCTCTTAGGTTTAATTCAATTTTATGGGAGATTTATTCCAAATTTATCTTCGATCATGGCACCTCTCTCAACATTTTTGAAGAAAGGTTCGCCTAATCTGGTCCGTTGGTCTGAAGAATGCCAATCTTCACTAGACCAAATCAAGAATATATTTTCTTCTCCTCCCATCTTAAGATTACCTACTCTTGATAGGACTTTTTTTCTTCGGAGTGATGCTTCATCCACTGGGATTGGAGCAGCACTGATGCAAGAATATGCAAATACTCTGCATCCTGTTATGTACATTTCTAGAAAACTAAATGCGACAGAGAGGAACTACTCGGTTTTAGACCGTGAGTTGTTAGCGATGGTTTGGTCAATTCTAAAGCTACAAAGATTCCTCCTGGGCGCACATTTCATTCTAGAGACTGATCAGAAAGCTCTTACAGCTATTCAGACTAAGAATTTGAAGAGTTCGAGATCCACTCGATATGCTATAGCTCTTCAACCTTTTCACTTCACGGTACGAGCTATCCGTGGTGCGGATAATGTGATGGCTGACATTTTGTCTAGATGCCCACATGACTCTAACTAATACTTCTGTCCTATATTCCTATATATTACAGAGTCATAACACACCTATATTACTACAATAGATTAGCACATCTGTACTCACTTTATATGTACACACTATCGTGCTTTGTTGTCATCTTCTTCTGTTCGTTTTTACGATGATAGAGGAGGACTGAGTAGTTAATATAAGGGCCGTTAGTTTACTAAACAGCCACAATTATTAATAATGTATTGTACCTTATGAAGCATATTAGTTATTAATTAGCATTATATTGCTTGTACTTTCTCAGAATGTCATTGTTGAGCTGAGGACTTACCTTACTAGTATCAAGCATGACGAGTTCTAGATTGTGTACTTACCCTCGGAATACCAGAGCATATGTCCTGGATCGTCATGTAGTTTAACTTTACTATGTACTTATGTCATTACATGTCAAATAATGTACTATTTAAATTTTCCTATCAGATTTGTACATCCATTTTTAAAGACAATATTAGAGTATGCTGTTTAATGATGATTATGGTAACTTGCATACGTATATTGTGTTTACATGCTAACGTGATGTGTGTTGGTGACACCTCCCCGATGTGAATATTTTTTGAGACATATTTATTTTTCTGTTGAGGTATATCCTCACCAGACACTCTATATTTAGCCTCATGTTAGGCAATTTAATTAATTATCAGCGCATAATTCGTGCGTTTTGAGCCGCTTATCGCATGCTCTTTGATATTTAAAAAAAAAAATATGTTCCACATTTTTTTTTTATCGGGAGGAGGTGGTGATATGTTGCGTGATAAATTCTCGCAACATCATTTTATTACAATATCTATTTTATAACGCAAGGGCAACAACTGCTTGAAATTTATAGTTACTTTTCTCGGTAAGCATTTGTCTTCTCGCGTTGGTATCGAATGCAGTTGAGTTTTTGAGCTGTGGTCATTTTTCGCGCCGGACTGCGCATGACTTGTCTTGCTTTTTGGTCGATCGGTTTCCGCCCACCACTAGTGGAGTGAGCGATTTGGAATGGCGAAAGAGATGCCTCGTTGAAGAGGGGATCTCCGCTATTTTTTGTTCTGTCAGGGATGTGTAGTCCTCTTAATGGATATTTCGTTTATTCGAGATAATACCTCTAGTGTTTCCCACATGCCGGGAGGCGTGATATTTCTGTGTATTTCATGAAAGCAAGGTAAATTAACATTTTCATTAACTCTATCGATTTTTGGTCGTGAACGATTTCTGGCTCATAGCCTGTCTTCGAAAGTCGTCGTCACGAGATGTTTTCCCCAGCTCACATGTCGCTGTATTGTGCTGCATCGGTTGATGCAGGTCCCAAGGACTATTACTTGCTACTTGGTTACCTGAACTAGGTTTGAAAAACCTTTGTTATCTAGAGGATATTTTTGAGGACATTATTTATACTTCGGCAGACGTGTCTGTCTTGCTGAAGTCAGATTAAGGAGAGTGAACTGATCTCATACATCTGGTTATCTCCTGGCTGTTATAGAAAAGGATGGAGTTTTTCACCTGACTACATTTACAGCACTATGAAATATAACATGCATCTGACTCATCATTGTAATGCTGTATACCGTCCATTGCTGTATTGAATGTTGCTGTGATAATGACTGTTTGATGTGTCTACATATTCGCGTAACCATTTTGTCACTGTGGCGTCCACAATAAATAATGAAGAAAACCGTCAACGGCTGTTTCAAGAATCATTGACTTTATACGTCGTGAGTTTACTGACGTCCTATGTGGATTGCCCTGTTATTTTTTATGAACATTGTTTTGATGGTTAATTGGGTATGGGTCTGACCAACACACAAAGTAAGTTTTATTTTCTGTTTTTTATCATGTAAACTTGACACATCGAATATCTAAAGAAAGATCAAATAAAATCAGAATTACATACATATTAAATTAACCGAATAAATATGCCCTCTTTCTCTGGAGAAAAGAACCCAAAAAAGTAAATAACCCAAAGGTCAAAGGTTAGCACTATGTTACAGAATCGACAGTAAGGAAAAAACAAGGTTCCTACGAAATGCTATCCAGTAAAAATAAACAGTTTTTAAGCAACCAAAAGTTCCTACAATATTTGTAACAGAAAATATTTACTCTCTCTGTAATACTATCTTTCTCTGTTATACAGTGGCTACTCAATCGCACGTACCCTTTTCTTGGTGATATCCCTTTTGAATTACAACGGTTCCTGAATATACAGAATGTCAGCGGTATTATCCAAGTTGGCCCCAGTCCTACATCTATAACAAATACGATTTTATGAGGGGGACGCCAAATATGGTGGTGTATTCCCGAATGAACAAATGTCACCTCGAATGGTCATTGTAGAAACCGCGATCTTGTGTTCACAGTAAACAGTAGAAAATACTTCCCGTATTTTGAAACATCTGGTTGCTAAAACAGTTACTTATGATGATAATGGTAATCCTATTGGCTGGCTCTGTGGTGAGTGCCGAATATGAAACAGCGTAACGTTCTGGAAAAGCCGCTGATACGACTGTCAAAAGTCAGATAATGTTGTTTCATACACAAATTGGAAAAAAATGTCTGGGTATTGATGTCCAGTTAAATTTACTTTTTAAATGTTTATTTGTCTCTTTGGCCAATCCTGTTCACAAATGAACTTGGAGACACATAAGCCAAGAAAAGATAACATTAACCATTCAGTAAATGAAGAAAAGGACCAAAATAGACCGCTGGTCGAACTTGATCAGGTATGCTAGAAATAAACAGGACATTTATGAAAAAAGCTGCTATTCTATATATACACGGAAGGAGACAAGACGATCACTTTCCCACTTCGTTAGTCCTGATTAAAGTTAAAATTCACACGGTGACTTTATTTACAACTATACGGTCAGTTTTTCGCCCGCGCTGCATTTTCAGGTTGGACAAAGGTATGGAACCCTTCCCGCCACTTGGCGCGCGCGTTAACGATCAGTTCACAATGTCAATTATTATTTCATTATCTATTGGCGCACTTAACAAACATCGCCTGTCGTTAATAGCTATTAGATTGTCGGCGTCTGTTTGTTTAGTGGTATTATATTAAATAATAGTCACTTATCATAACTACACAAAATGAAATAAATATGAATTCTTTTCTGTCACTTATCAGTCACACCTAGTGTATTAATTATTTAACTAAAACGCCTCTTCTTGTGTAAGGAAGCAGGTGGTAAAATTAAAATTAAACTGAAGAACTGGTAAGAAAATAGCTACGCGTTATTATTTCATTGGTCTTAATAGCTAGAATTTTAAGTGATTAATAATGATAAACTTTAACACTTTAACACGTAAGCACACATTTCTATTACCAAAAAATCAGAATGAAATCCCCACGACTCAATCAACACAACTTCCACAATGGTTCTAGACCACGTGTTTAGACTATCCGAAAAATTCTGAGCGGCAACTGATATCTGGTTTGGGAAGCCATATTTTATATATCATCATGGTATTATGATCTCTAGAAGATGTTAATTTTCACACTATTCTGCATAGCAGAGAAATCAGAAACCTAAGTTCCCAAGATAAAAGGTTTTAGCGGTCGCTTTGTCGGCGTTGCTAATCGACAACATAGATTTGGAACCGTGTAACGGGTTTCTTGCGAGATTTTTCCCGCTTCTGAAGATCAAAGCGTTAACTCCTGTCTGTGTGTACGAATATCAAATAGTCCTCGGGAAAATATTTCTGCAAGAGCGTCTCACTTCAAAAGATCCGGTGTTATTCACACACGGTCTCTCTGATATCCGATTATTGACAGATCAGCTCGTGTGAGAAACTCAGGTAAACAAACGTGGTTCGCCCCCTGTTATGACTGGCAGGTCGTGAAAGTTGGTAAACAACTTCGTTTGTTAACGTATCAAGAAAAAAAAGGCGTGGATTAAAATGAGTAAACGTAGGCTGTCAATGCATGGCTTTGCTAGCGAATCATAGAACACCAACGATGTCACGAAAGACTGGCAGATACTGTAGGCTATATTTCCATTATAAGTCACAACCTTAAAGTAAAAACAAACTCGAGTAATATTCCAATCTCTGTCTAATGTATTTAGAAAACTATAAACACGAAGTTACAATAATGTACAATCAGTGAAATGCAAACATGAAATATATGTACAAAAAGGTGAAGAAAAACTTTGATACGAGTTGTAACAGCTGGGGCATAAGGCTTTAAGGCGGAGAAGAAAATAAATGAATGTGGAATTCTAAACTTCATGGTTTATATTTTTGATGAGGTCATCATTCAAATACCGTCTCTCACATGATATATCCCAAGTGTTTTATGATCTCCAGCATTTATCTTCTGTGATCAATCAGCTCTGGTGATCTGAAAACTGTTACACGTTTATGGCTCCTGATACATGGTGTCCCCATCTCACAAATCTTTTCCAATTCATCAAATACTACAGACTACAACTGCAAATAAATGCCAATTAAATGTAAAATAAACGTATACGTAGAACAGACAATGAAAATATTAAAATTCATGTACAATGTCAGTTTTTCCTTGAACTAAAAAGGAAACTAGTCTTGTATATCAAAAAAAATAATCAAGTTATTGTCAAACTCGCCACATTTAGCAACATATGTAAATAACGTTTTAGCTTTGTCAATTTTTTGTTTAATTATAATAACATAATGATAATAATAGCCCCTTCAGTCATAACTGACCATGGGAATGAGCCCCTTAGGTGAAAGCCCTTGATGCTTTTTGACCTCGTGTAACGAAATTGGACTGTTCAATTTTTCTTCCATTTTCCTCCTTTTTCTATTATTTCTCATTTTCGCCACACAGAACTCCGTACTAGAGTCATTGTTTCCATTCTACACACTTCACTTCGTATGTCCAGACAAGCGTATCGCCCATTCCCGAGAGATTAATTGAATCACTAAACGTGTTAATACCACATTGACTCCAGGTAGACGCGAGAATGAAGTGCTTGCTTAAGATTGCACAATCACTTCCGATTCGACTGTTTGGGATAGGTAATTATAGGTAAACGCAAACATGGAAGACATTTGGAAGAGTGAGCAGGAAGTGTGATATAAGTCAACTTAGACAACATTTTACGAATATCACAACTTCATAAATGGACGATAACTGTTTGAATTTTTCAAACGCATGAGTCGTGGAAAATATTACATGATGAAAAGGTATCATAACATGTACTTTGAATGTATTGACTCGCATTTGAAGCGCGAATAAACTATCGCTGTGATTGAGAAATTTGTCGAAAACGCCAGGTAGAAGCGTGGGCCTGGAACCTACAATATAACGTAGAAAAAGTTTGACATTACAGAAATCGTCAACGTAGATAGCTCGGACCTTGCCACATAAAAGAATAGAGTTGGATACTAATTGATATGACCGGACAAAAAGTATTAAGAGCATCTCTGCACATCAGTAGAAAACTCGCCAATATTAATAAGGAACCAGGAAAATTACATGTTCACTCACAAGCCACAGAAGGATTCTGAAACCGGAATAATACCCAAGACGTGTTCATGGCATCTGTGTTAAGTTGCCAAAGCTATTTTACTGAGCAAGAAGTTTAAGATTTCTCAATTATTGAGTTTTTGGTACCAGTAAGAGGCGACCCGACTATTTGCGGTATGACTATGAGAGACCATTTGCTGTAATACTAGACTGTGGTTGAAAGCTTGAGATTGAGACCTGAAGAATCTTGCTTTGACAAGGAGCGGTTACTTCCTGATTGATCTGAGAACTTGTTTTTCACCATAGAGACTGATCGACGGAACAACAACATCGGCACTTTAGTATTTTGACTAGTCTCAGTTGTAACAGACCAAAACCAACCGAACTTTATTTTGCTAAATTCATCAAGCCTAAAGACTTTTCTGTGAAGAGTACTAATTACTTTTCTTAATCACTAGACATGTTTTTTTTACAAGAGGTAAAGTAATTGATCATTAAATTTGTATATGTTGGTTTTGATAAATTCATAGTTGAATTAATTATTACAGAGCGAAAGGCACATGTGTGAATCCGGAATCTTCGGCTCAGTTGTGGGGTCGGTCCTAATGTGTGGGTCTGGGACATGGAGAGCAGCGGGGACAACGGCCAAAGAGCTAGTGACTTTCATAAATGGGTGCTTGCGTAGAATGGAGGGCTTGGAGTGGTATGACGGGGTTGCCAGCGTGTGACTGATGACAGGAGCTGGACGGGTGCCGGTGGAATGGGAGATGAGAAGAAGACGATGGCGACGGGTGGGACACGCGCTGAGGAAACCTGTTGGTGGCATTGCAGGACGGTTCTTTGTTCTGGTGCCCCGGGGCGGGGGGCGGAGGTGGACCAGGGGGCGCATGGAGAGGAGAGCTGGAGGCGGAGGTGAAAGTGATGAGGAGAACGTGGAGAGAACTTGAGATGATGGCACGTGACGGGAGGACTTGGCATGGTATATATATACAGACGCAGTCAGATGCGAGTGGAAACCCGTTGATTGGCTCGCTGCGTTTTAGTCTTTTTCAATTGCACTGACACCACCGATTGGCCAGTTGCGTTTTAGTACTTTTCGTTTTTCAGAGTTTCGAACCAAAAGTATTTTATGCATAATGTATTCTGTCTGCCGCCATTGTGGTAAAGTGGGATGATATAAGTCTTTATAGGGGACTTAGTGTACTGACTGAGATCAGCTGTGAAGGTATCTGTATCTAATATGTGTAGTGTTTTACAGTTAACCTTACTTGCTACCACATTTATACCTCAGTCAGAGTTATTCTGGAATATTGTGATGGCTACGTTAAATGTCTAGGGTTATGAAAATGATGAAGTGTAAGTCACAACAATAACAGACAGATAAACAAGTTAGTTTAATCCACAACTCTTTACAACACTGTGACACTCACACACATATAACACGCTATAAGACTATCTTAAATGAGTCAAGTGTTAAAGTTTAAAAATATATGTATTAAGTGCTTTTCAATAATAGAGATCCTGATTCAGCTACATAGTGAACCAGGAATCCCAATACAATGCAATTTCAATTTGTATATACACAAGTTATAACCAGGATCTTTGTATTTACATATGTTATTATTATTATATGTGTGTGTGAGTTGTGATGTGGTACTATGAGATAATACTGGCTGTTCAAGCTACGTTGTTGTTCGTCATCATGACTTCAAATGTCTGTTTCTGTTGGAACTAGTATTAGAGATGTTCTCAGTTCCAGTCATGGAAACAATTAATTTCCCCTCTTTAGTTAATATAATGTCAATTTTAGAATGGGTATATAAGATTTGAGCTGCTCTGGCCACAGTTTCTTATCTGATGTGAGGGCGGCAGGAAGCAATCTCCTCTGCTCGCTTGCTTCACTGTGTTTTTGAGACTCCTCAAGGGTCGCTAGCTGGACCAAGGATTAAGCTACCAGCCTCTGGATTCAGCAACTCTCAGACCAAGTGCTGTTTCAATAAGTCAGGACCACCGTCCCTGAAACAAGAAGGATGTACCTCCTACTGTAGAACTAATTTATAATATATTTCCTCACTGAACACAACACATCACAAACACTGAGTTCAGAGCGTTAGGCCAACTGTAGCTTCATCTGAAATAATTTAAACCAGTATCCCTCTCCCTAAAGGTTAATACGCCTCTGCAATTCCAGCAGTCTTTCCTTCTAGTCAATAAGCTAGGTGTCATTGTGTTATTTGGCGATCCCATGCAGATGTACTTTTCTCCGACAAGTTTTGTTCAGGTTGGAGCAATATATAGGCTTTGCCTCATGTTTGCTACTGAACCACACACATATACAGACATAGATTATCAATTTACATGCAATTTTCATCAAAAGATATCAAAGAGATCAACCTTACCACAATTCATGGAAATAATGCACAGATACGTTGACTAGCAATGAATTTTTGCACAAATAATGACACAAACTCCGATCTGCCTCTGTCCCAGGCTTTTATTTAGAAAATATGAGCTGGATCTCAACGCACTGCTTATTGGTAAGTTATTTGAAAAAAGTGGTTCTGAACTGACGCTCCCAATTGACTATATCAGCGGGTCTAACCAATCGGACCATGTCTACAAAAGTGTTTGAAAAAAATTTAACTTTCCTATGTTTCCCCTGACAACCAAAAATAGTATTTGCAGTCCAACTAATCATGTTTAGCTGGACATATACTACCCGCCAATCAAATAGGAGGTAACATGTTGACCCATTTCCCGTACCATGGTGGTTTCAAAACATGCCACTGTGCAAATCTAACTTGGTGTTGTCTGACAGCATCACCATTTTCTTTTGGCAATAATTTGTTAATTCCTAGACTATTTGCGTAACATTTAACATATTCTTTGTCAGCAAGTCTTAAGGAACCCAAATATATAAATGTAATGGGGCTAAGTGGCTGCGTTCAAAATACGTATTTTCTTCTACCTCCTGTCCACTTCGATACGATGTGGTGTCTGGGTACTGTCATGTTTTCAGACGTAAAACAGTATAATGTCATCTTTCCCAATAAGCATTAATCATGTTTTTAAACCTAACTGTAGTATGGGTAGTGTTTTTTATCGCTGTCCATCTGAAAAAAAAGTATTGCTTCTGGCCTTTCGCTTGGGGAGGGTGGCATTAATTGTATATCGCGAGACGCGTGTTAGGGTTGCAGGCGTTCCTGCTTTCAGCCCTCCCTTCTCTCTATCCTAATTCCATCTGTCTTTTCATCACGCCGTGTATAAAATAAAATGAATGGAATTTTAATCTAGGTCATCTTAGAAATACAGCACACGTTTTATTGTAGAAAGCGTGTATTGAGGCAGTAGGCTTTTCTATCAACTAGAAAGCGTTACAATTTCGCAGACGAAGTAGAAAAAGGGGGATCTCGAGTACCGTCATTGTGACAGCACTGTTCTTTACCATTCTTCTTTCTCTTTTATTGAATTTATGTGTTAGGCTTTACATTTACTTTTTAATTATGTTCTAATTTATATAGGGGTATCTAGAATTTCACGACAGCCATCTTGCGCGAATCCGTGACTACGCATAATGTATTCTGTCTCAGGGTCTGCCGGCAATCTTGCGTGAATCCTCCTTGCCCCCACCATAGCCATATAGTGGTTGTGATATATATATATATATATATATATATATATATATATATATATATATATATATATATATATATATATATATATATATATATATATATGAGTGTATCTGTGTATGTGCAAATGTAGTAATTGTTCTCGAAACAAACAGTAACACAAACAATATGGAGGCGTGGGGTGGGGGCGAAAAGACAAGAAGACACTTACAGGAGACTGCGACAATAGATCTGGCAAGGATGAAGGCTAATAGGAAAGTCAGGCCGAACAGCGCAAATAGATACTTTCTGAGAGCAAGAAAGTCAGCGCACCCCAAACCGAGTAAATCAAGCAGCAGTTTACTATCTTTTCTTGACCGTGCAAATGACTGGGAGATGGCGGTAGACCTACCTGGACGAGAAGCATATCCAGAGAGTATCAGAAAATCTCGAAGACGGCCAGATATGGTGCCGCATTCTTCATCGTCGCACCAGGTTATATTGATTGATCTGTCCGTGCAATTTAAATCCAGATTGGACGAGCAACACTCGGTCAAAGCGGCAAAGTATAGTGATCTGGCCGCGGATCTGAGACACGATGGGTTCACTGCAAGGGTCATGGCCGTTAGCGTGGGTGCAAGAGAGCTCGTGGCTGCATCGATGTATGATTTATTGAAACTGGTGGGGTTGAGGGGACAGTCAAGGACAAGGGCACTAAAGAGGTTTAGTGAAACTGCTGAAAAGGTATCATGCTGGCTGTGGAACAACCGTAATGGGCTAAGGAACTCGGGACTTTAAACTTTAGCCCCACCTGTGGTAAAGGAAACACCAGAAGAATTTAAAGTTCGCAATACCTTGAGTTGATGGTTGTTTTCGTGAAAGGACTATGTCTTACAGGTAACACGCAGTGTATTATATGAGGTATCGGGCGCAGGTAGATTTCAGTTGCTAGCGTGCAGTGGCTTTACGCCTTGTTGGCTTCGCGCAGGTGTGTCAGGGTCTGTTCCTAGTCGTGGTGTGCTGCGGAACGACCGTAATAATTTGTCTTCATCATGGGGGTGGGTTACTTTCAAAATTGTCTCAGGCTGGCGGAATAGTGGATTTTAAAGCTGCAACCAAGGTGGAATGGGTTCATTTTCTGCACAACACAACAGGAGGCGGAGACACTTGGGAGTCATGACCCAGGTAGGCCCACCCCCACTTAGAGTGTAAAGGAGAGTAAAGGGCCAAAACACTTGATGGACGCGGGGACCACTTCTGATGATCAGATTGCCTCCTGTTGTATCGCTCTGTATGGAGTTTCCTATCATAATCATCCACTTTCGCCAGCCCACGTCGCCATGCTTTCCCCTGCCTTCACCTGTCCACCTCTGACCTCCCTTTTTCTTCTCCACCAATCAGAACCCCGCTTACATTCTCCACTGACCTGCTGAACACGCAGTTTCGTGTCGTCAAGTTCACAACACTCTATTGGCCAACTCTTATGACACGACTGACATTCCGTACCTGATCCCTGTGGAGCACATACAGTCCACAGCTGTTGACCATGCTGTGACAATCTTCATTCTCTTTTGTGCTCCTCGTATAGCATGGGATATTATGGCAGCGGTGGTTCTTGAACCAATTTGTTTTACGTGATGAAGTTACCATCCTCATTCACGACCTCGTATTAGTCGCTTCAACGACATGTCTGAATATGCAGTGGTTTTATTATGTCTTTGTCTCTTCAAAGACCCCCGGGAACTTTACGACATGCTCTTTAGATTATTGCTAACAACGTATTTGTAACAAGACATGTTGTTATACAGGGTAAATGTAAAGTCACTTGTTATTTGCAATTTGTTAGTTCTTCCTGTTATCCAATTACTTTATATGAAACAAACGTCACAATACAGCGACTTACCTGTTATTTTATGACATAAAATGATGTGTCACTTTAACACTGCAGCGCATGGGGAGATCACGTGACATTGTGGCGGGCATTAATTTGTGCTCTCTCTTGTAACGTTGAGTTCATTGGTCATGTTAGAATTGTTTTGTTTTATTTATGGGAATACACAATACAACGTATTTGTCAAATTTCAAATGGCAGTTATTACCTTTGTTTCGACATGCATGTTATGTGTATCAAATAGTTATATGTGCTGATAATAACATTTTAATAAGAAGAAATTGACTTGTCAATCACTTTGTAGAAATAGCATATTGTATACTGTGATCATTTGATCGACCTTGACATTTTATGGCAACGGTCAACCTTGGGTTATGGCTCTCATGTGACATTCTTCTCTTGGCTATTCGGCCTGCGTTTTGAACTGAACCCATTTCGTTTAGGGGGCATCTATAAAATGGCTATTTCCACAGTTTGTTGTAAGAGCCTGTTTTCGCATAATCGTAGGGAGCATCTCGACTTGCTGCGATCAGCATCTCTGTCCTCCCAGAATCCTGTATTTATCTATTCATGTCTCTCTTGCACACAGCTATCAAACTTCATATGTGGTTGCCTTTTTTTTTAAATAGAGGAATGGGCGGGGCGTTCGGCGAAAGCTTGGGTTCAATATTAAGTTTAATCCAGTTGGGAGACATTTAGCACTTTCATGCAACACAAATATATTTCTTTTTATTATGGCAGTCACATTAATGATTGTTAGTTACCTCCCTTGGAGTGCTTGGCGGGTTACATATACAAACTCGGGAAATACTGATTCCATACGCATTGGAGAAAAAAAAGGAAGTGGGAGCGGCTGGGGGGCGGGGGGGGGGACAAAAGTCAGTTCCCACATATACAACAAGCTTGTAATGACATTGATTTTTTAACTAACTTTCTGTATTCGCTACACAACCAGACATTGGCATTGGGAACTCTTATCAATGTTCCACTACTATCGCATTGTTATTTCCCTCCGTTAAAATACATTGATGTGTTTTATCTAAGGGACGTAATTTTTAATACAAGGGGAATAATATTTGCGCAAAAGTTAGTCTTAACTTTAAAAAAATTAAACAGTTACTTTATATAATTTTGTTTGTAACCCTTTTGTAGACAATTACAATATATTTCAAATTCCGAAGAAAATGTTTCTGTCGTTTATTGCTATTATAGATATATACAGTTATATTTTGTATCGGATAAATAAATGCACGCTAGGGTCAATACAAGTCAGTAAATATGTATAACACGAGTTTCATTGATGTGTAATTCTATTTGAACGACAGTAATGTATACTACTCGACAAAAGTCAAGGGCCACCCCATTATTTTCAATACACTTTTATATAAGCGCATAGAATGATTAAATGAAGGAAGTTCTTAGTAAAAATGGGTGCAATATCTTCCTCTGATAGTCCTCTATGCACGTTAAGCATGGTGATCACGTGCAATTTGGTTTGCTGACCATAAATTCACATTTTTAATCTGTTTTTTTTTTTCTTCAAATTTCCGTACAACCAAACAGGTGAAGTAATCGTGCTGATTGACATTCCACCTGCAATGGCGACTTTTCGTGAACGAAGTTCACTCTTAATTTGTTTTACAATCAGCAGACTTAGGGTAGTTTCATCACTTGCAAAAACCATGCCACTGAGAAGAAGTCTTGAGACCTTACACAGAATGAGGGCTATAGCGTGGGTTGAAAGTGGTTTATCTGTCCGTGAGGTTTCTTGACGGCTTGCAGTGTCACACTCTACTATCCAAAGAATTTTTGAGAGATTTCAGGCCACAGGAAGTGTGGAGGATCGCCACCGGCCAGGTCTCCCTAGATGCACCAATAGACATGATGACCGGTACTTCTTGTTGTCAGCCCTGCGCCATCGAACAGTGACTTGTTCCACTCTAAGATGTCAGCTGAGACAAACTGTAAACGTTAATGTCAGTAAAAGCACCATTCGCAGACATTTACACGAATTTGGACTAGCTTCTCGACGTCCTGCAGTCAGAATCCCTCTTACTCCTGCTCATCGCAGAGCCCGTGTTGCTTGGTGTCGCGAGCACATCCGATGGACAAGGCAACAATGGAGTCAAGTTCTCTTCACTGATGAGTCTCGCTTCACTGTGTCATTCAATGATGGCAGGATTCGAGTTTGGAGACGAACAGGAGAGCGATTTACTGATGACACAATTCGAGAGGTGGATCGTTATGGTAGGGGTTCTGTCATGGGCTGGGGAGGCGTCTACAGACACGGCAGGACCCCACTCTACATTATCCAAGGCAACTTGACCGGCCCAAGATACCAGAACGAAATCTTGAGACCAATTGTTCAGCCTGCTCTGGAGGCCATAGGTGGTAATGCCATCCTCCAAGATGATAACGCTCGACCCCATCGAGCTCGTGTGGTGAATGAGTTTATTCAGCAACATGGGATCATCAGGATGGCGTGGCCAGCTCATTCACCTGACCTTTCACCGATTGAGCACCTCTGGGATGTCCTTGGTCGAAGATTGTCAACAAATCACCCCCTGCCAATGGATGTTGCACAGCTGACTGCATTTCTGCTTCAGGAATGGCAAGCTGTTCCTCAGGATACTCTTCGGACCCTTGTGGACTCGATGCGTCTACGCTGTGATGAATGCCTTGCTGCAAACGGTGGTCATACCCGATTTTGAAATGTCTATTTCTCCAATATCTGTTGCGTGACTTTTGAAAAGGTGGGTGACACACTTCACAGCTTCAATGCGTTTGAATGTGTGTTTCCATTTCTTTACGTGACATGTCAATTTGGTATTCAATAAATGCCGTTTTGACTGCTCCCAATTACGTTTATATCAGATTTGTTTTATGGTTTCAACCAAGGTTTTTCTAAGTGGCCCTTGACTTTTGACGAGAAGTATATTTTGAATTCTCTAGACCTAAAGGTCTTTTTTCAAAGTGTATTAGCTAGGGCCGGGATCACACACAATTCACACCTTTTACTAAATAAAGTCAATGGACCTTACTTTGAGCCCAAGAAGGGGTATTTAAAAAAAAACAAAAACAAAGTGCTGCCTAAAGTAAAGTTGAGACGATGAGTTTGACAAGTCCACTTGTTAGCTCGAAAACGACCATAAGTCCCTAATAACCTTCTCAACCAAACATTATAACACGAGCTCACAAGAGGAGCTTTCATTGCATAGTGACTTGAATGGGCATTAAAATATATAATAGTCTCTCAACCCGCACATTTAGTCTCATTGTATGGCCCAAAACAATGGGGAACAACGGAGACGTTACAATCAGCAGTGGTTCAATCACACGTAACCGTACGTGTCCATTGATAAGTCGTCTTTAGTGCGTCGCGTTATAGACTAACCATAAATCCTAACGCCTTGTCCCCACACGTTAGCATGGTCAAGTTTTGTGTAAAGTTGTTCAAATAATATCAGTTCTTTCAATTATCTACATCTCTAAAAGGAGAGTTAGTGACTTGAGTCCACATAGCTTGGAAACGAGTTAACAGCGTTGCCAGGCATTCGTTTCATTTTTAAAATATAAAATTTGGCGAAGCGTGTCCCATTCAACCTAGTCAGTTATATTAGGGCGCATGTCCAAATATAAAAGACCGTTAAGTCTGATGCCGTTATAAAGTAAAAAAGAACCAGACACAAACAATAGAGGCAGACAAAAAATTATAGAGGCAACCCGTAAAATAGAAAGGAGGGATCCCGTTACACTCCCATTGAGGCATATTGGGAATATGGTGTTAGGCCCATATTTTCTTGACCATCGGCACACTAGGGGTGATGTGGTCAGCATCACGCCGGCCGCCTTAACCTTTCCACAAGTTGCTCTGGTACCCAATTTGGGCATGGTCGAACCAGGAGCCGCTTGCGGCCTAAACAAATCCAACCTCATCTGTGGATTGAACCATAGACTACTGAGCTAGGAAGCCAGTGCACTAACCACTATGCTACCGCGGCTCCCCTAAAATAAAAACTGACCAAAGAAGTAGAGGCAGACACAAAAATAGAGACATATATAAAAAACAGAGGCAAATATAAAGAAACAGAGGCAGACATATAATGAAAAAGAGGCAGAAATAAAAAATAGAGGCAGATATAAAGAAACAGAGGCAAGAGAGGCAGAAGATGCTGCAGCCAAAGGTAATATGAGAGAACTGTATAACAGCACAAAGAAGCTAACAGGGAAATACAAGCAAACAAGTTGCTTCATAAAAGACAAGAATGGAAAACTGCTCAGCAATATACAAGAGCAAATGAAGAGGTGGACAGAATATTTTGAGGACCTTCTCAATAGACCAGCTCCACAAAACCCCTCGGACATCCAGCCAGCAGAAGACGAGCTACAAATTAACGGTGATAGACCAACGAAGGAAGAAATAAAGAAAGCCATAAAGCTTCTAAGAGATGGAAAAGCGTCTGAACCTGATGGCATCCCAGCAGAGGCCATTAAAGCAGATATCGACACGGCTACAGAGATGTTATATAAATAACTTGGTAAAGTCTGGGAAAAGGAAGAGATACCAGCAGAATGGAAGGAAGGATATCTGGTTAAGTTGCCTAAGAAGAAAAATTTACAAGAGTGCACAAATTATAGAGGAATAATGTTACTTTCAATGCCAGGAAAAGTATTAAACAAAATTATCCTTGAAAGATTAACAGAGTCCATAGACAAGAAACTGAGAGATGAACAAGCAGGTTTTCGACAAAACAGACCCTGTACAGACCAGATAGCCACTTTGAGAATAATAGTTGAACAAAGTCTGGAATGGAATTCACCACTATACATCGAATTTGTGGACTACGAAAAGGCATTTGACAGTGTAGACAGAGAATCACTTTGGAAATTGATGAGGCATCATGAAGTTCCCCTGAAGATCATTAATTTAAAAAAGAAAACATATGAAGACATGACATGCAGAGTTCTTCATGAAGGACAGCTTACAGAACCGTTTGGGATAAGAACAGGAGTGCGACAGGGATGCCTCTTGTCTCCATTTATTTTCTTACTAGCAATAGACTGGGTTACGAGAACATCGATAACACACAACAGACATGGAATCCAGTGGACTCTGACTAAACAGTTGGATGATCTGGATTTTACTGATGACTTAGCTCTGCTGTCCCATAACCGTAATCAGATGCAGGAAAAACTGAAAACACTCGATGAGAGGTCACAGCATTTGGGTCTGAAAATACACAGGGAAAAGACAAAAGTAATGAGAATAAATGCAGGTAATGATAACACGGTTGAACTTGAAGAAACACCAATATAAGATGTAGAATCGTACACATATCTTGGCAGCAATATAGACAAAGTTGGAGGGACAGACAGTGATATCAAAATAAGAATACAAAAAGCAAGAGGAGCTTTCATTGCATTGGAAAATATAAGGAGATCAAGAAAAATCGGATCCAACACGAAAATAAGAATCTTCAACTCAAATGTGAAGTCAGTCCTATTGTATGGCTCTGACACATGGGGAACAACAAAGACAACTACCAAAAAGCTACAGACTTTCATAAATGGGTGCTTGCGTAGAATAGAAGGATTAAAATGGTATGACAAGGTTACCAACGTGGAACTGATGACAAGAACTAGACAAGTGCCAGTGGAACAAGAGATGAGATGAAGACGATGGAGATGGATAGGACACACACTGAGGAAACCTGTTGATAGCATTACAAGGCAGTCCTTGTTCTGGAACCCCCAGGGCAAGAAAAGCAGAGGTAGACCAAGAAGCACATGGAGAAGAGAGCTGGAAACTGAGGTGAAAATGATAAGGAGAACGTGGAAAGAACTTGAGATGATGGCACGTGACAGGAGGACTTGGCATGTGTTTGTTGAAGACCTATGCTCCTTTGGGAGTGGAGGGCTATGAATGAATAAATATAGGAACAGACAGATGAAAAGAAACAGATGCAGATATAAAGAAACAGAGACAGATATAAAGAAAGAGAGGCAGATATAAAGAAACAGAGGCAGATATAAAGAAACAGAAGGAGATATAAAGCAACAGAGGCAGATATAAAGAAACAGAGGCAGATATAAAGAAACAGAGGCAGATATAAAGAAACAGAGTGTAACTGTTTTTTTCTCTCTTGTAGAGGTGATCACTTGCATAAGACAGCATACATGTTGTTAGGTGTGTAGTGCTGGCGTATGATGAGTTGAGTGTGGGTGCGAATGAAGGCGCGAATGTGTTTAGGCTCGTATATGTTGTGTAATGCAACCCATACACTCACATGCAGTAGTCAAGGATGCTTGAACACTGCTGGCACGTTTCAAAACATTTATTGACGATAACACACATAGCATCAACAGGAACAGTCAGTGTAAACAAGGTCATGCTGACCGGAAATCGTTAGGTATACATCAGGCATTCAAAAAAGGCTGGTAAACATTCCAATATTCGTGCATGGTCAATAATAATGTTCCTCGATGACAGTTCGTAATGCCGCTTTGGTATCTCTGACTAAACTCGTCAGATACCTTAATCACTTTGACATACAGGTACAACTTGGCATTCCCCGCCAATTGCACATTATCAGGCTGTAATATATTAGCCTTAACACAGGCCTCGTTATGACGTCATCTGTGTACTTCTTCTAAGCAGGTTAACATCAACCCTGCAGTAATGCTTATGTAGACATAAATACCGCCAATCTGCGGTTCCCACAATATAACTTCGTCACTGGACTTCTGGATAATATAAAGACTAACAGTCTTGGAAGGCTACCTTGAGCACGAAAATATAAGTTCTGAAATGTGGGACCGGTGAGCTGTAGTTCACAGACTAGGTAATCCTTTAACATGTTCTGCCACCGAAAGCGTAATAATGAAAAAAGTCGGTATTACCTGGAACCGAATCCTCAGAACACAATAAGGAACTCTGTCGTCATTCCGACGCACAGAGATTCACTGGGGATATCTGACAACGCAGTCACTTCGAAGACTCCTTCCCCAAAAACAATGGACATCCGTCCCTCAGAAGCCAGGACTCATCACGGCCTCACGGAAGTCTAATCACTTCCCGCTTAAAACCTGCGCATGGGCACAAGCCCGAACTGTTTACCTTTGACCCTCTCTTCATACAAGTCAAACCCCAGAAGATCACCCAACAGGGAAGACAACCCCTAATCAACCTGACACCGCAAGGTAAAGACCCAATTATTCACCTTTGACTAGGGTGAAAAATCATACGACAAATAACTTGACATATGACTCCGTCGAAAATGACAGCAACATATTACTACCCCCCCCCCCCCCGCCCCCCCCCGCCCCCCACCCAACCCCCCCCCCCCCCCCCCCCACCCCCCCCACCCCCCCCTCCCCCCCCCCCCCCCCCCCCCCCCCCCCCCCCCACCCCCCCCCCCCCCCCCCCCCCCCCCCCCCCCCCCCCCCCCCCCCCCCCCCCCCCCCCCCCCCCCCCCCCACCTGTAAAAAAAATGATACATTTTTTTTTTAAATATATCTATGAGCAAGACAGCACAAGCATCACTTATGCGCTCATGAAAGTATGAACCTAATATCAGGTACAATGGACGCACAAATAAAGCGTCTGAAGAGGATACAAATCATCTCCCAACATAAGAGAAAATATTTCTCAAAGCAAAACAAATTCAGGAGGTATCATTAAAGAAACCTAAGTTGCTAGCAATACCAAGACACATATCAAACATCACTAAATACTATAATTATAGCAATATACAAATATCATCAATTACAATGCTATATTAGCAACATATTACTAATGGATGGACAAAACTAAATTTGTTAAAGTCATTATATATTATCCAAATAGTAAAACATTTGTATAACAATATACAGTGCAAACCGCTTAAGGCGATCTCGGATGTGGCGAATTTCTGTTGTGAAGAACAATTTGTTTATCCCCGGCAATTTTTCTTCTTTGTCTTTGTAAAAAATGTCCGGTTAAGCGGAATCCGTTTATCACGAATTTTCGGATATGCCGAACGATTAAACGTATCTCGACTATATAATTTGATCTGATTAAGGCGAACTTTTTTTCAAATACAGTACCTGGACATTTGTACAATTTTTCGGCAATTTTTGGAAATTGCGCGCTTCGTCAGTGTTAGAATTTGAGTTATTTCCCCTCTAAAAATGGCAAGAAAGTTAAAATCCATATCTTTGAAAAGAAAGATTGAGCTAGTACAAGAAGTGGAAAATAGTGGCAAAAAGAAAATGGAAATAGCAAAGGAATTCGACATTCCAAAATCAACGCTTTCAGGAATCATAAAAAATAAGGATCGGTACAGAAAAATGTTTTATGGTGGACAAGTTGATTGTCACAGAATGAAGAACCGAAAAGCGACGTGTGATGTGGTTGACACGGCACTCCTAAAATGGTTCACCATGGCAAGATCAGCAAATGTTCCTGTAAATGGACCTATATTAACTGCAAAGGCAGAAGAGTTAGCACTTCTGGAAGGTCGGACTGGCTGGAAATGTAGTCCTGGCTGGTTGAGTTGTTTTAAAAAACGGCACATTACTTACAAAGCCGCGGTAGCATAGTGGTTAGTGCACTGGCTTCCTAGTGTATTAGTCTATGGTTCGATCCCCAGATGAGGTCGGAATGTTTTAGGTTACAAACGGCTCCTGGGTTGACCCAGCCCCAAATGGGTACCAGAGCAACCCCGTGAAGGTTAAGGCGGCCGGCATGATGCCAACCACATCACCCCTAGTGTGCCGACGGTCAAGATAATATGGGCCTAACACCATATTCCCAATATGCCTCAATGGGCGTGTAACGGGTTCCTTTGCCTTTTTTGTGTGTGGGGAAAGGCATTCTGTTAATGAAACGACTACCGAGTCATGAACGGAGGAGGTGCTAAAACCAGCCATGAGTAGGTATAATTCCGTTGATGTGTTTAATGCTGATGAAACTGGATTGTTTTGGAGATTGCTGCCTGACAAGACTTTTTCCTTCAGAAATGAAAAGTGCCGGGGGGGGAATGGAAAGAAAGAATCACAATTGTTGTGTGTACAAATAGCGATGGTTCAGATAAATTGCCATTACTTGAAATCGGTAAATTAAAAAATCCACGCTGTTTTAAAGGTTTGAAAAAATTGTGTGTTGATTATGCAGCTAATTCAATAGCCTGGATGACATCATACATTTTCACCAAGTGGCTTTATGCATTTGATCATTCTATGGAACGTCAACATCACAAAGTTCTTTTGGTGCTTTACAACTGTTCAGCCCACATAAATGTTCAAAATCTGAAAGCAACAGAACTTTTATTTTTACCACCAAATGCGACATCCAAACTTCAGCCTTGTGACCAAGGTATTATTCAAAATCTGAAGGTTCATTATAGGTCAGCAATGTTGTCCAAACTTGTAGGTCACATTGATGCAGTACAAAGGAAAATTACAGACTTTTTCATTTAAGAGTGCTTTATCATTTAAGAGTGTGCAAATTCTAGAGATAATGATGACTGTGGGTTAATGGTACAAACTATTTCACAGTTGGAAGTTTCAAATTGCATGGATAAAATTAACATGTATATAATACAGGTTGGATGCCAAGATGATTTAATTTATCACTTCTTTGAATTTAAGGATGTCATGGAAAGACATTTTTATTAACTCAAGTACAGGTACTAAGTAAGATACAGAGGAAAACTGCAGCTTTTTCATTTCAAAGTGTAAAAAGTGCTGTTACATTAACACTTTTGGTGATTTACATATTTTCTGTGTCATACATCTGTCATATTCAACGCTAATTCATTATTGTATTGTACGTTGTAAATGCATTACCATATGCTTGAACTCTTATCTGGATAAGAGGAATTTCTGATAAGAAGAACTATTTCTTGGGTCCCTGGTGAGTTCTCCTTATCAGGTCTGCACTGTATTAGGATATTAAGGACAGACCTAATTATGAAAGTGTATCAGGAAAACTAGGACACAAGATTTAATTGGAATCATGTGGGCATCTAGACAATATGTCCGCCATCACATTATCCGAACCACGGATAGCTCGCACCATAAAATGGAAAGGTTGAAGAGCAATAGCGTAACGAGTAGATCTCGAGCTCTTCAAATCCTTACTTTGCATAGCTGTAAGAGCTTTTTGGTCGGTTTCCATAATGAAATGCGCGCCCAGAAGGAATCTTTGTAGCTTAAGAATGGACCAAACCATGGCCAACAATTCACGGTCTAAAACCGAGTAATTCCTTTCTGCCACATTCAGCTTCCTAGAAATATACATTACAGGGTGCAGAGTTCCTGAATACTCCTGCATTAGTGAAGCTCCAATCCCAGTGGAAGAGGCATCACTACGAAGGACAAAAGTCTTATCAATCATTGGAAGTCTTAAGATAGGATGAGATGAGAATAAATTCTTAACCTGATCTAATGACGATTGGCACTCTTGGGACCAACGCACCATATTAAGAGAACCTTTCTTCAACAACGTTGAAAGTGGTGCCATAATAGAGGATAGATTATCAATGAATCTTCCATAGAATTGTATTAATCCCAAGAGACTACGTACGTGCTTTTTTGTCTTCGGAACCGAGATATTTAATATCTTCGAAATGTTTTGGTCCTCTGTCTTCAACAGACCATGACCAACCCGATGACCTAGGAAAGAGATTTCACTAAACCCAACAAAGGCTTTAGAGGGCTTTGCTGTTAACTTATGCTCGCGTAGAGTAGATAGTAACTCGTTTAAACCCGAATAGTGTTCTTCCCAAGTATCACTGAACAGACAGATGTCGTCCAAATATGCGATGACATCTGTACGATACGATAGAATTCGTTGCATCATGCGCACGAAAGTTGCTGGGGCGTTCATAAGCCCGAAAGGCATAAAATTCCACTGAAATAAACCCCTAGGTGTCGAAAAAGCAGTGAGAGGTTTGGCGTGTCCCGTTTGTGGGACTTGCCAATAACCTTTCGACAAGTCTAGTTTAGTAAAGAATTTAGCTTTAGAAAGTCTAATAAGTAGATCATCTAATAAAGGCATAGGTTCAGCATCGAACTTCGTAACTTGATTTAATTTGCGATAATCAACGCAAAGACGTATGTTATTGTCTTTCTTTCGAACAATAACCATCGACGAAGAATAAGCTGAAGTGGATGGTTCAATTATTTTCAATTGAATCATTTCATCCAATTCTTTCTCGACTTGTGCTTGAAAATGAATAGGTATTGGGTATGGTCTTACTCTGATCGGATTACGATAAGTAAGTATGATGTCATGTTCTATGACATCTGTGTGTCCAGGAATGTCGGTAAGGACATCCTGATATGATTGTAGCGTAGAGGATACTTGACGTTGCTCCTCAAAGACAAGTTCGAAGAGACGGTAACGTTTTTCCATGATTCCGTAGAATTAAGTGGAACAACGGGAAGAGGTAAGTTAACGTCAGAAAAAGTAGTTTCCTCATCCTGTATAACAGACAGGGATGAGATATGACCATGTTGGACTCGAGAATCGTCCGTCGCCTGGAAAATAGGCTGTAAATAGTCTGGTCGTTCAATAAATTCAGTAAGCATATTTATATGGAAGGTTTTATGCCTTCCATCAACATCGACAATATAGTCGACATCTGAAATTTTAGAGACTATAGTGTATGGACGTTTCCAAGAAATGAGAAGTCTGTTTTCCCTCGTGGGAAGTAAGACAAACGCTTTGTCTCCAGGACAAAGTTGACGTAGGCGTCTTTTCTTATTAGCGAATCGCCTAGCCTTTTCAGTAGCGAATTCTGATGATGAAGTAGCTAACCTGCATGATTCGATAATTTTCTCACTAAGAGCAATAACTTACTCATATGACGATTGTGTATCATCGTCAATATTATCGGCAGTGATCAGATCGTGTAGCAAGGACATAGGACCGCGCGGTTGCGCGCCAAAGACAAGTTCAAAAGGAGAAAATCCTGTATGCTCGTTGGGAACCTCTCTATAAGCAAAGAGAGCTGCAGGTAGGACCCTGTCCCAATCATCAGGATGATCCTCCGTTATCTTGCCTAGTAAGTTCTTTAGTGTCCTATTAAGTCGTTCAACCAATCCATTGGACATTGGATGATAAATACTACTGAGAGACCTTTTAATGTCCAGAGTAGCCATCACCTGAGACATAGTGTCCGATATCAATTGCGTGCCGTGGTCTGATAGTATTTCTCCGGGAAATCCCAGCCGAGAAAATATGAGCCACAGAGCATCTGCGATTTCGACAGTTGATATGCTTTTAAGAGGAATAGCCTCTGGCCAACGAGTGCACATGTCAACGCAAGTAAGGATAAATTGATGTCCTCTGGCTGACTTAATCTTAAACGGGCCAATAATGTCTATTGACATTTTATGAAACGGCCGAATAGGAATATCTGCCGCCTGAATAGGTGCAGCATGTCTTGGACCTCTAGACTTGACATCTGTCCGAGTGTTGTACCATTCGTACCAATATACCATTCTTCATAGGGATATACGATCTGTGATTCTGTTACGGTATATGATATTAACGCCGTCTGCTAAAGGTTAGCGGACGTGCAATTGTAAAGGTTAAGGCATTTAATATATTGCGATAGATGTTTCAATTGTTGAACGCTCCATACACGATCGATTATGACGTGTATAGCGTTGTTTGGGTCACAGTCGGTAACTAAGAAACGCTACCCTTTGTTACTTGACCGCCAAGCTGAATAGCTGCGTTTTTCTAACCTTCCAATTCAATGGCATGATATAGCCATTTTATGTGCATTTTTGATGGATCAGGGTCAGTCCTAGAACTCTATATGAGAGGGAAATTTATGGAGGTTAGTATTTAACTAGAATTCTCAGAAGGAGAAGAATAATCGTCAAATTCGTATGAATATATTCAGACTCGCAGTCTCACTGTCGGCAGGTAGCCATGTCTAGCTGCGCGTGCATATAGCTGTGATGTTCTGACGACAATACTGCATTATATCCTTAAACGGACATTGACACGTAAACCAGCAGTCAACGTTATTGATTAAATTATGCATGACTTATATGGACTTATGCTCTACTCTTATTTGAAATGATCATCCTGTGTGTACAACTGTGAATTAAATGTATGGACTCAATGAAATGACTTATCAAATCAATCGTATTCCAAGGTTCAAGTATTGTTCGGAATCTTCCACCCCCGCATTCGCTTAATCTTCCATCGAAGGCACGATGCACTATCACTGAAGAAAAAAACCTAACATATCAAAGAAAAAAAACAATGGCCAGAAATTTATAATTGTTTTATTCATATCACATGGAACATTGTTCAGAGCAAACCACCTTGTAACAGTGGTGCCCGGTATGTGGGGACGAAAAACAACCAAAAAAACCAAAAATTTTTTCATGACTTTCGAATGAATTATTTACGATCAAGTTTCAATCACATGACCATTATGAAGCTGACGTGACGCACGTGATCATGAATAGCAACATGACGTCACTGTTGCATTGTCGCAGTGAAGAAGACATCTTTTCAACGCCTCTCTAGTTCGCTTCAAATTGATCAAGATGCACAAGATGGACTACCTCTAGCACTGATCTAAGCAACGGAAAAAAAAGTCTAGGTGTTTAACTGTTGTTATTGCAAACAGTGCTAACTGAGTCCATGCCCTCTGCCTACATCGGCATGTTTTTACCTATGTTTAATGTACTTTTTGTTGTCTTAATGTGTTGTTAATTCGTGGGAGGTAGGGAGGATGAACCGAAATTAGATTCTGTGGCTCTCACGATGCCTGAATTGATTTCGGTCGTTTCTTAAGGCAGTTAAACGATTGCACTTTTGGAAGCCCCATTGAGGTTTGCCATTGGACTATCTGTCCAAATCTGCTGTCGTTTGACGATTTGTGTTAGCTGTACCGTTCCGTAGATAACTGGTGTATTTTATTCGTACTCAGTTAACAATTTTATTCAGTTCTGTATCATGTTCGTTAACTATTTCGTCCAGTCTCCTCTTACTATCATTTATTTGATGATTGTTAAATGGTCGTCCGTTATGAGTCCTGTGATGTCATCATTTTTTGCAGTCATTTTTTTTTGTGTACTTTGAATATTAAGTTGACCTCGGGTCAGACCTTGACCCTTCATTTGGCTTGTGACACTTCCGCTTGTTTTATTTAGTTCATAAATTCATTTTTAATTGTGAAAATGTCTTGTTTGCGTCTTAACATTGTTTGTACCCTTTAGTTGCATCATTGTTTTGTTTGTCCTCATGATATATGTTAAATACTACATTAATAATATGATATTATATGCAATAATACACTTGTAATTTAATTTAATTAATTTTTTCTAATATTTAAGGTTAATATGGGACATTGCATAATTATGCAGTGATAGTCCAAGAAAGTAGCACTACAATTTATCAGAGATGCCTAGGGCATAATAATATAATATATATATTGACCAAATAAAATAATCTTATAGTCTACCTTTGAGGTAATAGACCCATTGTATATTATTTAATATACTTTTCTGGTACTAAGAGAGTGACTTAGTACATTGAACAATATAATTACTAGGAATCATACCCAACATTATTGGATATTAAGATTAATTGTGTGAAGTAATTACATAATAGTTAACAGATATCATAACTATTTATGATATAGTATTATTTAGATACAATATTGTTACAAAATATTGTCTATTAGTTGAACTTAGACATTAAGTTCAGTACTATTGTGATTATTTATATTGAATATTTCTAAGTTGAGTAAGTATAATAATTACTCTGAAGCTACTATTGACTATTTTAATCAGTAATTATCAATAATTACTTACAGATAAAAGTCAAAATGCTTACTATAGACCATTTCGTTAAAATTGGTAGGGAATATGGCTATAAATCTCAAGAACTTCGTCAGTTTGCTGAGGCAGAACTGGAAAAACATGAAAGAAAAGAAGCAGAGAAAAAAGCTGAATTAAAGAAAGAGGAAGCAGAACGTGAGATGAAGCAAATTGACAAGGAAAATAGATTGAGAGAGATTGCTCAACGTGAAAGAGAAGAGCAAAGAGCAATCGCCAGACAGGAAGAAGAGAGAATAAATTGAAACGAGAGGAAATTATTTTACAACAAGAAATGGAATTGGCGCGTATTAAATTGGAGACAGCAAGATTACAAGCACAAAGTGCTGATGCAAACCAGAATAATAACGCACAAAATGGATCATCATCCAGCCAAACTAAACATTTCTACAACTTTAAATTACCCACTCTCAACTTGAACGTGGACGACCTTTCATCGTTCCTGTCACGTTTTGAACAGACTTGCAAAACAAACCATTTGCCTGAAGAGTCATGGGTACTCAAGTTAAATGAATTCTTGGTTGGAGAACCACTGACGGCTTCTCAAAATGCTGACCCATCAATAGCAAATAACTACGGTGCTATTAAGTCCTTGCTTTTACGAAGGTTTCACCTGGACGAGGAACACTGTAGGTTGAAATTTAAGGGAATTTTACCTGAATCTCCAAAAGATTTTGCAGGATTCATTGCGAACATACGCAATACGTTTAATAGATGGGTTGAACTGGCAGACGTCAACAAATCATACGACAAATTAGTTGATTTACTACTACGGGATAAGGTATTATCTTCGGTTAGCCAGCCATTTTTTTGCATATTTGCAGGAGCGTAAACCAGGTACTATGGACGAGTTAGAAAAAATTTCTTTAAACTACTGTTCGGCACATCCGAATGCAACCATTTCTAACTCCTCATTAAGAGAACCTCTACCTGTGGCGTCTAATATGGCCTACAATCATAATAACAAACAAAGACATCACAGTGTAGACAGAAGCAGGTTCCAAAGAAATCACAATGTTAACTTTCAGAAGGGACATAATAATGATTTCAACAATAAAAATGAGTTCAACAGAGGTAGATCACGAGATAGAAATTATTCACCTCAAACAAACTACCACAATGGTCAACATAACACTAATTATAATCGATCACATACTCCCAATAATAATAGTAACTGGAATGGTAATAATCATGGCTCGAGACATCGAGATAATAGTTACTATAGAGGACGACGAGATAATTCTAACAATTATACTCGGAATCGATCTCATTCTCGGGGATCATCTCATTACAACCATAATACAGGGGCGGCAGTTACAAATAATACTACCCCTATAGCTCAGGTCCCACTTGACAATAATACAACACAGTCTTCTGCTGCATGTTTTGCTATTAATTATAATGTGGCAAATAGTTGCCAACAATGCAATCTTATTTTTCAGAAGGCGAAAGAAACAGTGCTTAACTGCGGACATATTACACCAGAGGTAGGTCTTGCAGTCAACGATGGAACAGGCCTACTAATTTTTAACAGGGGATTAGTTAATGGATCCGTCGTCTCAGTGCTGAGGGATTCAGGATCCACAACGATTGGTGTACGACAGTCGCTGGTACATCCTAGCTGTGCAACGGGGGAATATGTCCGTTGCATGACTTTTGGGGGAACTATTGAGTTTTACCCCACAGCTATTATTCATGTTAACACACCTTTTTTCACAGGGAACGTAAAAGTATGTATGCTAAAAAAAAGCCTATAGCTGATCTGATGGTTGGTCGTATACACGGCAGTAAAGATTGTACTCCAGATGAGATTATAGAATGGGAGAAACATAACCTATGCACTGGAAACGCCGTGACGACTAGAGCGCAGACTCAACTCATGGAGAAAGTTGATGATAATAAAATGGATGCAGACAACCAAGAGGAATTTGTAGTCAATTCACCTATTGACAGGGAAACATTTGCAACCAAACAAAAAGAGGATAAATCTTTAAAAAAATTTTTTAAGCTGGTTGATAAAGTTGACAATCTATCCTCAGGTAATAATAACAAACATTGTTTTGTTATTAAAAATGACATATTGATTAGATGTTTTAATGACAAATCACAAATGAAACAACAAGTTATGGTCCCGTATACTTTTAGACGGTACATTCTTCAACATGCACATGACTCACATTGTGCTGGACATATGGGATATACTCGAACACGATCTCGAGTACTGTCTTCATTCTTTTGGCCAGGAGTGTCAAGAGATATTTCGCAGTATGTACGTTCCTGTACTACATGCCAAGAAGTGAAAGCACGTGGAGCTTTTCACACGGCGCCTATTCAGGCTTGCGATATCTCAGTAAGACCGTTTGACAAGATGGCAATAGATATTATTGGTCCATTGCTACCATCGGCCAGAGGACATAGATTCGTCCTTACGTGCATTGATTTGTGCACACGATGGCCAGAAGCTATCCCATTAAAGACCACCACTACCACAGATGTAGCTGATGCACTACATCTCATCTTTTCTAGAATAGGGTTTCCTAGAAAACTTTTATCAGACCATGGGTCACAGTTTATATCTGACACCATGAAGGAAGTCATGAAAACTTGGAACATTGATAGGAATTTAAGTAGTATTTATCATCCTATGAGTAATGGTGCGGTTGAAAGACTTAACCGTACACTTAAACAACTACTACATAAGGTTACTGCTAAGCACCCTCATGACTGGGACAGAGCACTCCCAGCTGTTCTATTTGCTTATCGGGAGGTACCGCATGAACAAACTGGCTTCTCTCCCTTTGAATTAGTTTTTGGTGCTCCCCCAAGAGGTCCTATGGGACTAATAAAAGACTTATTAATTGACGCGGAGATGACTCAGGACACTCAGTCATCTTACGAGTACGTGATTAATCTTCGGAAGAACATTATTGAGTCTTGCCAGTTGGCAACAGCTTCTTCTGAGGCTGCAAAAGCTAAGGCTCGATCTCTACAAAATAGGTCTCGACGATTACGCCAATTATTCCCAGGCGACGAGGCTTATGTGTTACTTCCTCACAATAACAATAAATTATTGATATCTTGGAATGGTCCTTACAAAGTCATTGATAAAATTTCCGACGTTGATTACGTCTTAGATATCAAGGGACACAAAAAGATATTTCATATTAACATGCTCAAGCAATTTCATACACGTCCTGAACACTTACAGTCAATTTTTCATGAACTAGATGACAACACAGTATCTACTTGTTATTATTCTAACTTATCTGTCATCCAGGAAGAAGAATCTTCTTTTCCTGAGGTACAGTTACCGTTACCGGTACCAGTAGTTCAACCTACTGAATCTTGGCGGGATGTAACCATCTCTTCAACGGTTACACCGCAACAGCGTCTACAGATTGCTAATCTATTACAATCTTATCCAGATGTATTGACCGACGTCCCGGGTCGCACATCGGCTATCAGTCATGACATTACTCTCAATGATGATACACCTATTCGTGTACATCCCTATTCTGTTCCTTTACATTTCCTTGCTAAAACTACTAAGGAACTTGAACAGATGTTGTCTCTGGGAATCATTGAGACTAGTAATTCGCCATTCTCTTCTCCATTAGTGATTGTCCGGAAGAAGGACAATAACATCAGACTATGTGTTGATTATAGAAAATTAAATGCTAAGACTATAGTTGACAGCGAACCACATCCACTTATCGACGACTTACTGCCAAGTCTATCCAACGCAACTATATTTAGTAAGATAGACTTAACTAAAGGTTATTGGCAGATACCACTGACCGAAAAGGCTAAGTACTACACCGCATTTTCCACTCCACAAGGTCTATACCAGTGGAATGTGATGCCTTTTGGGCTTGTTAATGCGCCAGCTACCTTCATTCGCCTGATGCGACAAATTTTATCAGGTAGACCAGACGTTATTACATATATTGACGACATAAGCTTGTTTAGTTCGTCGTTTGAGGAACATGTTTCGGGACTTAGATATGTTTTCGACACTCTAAGGAATTATCATCTAACCGCTAAACCTACAAAGGTGCAAATCGCGTGTAATGAGATAACCTTTTTGGGACATATCATTGGATCGGGATATATCCGAACGTTACCTAGTACAGTCTCCAAAATTCTAAACATAGCACTTCCTCAGACGAAGAAACAGGTCAGGAGTTTGTTAGGACTTGTTCAATATTATAGTAGATTCATACCAAACTTGTCATCCATCACGGCTGTATTGTCTTCATTGTTAAAAAAAGACATGCCGGTGAAGGTGACATGGACTGGTACATGCAATGAAACTTTCAACAAAATTATAAATTTGTTCTCGCATGAACCAATTTTAAGACTTCCCGATGCTTCCAAAAGATTTTTCTTACGAACAGATGCTAGTAACTACGGCATTGGTGCATGCCTGCTCCAGAACCATGATGGCATTCTACATCCCACCTTATATATATCAAGAAAGCTGAAGCCGGCAGAAACAAAGTATTCCACAGTCGACAAGGAACTTTTATCTGTGGTATGGGCAATAACTAAACTCGAAAAGTTCCTGCTTGGTGCTCCCTTCACCATACAGACGGACCAACGTGCTGTAGCATCCTTGCGTCGATCTAACCATAAAAGCCAGAAACTCGCCAGATATGCAATCATCCTACAGCCATTTGAATTCTCCATTGAACATATTCCTGGCACTGAAAAAATTGTGGCGGATGCGTTGTCACGTAATCCTATTGACGACGAATAATCAACATTAACATTCCTGAAACATATCAACTATAAAGGAACTAACCTTGCCTTCAATTTAAACTTTATAAACACTATATGCATCACAGAATGGAACTAAAGACAATCAAGGTATACATATTGACATTCAAACTTCGTCTAACGTCCATACACGATATATGAATATTCGTTGATCAATCATGGAACAATATCTGACGACAAGTCGAACTTATTATCCTATGTGCACTTAATTCTTGGATGCTGGGATAAATGACATTTCTTTCCAACGTAAACGTTTGAACATTTTTGCCTAAAAGAATTCATCAGGATCAAGACTACGGATGGATCATCATATCCTATACTAATTAATTAGTTAACTTAACTTCTTAATTGAATTATTATCAATAAAATGAAATGTGAGAAAAAAATGAAATAAAGGAACAAAAAAAGAGAACGAAATATAAAAAGAAGAAATTGTGAAAAGAGAAAAAAATCTCACACAAGTATTAGATTAATATTTTTTAAATGTACCTATACATTATTTAGTTAGTTAAATTAGATAGTTATTATTCACTAACACTTAACACACACAATTAAGTTAAACTTATATTCGAATTTCTTTCTATTTCTTCTCACTTATTTTGTTTTTTCTTCTCTCATAACATTGCGTTACATTAGAATCTTAATAATTTATCTCTTAATTTAATTAATTAATTTAATTTTAATTAGTCAAATTAATTCCTATATGACATACTAATACGACAGACCTTACTTTAATTTAATTCTATCATTCACTGTTAACATTGGACATTTTATTTAGTTGATATAATAATATGTATAATATTGATATATAATGTGATTAATGTTAGATGACTATGACAAATAGTTAGTTGACATGACCGCAACACGGTTCTACTCAGAACATCGTCGGCCATATGTCACAATTGTGTTAAATTTTTTTGAAAAATTGTTAAGTCGGATAGATCTTGAAAAAAAAATCTATCGATTTTTTTTTCCCCGGTGTACAGGGAATTGTTACGGTATATGATATTAACGCCGTCTGCTAAAGGTTAGCGGACGTGCAATTGTAAAGGTTAAGGCATTTAATATATTGCGATAGATGTTTCAATTGTTGAACGCTCCATACACGATCGATTATGACGTGTATAGCGTTGTTTGGGTCACAGTCGGTAACTAAGAAACGCTACCCTTTGTTACTTGACCGCCAAGCTGAATAGCTGCGTTTTTCTAACCTTCCAATTCAATGGCATGATATAGCCATTTTATGTGCATTTTTGATGGATCAGGGTCAGTCCTAGAACTCTATATGAGAGGGAAATTTATGGAGGTTAGTATTTAACTAGAATTCTCAGAAGGAGAAGAATAATCGTCAAATTCGTATGAATATATTCAGACTCGCAGTCTCACTGTCGGCAGGTAGCCATGTCTAGCTGCGCGTGCATATAGCTGTGATGTTCTGACGACAATACTGCATTATATCCTTAAACGGACATTGACACGTAAACCAGCAGTCTACGTTATTGATTAAATTATGCATGACTTATATGGACTTATGCTCTACTCTTATTTGAAATGATCATCCTGTGTGTACAACTGTGAATTAAATGTATGGACTCAATGAAATGACTTATCAAATCAATCGTATTCCAAGGTTCAAGTATTGTTCGGAATCTTCCACCCCCGCATTCGCTTAATCTTCCATCGAAGGCACGATGCACTATCACTGAAGAAAAAAACCTAACATATCAAAGAAAAAAAACAATGGCCAGAAATATTCATGAACATTGTTCAGGAAACCACCTCACCTTTCACCTTTCTTTGCGAGAAGAAAGAATTTCTTCAAAGAAGGATCCTCTTCTTGTCGTTTAACAAACGTGTCATGCGAAATCACCAAGTTATCATCTTGGCTATCAACTCCATTACTATCATCAGATGAAGTTGGGGGGATAAGAGCTTGGGCTCTTGTTACCACTGCATTGACCGCTTGGATATTTTGTTCCTCCCAACTAGAAATTTGTTGCGGGGTGCATTCCTTAACCCCACGAATACGACCAATTATAAGATCCGAAATAGGATTAGGAAGAAGACACGCGTGGACATCTCCTGTAAAGAAAGGAGTGTCATTGCTAATGATAGCAGTAGGATATTTTTCCATGGTACCACCAAACGTAACACATTTGACCACCTTTCCTGAGTAACAGCGAGGATCTATCAGAGACTGCCTAACCCCGACAGTAGTGCAACCAGAATCAAAAAGCACTGAGACTAGCCTATCATTCACTAGACCTTTATGCAAGATGAGAGATCCTCTCCCATCATGCGCAACTGTAGCAGGAAGAGCGGGAAGAGGGTGACCATAAATTAAGGTAGATACAGACGATGGCTCGAACAATGTTGAGCATTGGGGGCATTCAGTTGCTCTCCCAAAATCGAAAGCACAACCGGTGATAGCATTAGAGTTCCCACTATCATTTACTTGATTACAGGCTCCATTAAACTCTTTTTGTGCAGAGTTTGCCTGTTGGAAAGCTTTCCTTTTGTTATATCTAGGTCTGCCGCGATTATCATTTCCCCGGTAATTGTTATCATATTGTCTATTGTAATTATCATTCCGGTTTGAATCCCGGTTTGTATATTCACCATCGTCATATTCTTGACGTCGAGAATGGTTATCCCGAGCAGAAAAGCTTGGGTAGTTTTTATTGTGATAACCTTTGCGAAAGTGTCTAAAATTATTACCACCAAAATTACGAGAACTCCAATCTCGTCTCCAGTTCTTAGCAGAAGAACCATCATATGTTGGATTACCCTGCTTATGAGTGTAATTCTGATTACTTTTCCTATTCCAGTTTTGTTGAGCACCCTGAAATTTCTTATTGAAATTAAGGCCATATGGTGCTGCCGAAGCAACTGGCAACCCTTCTTTCACTTTAGAATTGCTATCTGTAGCATGGGGATGCGCGGTGGCATACTGACAACAGTATTCCTCCATGTCTTTTAAGTTTTTAGGCTTACGCTCATGAAGAAATGCAAGGAAAGAATCATTAACAGATGACAAAACTTTGTCTCTAAGTAATAAGTCCATTAGACCTTCATATGTTTTCTCAGTCTGAGACAACTCAACCCATCGTGTAAATGTACGACGTATTTTTGAAAAAAATTCAGAGAAATCTACTCCATTTTCTAACAACATTGTCCTAAAACGAAGACGATAATCTTCTTCTTTTAGTTGATATTTTTTAGCAATGCTGCTCTGACAACATCATAATTAGTCCTGTCATGTTCGTCTATTGTCATAAGAGTAGTCACTGTGTCACCTGTAAAAAATTCCATCAGTTGTTCAACATATTTTTCCTTTTTTTACCTTATGCGCATCGCATAAAAATTGGAATCTATCTAGATAATCCGCTACGTCATCCTTTAAGGGATTGAAATGAGGTAATTTAATCCTACTAACAAACTCCTTTGTCGTACTCGAAGTTGTTTGATGAGCACTCGGACTCGCCAATTTCAATTTCTCTAACTCCAAAGTTGCGAGTCTTTCCTCATGTTCCATTTTTCTAATTTCAGCCTCAGCCTGAAGTTTTCTTTCCTCAGCAGCAGCTTGAAGTTTTCTCTCCTCAGCAGCAGCTTGAAGTTGGAGTTTTTTCTCCTCAGCAGCAGCTTGAAGTTTTCTCTCCTCAGCAGCAGCTTGAAGTTGGAGTTTTTTCTCCTCAGCAGCAGCTTGAAGTTGGAGTTTTTTCTCCTAAGCAGCAGCATGAAGTTTTCTCTCCTCCATTTCCATCTGAAATTTTCTTTCATCAGCTTGGGCTTTTCTCTCCTCAGCTTCTCTTTGATACCTTTTTTCTTCAAGTTCTAATCTTCTATTCTCAGCTTCTAGCTTCTTTTGTTCAGCTTCTGCTTTCCTTTGTTCAGCTTCTGCTTTCAATTTATTTTCCTATTTTTGTTCCATTTCTTCTGACTTTAATGCCATGGCGAATTGGGCAGTTGAATATTCTTCTAATTCTTTACCAGATTTACCAAGGGTTAACCCTTGCTGGATGAAGAAATCCAAATTAGACATTCTGTCTAATGAGATCAGAAACCTGAAAAATTAAATAAATTACCTTATCCCACTTCAATGGGAGACAAGTCTGTAATATTAGACTTGTATACTCACTTCGCTTTATTTTACTCTCTTAGTCTTAGTCAAAGACCTTGTAATAATCACCTAAGTACCTGTGGAAAATAATACCTTTATATCCCAATCACAAGTCTTTTTTATAAAGAACTTTCATATGTATTCCACCTTGTCCCAATCTTTGGACAACAAGTCTTTTAACAAAGAACTTGTATAAATATCTTATATAATAATATTTTATTAACAATCTCTAGATGAAGAGTGTACCTTATCAATAATAATAATAATAATACATGACCAAATTATGTATGTAGACTGTGTATGACAATAATGTAGTACAATCATAAATACAAAGACAAAGATACAGAACAATGACCGAAAACGTTCGCGGAAGTCAAATAAACAATACAGCTAAAAGTAAAGAAAATGTTACAGAATGTGTAATGATGACCGCGAAAAGTAAACAAGACAAATGGCAACACTGTTATAAACAAAAAGGTGTAAAGAAATAAACAAAAGAAATGAGAGACCTACAGATACAAACAAATGAAATCAAAACTGAAAAACAGAAAAAATATTACAAAAACAACGATAAGTACAGTTACATCACAGCTAACACCAATAGCAACAAATTGTCGCTAGCAAATTTTCAATTAAGAAAATTGCTCCTACCGAACGCTATTATAAGACCTCTATCACGTGGTATATCTTATAATAGTCACCGCCCAACCTTAAACCCGCAAAAGAACACAAGAAAAATACACAACAACAGTAGAAGTAACATAAATATATATAGCAATCAATTCAATGTGTTGCAGAACAAGTTCAGTCACAGCTGAAACTAAAGTAAATTTCTTGCTCCTTGCGAACACAGAAACAAAATGTCAAGCGCGCACTGAATGTTAGATCCACTGCAGCATAAAGTGGTCTTCACGAACATAAAGTTACTATGACCTTCTCGAAACTTGAGTCTTGCACATCGAATTTTTTACAATTTCACGTACTGTTTACAAACAGGAACTTGACCTCAAAACATGTAACTTGAACGCTCGTACCTTGAAAAGTCTGTTGATTGAAGCGTGCAAACGACCAGCGGTACCGTTTACAAAAAGGACTCGGCTTGCAGTCGTGGTCCACGTAGCAAATGCCTCGATGCTAACTCCAGTACTTGTCATGTTGTGGTTTATGTAGCATTATAACATAAATGCTAACACTGTTTATAATGTCCTGTGTAGCCAAAACTTGGAAGTGACGAGTATGTGTGTTACAGCTGTCCACCTTGCTTATTCCGACGTAGCACAAAGTCCACGGAACTGTTAGGCATTCGCTCTGTCCAGCTTAGACCCACAGATCAAAAATGTAATGTGCACTTGTCCTTCTCATGAAAATAGCCCCATCAGGATGCCTATAAGAAATGTAAATTTCTGGACCACACTGGAGACATCATAAATGTAGCAAAAGAGCCCATGGAACTGGCCACCAGAAATGTAACTGTCTTTTTCTCTCTTGTAGAGGTGATCACTTGCATAAGACAGCATACATGTTGCTAGGTGTGTAGTGCTGGCGTATGATGAGCTGAGTGTGGGTGCGAATGAAGGCGCGAATGTGTTTAGGCTCGTATATGTTGTGTAATGCAACCCATACACTCACATGCAGTAGTCAAGGATGCTTGAACACTGCTGGCACGTTTCAAAACATTTATTGACGATAACACACATAGCATCAACAGGAACAGTCAGTGTAAACAAGGTCATGCTGATCGGAAATCGTTAGGTATACATCAGGCATTCAAAAAAGGCTGGTAAACATTCCAATATTCGTGCATGGTCAATAATAATGTTCCTCGATGACAGTTCGTAATGCCGCTTTGGTATCTCTGACTAAACGCGTCAGATACCTTAATCACTTTGACATACAGGTACAACTTGGCATTCCCCGCCAATTGCACATTATCAGGCTGTAATATATTAGCCTTAACACAGGCCTCGTTATGACGTCATCTGTGTACTTCTTCTAAGCAGGTTAACATCAACCCTGCAGTAATGCTTCTTCTTCTTCTCTTCTTCCGTCCTTAGCCACCGACCGTCAAAGCAGTCAGTGGCCATTACGCCTAATGGCGTCTTAGGGCAACAGCAGATAGGTTTTCTTTGCCATTGTTTCCCATCACGCCTATTGGCGTCTTTAGGGCAACGGCAAATCAATCCATTTGCTGTTGTTTCCGTAATCGAAGTGACTGGCAAACGGGTGATCAGCCCGTTGGTGCAGTAATGCTTATGTAGACATAAATACCGCCAATCTGCGGTTCCCACAATATAACTTCGTCACTGGACTTCTGGATAATATAAAGACTAACAGTCTTGGAAGGCTACCTTGAGCACGAAAATATAAGTTCTGAAATGTGGGACCGGTGAGCTGTAGTTCACAGACTAGGTAATCCTTTAACATGTTCTGCCACCGAAAGCGTAATAATGAAAAAAGTCGGTATTACCTGGAACCGAATCCTCAGAACACAATAAGGAACTCTGTCGTCATTCCGACGCACAGAGATTCACTGGGGATAACTGACAACGCAGTGACTTCGAAGATTCCTTCGCTAAAAACAATGGACATCCGTCCCTCAGAAGCCAGGACACATCACGGCCTCACGGAAGTCTAATCACTTCCCGCTTAAAACCTGCGCATGGGCACAAGCCCGAACTGTTTACCTTTGACCCTATCTTCATACAAGTCAAACCCCAGAAGATCACCCAACAGGGAAGACAACCCCTAATCAACCTGACACCGCAAGGTAAAGACCCAATTATTCACCTTTGACTAGGGTGAAAAATCATACGACAAATAACTTGACATATGACTCCGTCGAAAATGACAGCAACACAGAGGCAGATATATAATGAAACAGAGACAGAAATAAAAAATAGAGAGAGATATAAAGAAACAGAGGCAGATATAAAGAAACAGAAGCAGACACAAAAATAGAGACTGACTCAAATAAACTAGAGACAGACACACAAAAACAGAGGCAGTCCCTAAAATAGAAACTGACCCAAAAATAGAAGCAGGGAAAAAAAACTGGTAGATCCAATAAATAGATACAGGCAAAAAATAGCAGAGGTACAAGACATAAAAATAGAGGCAGATATTAAAAAAGGCAGATATACAGAAACAGAGGTAGATACACAAAAGTAGAGACAAACGAAAACCATTTGGAAGGAGCAAACTCTAAATATAGACTCGTACGTCTAAGGTTAGAACACTATAAATGGTACGTGCTTCATCTTTGGGCACCTTAAAGTAATAACAAACTCGAGTAATATTCAAATCTCTGTCTAATGTATTCAGAAAACTATGAACACGAAGTTACAATAATGTACAGTCAGGGAAGAGCAAACTTGAAATATATGTATAAAAAGGTGAAGAAAACGTGATACGAGTTGTAACAGCTGGGGCATAAGGCTGTAAGGCAGAGAAGAAGATAAATGAATGTGGAATTCTAAACTTCATGGTTTATATTTTTGATGAGGTCATCATTCAAATACCGTCTCTCACATGATATATCTCAAGTGTTTTATGATCTCCGGCCTTTACCTTCTCTGATCAATCAGTTCTGGTATCTGAAAACTGTTACACGTTCATGGCGCCTGATACAGGTTGTCCCCATCCCCCAAATCTTCTCCTATTCATCAAATGCTACAGAACACAACTGCAAATAAAGGTAAATTAAATGTAGAATAAACGTAGACGTAGAGCAGAAAATGAAAATATTAAACTTCATGTACAATGTCAGTTTATCCTTGAACTAAAAAGGAAACCAGTCTTGTTTATCAACCAAAAAAATAATGAACGGTTATTGTTAAACTCGCCACATTTAGCAACATATGTAAATAACGTTTGAGCTTTGTCAAATTTTTTGTTTTATTATAATAATATAATGATAATAATAGCCCCTTCAGTCATAACTGACCATGGGAATGCGCCCCTTAGGTGACAGCTTTTTGCCCTCGTGTCACGAAATTGGGCCGTTTAATTTTTCTTCCATTTTCCTCCCCGTCCCTTTCTATTATTTCTCATTTTCGCCGCACAGAACTCCATACTCGAGTCTTTGTTTCCATTCGTCGCACTTCACTACGTATGTCTAGGCAAGGGTATCGCCCATCCCTGAGAGATTAATTGAATTACTAAACGTGTTAATAACACATTGTCTCCAGGTAAATGAGAACATGAAGTGTTTGCTTAAGATTGCAAAATAACTTCCGATTCGACTGTTTGGGACAGGTGATTATAGATAAACGCAAACATGGAAGACATTTGGAAGAGTGAGCAGGAAGTGTGATATAAGTCAACTTTCACAACATTTTACGGATATGCATACCGCCCTTCTCCTATTTCAGCCGGGCTTGGGACCTGCCTAGGCGGTGTTCGTCCTCGAGACATGAAGCATAAAAAAACCGTACCATAGCTCGTTCCGATTTCTTTGAAGGGTTACTTTCTACTATCATTATAACATACGTGAAACTTTTGGATAGTGACATCATCTCTTACATAAATAAATAAAGCTGAAGGCCAGTGCGAAGCAAAAAAAAAAACATAAATCCGACAAGAACAATGGCAGATCTAATATGATCCTTAGTTTAAAAAAAGACGTTAGGACTTGGGATTATGTTTAGAGACGACTTGAGATTATGTTTAGAGACGATCCAGAGCAAAAGGAAAATGGACAAGCGGCGAAAAGTCTTAAAATCAAAACGTCCAAACTGAAGGAGATGAAGAGAAATTGACAGAAGTAAAAAAACAAGAATTAGCAAAACAAGAAAGGTGAAAGCAACAAGATGAGTTACGAGAAATACGAGATTTAAGAAAACGATAAGAGGACAACAGTACCAAGACAGTCAATATAAATACGAATAATAACAAGCACGATAATTCGGCCATCGAAAAGAGCAACAGAAAATAGAAAATGAAAAAGATAGTACATGCATATAGTATTAAAAAACGCAAGAATAAAGGTGAGTCTAGCAGCAATAACGGGAAGAAAAACGGGATTCACGACAACCTATAGGTTATCTTTCGTTTCTTCTGCCTTGGACATTTTTAGAAAGTCGCTGTGATCGTGTCTGTAAATTTTGTCATTGTTTTTTTTTTCTTTTATATATCCTTGTTACCAACAGATTACTGGTGGCAATGTATGTAGTTATTATAATATTTATTTGTCTGAGGGAAAGTATTTGTCTTTAGAATCAGGATGCTTTCCTGGCCAAAGATATATCACCCATGATTGATTGATACTTTTGTTATATGGGTTATCTTCCCCTGGATATCGAATTTGGCGTATGAATCTAGATTTCGTTAGTTTGTTCCTTGTTGGGCCAGAAACAGATTGTTCTTGCTTAAGTTTATGCAGGAATGTTTATGGTCCGAGTCTATGTTTACTCCATGTCTATTTCAGACGATTCGGTCTTATATCGTGATATCTTTGTATGTCTAAGTGGAACTATTTTTCCTTGTACTGAACTATGGGGTCAGGAAGTTTCTGCGCATGCGAATAGGGAAAGAATCTTCTTCCATGATGATGGACGAATCTTGAAGGCTGTCGGACAAAAGGGAGTCCGAAGTTTTTCGTCATTGTGATTGAATCTGGGGAAAAGAGGAGTTTCTCTTAGTAGACTATGATGGTCGATACTTCTCCCAGAATATATATTCTTTACGCCGAGGGAATGGCGTGTGCTAGTACTAGTGTTTTTCTGAACTTAAGGTAAAGAAGGAACATTTTATAAAACTTTACCTAGGCCTAACGACATCATAGATGTTATATCATCTTTATATATTTGATGGATCGTATGTAGACGATTCCTGTACTAGCAGCACTGTGAGTGGACATATGTAACATTTCTTATGGGTATGGAAAACCCAAGATATTAGTTGAGCAAATGAACGGAGCTTTCATTTGTAGTGAGGATATCATTTTTGGATGAACGCCGCTCACTGGGACCAGCGCCATTTGGAACCCCACTGTTGGTCTGTTTGAATTGTCAGTCAGAGAACAGATATATCTTATTACCCGTTAGCGATACCAAGACTTACATTGTATTGAAGTCCACTCTTTGTTATTTGAGATTGTCAACCTTAAAAAAAAGACCCTGTTGAAGTTAGAGCCTAAAAGACTTAGCCTAAAAGACGTAGTCAGCAGAGGGTCTGTAAGGGAGCATTGTGATGACCATTTGTAGAGAGTAAATCTGATGGAAGGGAAATAATCTTGAAAATGTTAGGTGAGCAGATTAGATTATGAGTTACATTGCTTGATTAGCTATGATGTTAGGTTAAATTGTAATAGGGGGAATTCTCTCGTATGTTCCGGAAATAAAGTTAGAAAGCGTGTGAACGCTAGTCAGTTCAATTGTGGAGGTTTATTCACTGCGAACTGTTTTGAGCTACGGGTGTTTAGCTATTTGTGGCTAGCCCGTGCAAGTAGCGAGACTGAGCGGTGTTTTTTGAACAACCGAGTCTCGTGTGGTTTTAGGCGGAAGATGTGTGATCCCGTGGTCAGAGAGTTGGTGGGCATCGACCGAGGTGGTCATGGCGTGTGTGTTTTTCGATGTATGCCTGTACAGTGTTGAAGATAAGAGGCCATGATTTTGTGAAGGCCATTATTTCCTGAGAGAGAAAAATTTTGATATGATTATTAGAGATAGGTGAGATTATTGCAAACTGCCAGGTGAGCAGTATTGTGTGTATTTTGAGAGGTAAGGATCCATTGATTTATATCGTTAATGAGTGAAGGCGAGATTATTGCAGACTGCTGGGTATGGAATCTTGTGAGAAATTGCTGGTAGGACTCATTCGATTATTATAGCGCTAATGTGAAGAGTATCTTGAGGATGCCATGTATTTGTTAGCACGGCGATGATGTTCGTTCGCTAAAAGGATCCATTATAATATGAAAGCGCTAATGTGAGGAGTATCTTGAGGATGCCATTTATGTTGCCGCACGGCGATGATGTCTGTTTGCTATCTTTGAGGAGGCCATATTTATGTTAGCACGGCGATGATGTCCGTTTGCTATCTTTGAGGAGGCCATATTTATGTTAGCACGGCGATGATGTCCGTTCGCTAAAAGGATCCATTATTATTATGACAGCGCTGATGTGAGGAGTACTTTATTATTGTATTGCTGTAAACTGTAATATGACCATCTGTGTATTCTATATTAACGTACTGTGTTGTGGTGTAATAAGCCGTCATTAACTTTCACCTGCCGTTACACCATTCCATGCCTCTGATGTGTGTACCTGTAGTGTGTGAATGTACCTATACACACCTCACTTATGACACCAACACACCACCGTGGTATTAACAATGGTACCCTCCATATAAACATTGAGTGATTTATCAGTGGTGGCAAATTAACGTTGTATCATTTGGTGGCTGATATACAAATTATATTTGTAACAGTGGTGGGTTTCAGTCTAAACGGATCTAATACCTACTAAAACTGTTGCTGAGAAAACATACAGTAACATATCTGGTGGACCAGTTCATTTTGGATCGATTACCACGACCTTATCCACGGTAGTATGAGAACCTTTCCATGATTATTTACAAGGATCTAACACTTACGTATTAGTGTTTATAGCCTGTGTGGCGTAATTTAGTATCATTTAGAAGTGCCTGTGTGGCGTATATGATTCAGAAACTGTTACTTCAACGCTAGTGTGTATTTGTAGCAAGAGAGTAAATTAGGTCAAATTCTGGACCAGTCATTACAAGTGGGAATACTGAACGTTGTTATAGATGGCTCTGTATGGGCGTGTCTTTATTTAACTGTACACAGGTATCAGCTGACTGGGCATATCCATCTCATATCTTGGCGTGTGTAGCAACTAAACTAACTTTATCAGTTATTTGGATATCAAACAGCTGTTATCTGATAGCGATATTCATGCCATAATAGTTACAGTGCTTGTTCCAGTCTTTCCATATACAGATTCAACTATAGGTGCAGTATTTTGTAGAGTTCGTTTGCACGTTTGCCTCAAGTCAAGATTTGCAGAGGTTGCCGTGCCCTGGTTCCTGTCATCTGATGCATTTTTGAGCACGTTCTATTCTGTGGCAAGAACCTGAAGAGAAGACAGTCAAGTTCTTGTACCTTTCTGCAGTGGAGTGTTTTATATCAGCAGAACTTTGTGATATCCAGTGTCTTGGCGGAAAGGACGGAATTATATTCAGATAAGTGGTTTTGTATGTGTGTAAATTGTGCTACTTTTTGCATGTCGGTGAGCTTGCCTATTCTTGAATACATCACTTATTCTGTTGAACTGTTGTTTGGTTGTCGATAATTATATCGATTGATTGTAAGAATATGTTGATGCATGAATAATGTATGGCTATATAAAGGTTCTATGTACAGGAATTGATGATGCAGTGATTGAAAAATAATTGCATCTTCTTGAAAAGATAATTGATTTGGTAGTGAAAGTTTAATTAATACATATATAATTGACTGAATAAGTAAGTCACAATGGATTGTGATATAGACCCTGAGGATATGAGGCCTTTATTAGAATATGTGTATGAAGAAGGCAGAGATTTTCAGAAATTGAGAGGCCCAGAACTAGAATACCATTTGATGGATAGGCTTTTGGCTAATGCATCATGGTCCATAAGGTATTTTGCTAAGGATAACTTTCAGTCTGATCCTCACTTAAGGATGGCTAACGATTTGCAGATTTGTTTAATTATCTTCGTTCATTTGTGTACAACTATACTGAGGTTAAACATAATCATATAGTGAGGAATATACATAAGATAATTTTCTGCGGTATTTCTGGTGATCAGAAAAAGAAATTAGAAAAAGAGGAGCGAATTACAAGTGATTTAGATAAATCACGATCGGAACTTGCTAGTGTGCAAGCAAGTTTGGAGTCAGCATTGTTAAAGATAAAGCAATTGGAAGTTCAGATTAAGGATAAGTAAGTTGAGGTGGAAAATATTACACAGAAAGCCCAACAAAATGAACAGATGTATGACGAATTTAAAGTTGAGACCGATAAACGTGATAGGGCTTATACAGAAAAACTCCTTGATTTATTGGATGATATTGCGAATCTTGGTCTCCAACAGGAAGAAAAGAATGTGTTGATTCAGGAAAAGATAATGATTAACAATGAGGATAGTAAGATTCAGTCTCTACAGCTACAGTTGACTCAGTTTAGAGTTAATAAAGAACAGCATGAGAAAGATACATTAGTAGAGTTGACGGTTGAGAAAGAGAAGGTCACTAAGATTAAGAATTTACTAGCAGAGGAAAGCTGCAAAGTTTTAAGAGCTGATAGTTTAAATAAAAAATTAAGTGAACAGGTTGCACTTAAAGATATTCAAATTTCAGAAGCCAGAATAAGAGTGGATGGTCTGCTTGACATAGTTTTGAATAACAAAATGTGGTCTTCTGTCAATGTTGACAGTGAGAGACCGAAAGTTGCTTATTATCAGAGCAATAAAGCAAAAAGTCGGTCTCAGACACTTTTTGTGGATTCTACGGTCAAGAATGGTGGACATAGGTCGTTTTGTGGAAAATATAACTTCCAACGCAATACCGATGATTCCAATAATATTAATTCCTGGCGGCAAACTAACAAAGGAAAGTCTACAGTAACAGTCAGCCCTGTAGATAACGAAGGAGACAGTAATAAATTTCAAGTCAGTATGTTAAAAACCAACCGTGTATTTATTGGAAACTCTGATAAGTTGATAACAGGGAATAAAGATAGCACTCCTTGTTCCAGGAATGAAACAAATGTGGAGAAAAATAATAAAGAGACTATCAAACATACTAGTCATACCCAGTCCATGCAGTATGACCCGGTTGTTAAACACGTTGCCATAAGCAAAGAAAAAAATAGTTTTGATAGGAGACATAACCCTAAGGTTATAAAGAACCAAGGGAGTTCATCCTACGGTAACGTTTCTTCTCCTAAAAACAAGAAACAAGGTGACAGATCTCAACATTTTGATCCTAAGAGTTTTGGAAACTATGACAGAAATAATTGTATGAAAGTTTATCAATCCGGTAATAATTTTTCTGCTAGAAAGCAAGTTCTATCTAGTGAACATTGTTATTTAAGAAGAGATGTTAATCGCAACCAGGTTAACTGTGCTCCACATGAGAGCAAAATTATTAACAATCAATGTGATAAGAAAGGTAATAAGGTCTTGAATACTATTGCTTGTCATGCTTGTAATCTTAAGAGAGTATCTCGTTCTTGGGAATGTAGTAATTTTTTTCAGCCTACAGCAGAGACAACCGTTCGTTACGGTCCAGTTGTATCTAGCCTTCTGTGATGTCTACACATTGTAAGGGGAGGCTTGCGGAAGGTGCAAAAAGTGGCCATGACTTCGCACTACCACAAGGGATAGGTAATTGTTAGTTTGACTTTCCGTTTTTCCTCATTAAATCTAACAGAGGATTATAATAGAAATTCTCATTTGTATTGTCTCGCAGCATTCGACTTTGCGATGGCTCAGCGCGCCTGTTGACATTATCGGTGGAGAATGTGGGTCACCTTTGTACGTTCGTATGCAATCAAGCGAAACCTGACAGCATCTGACTCAGCATTTGATGTGTCACTTTCTGGAGGGTCAGGTAATGTGCACAAAACGACGGGAGATTTTGCGACAGATTTTTTTTTTTTTAAGAATAGAACATGTTATTGTTTTCTATATACTATATTATAATATAATATAATAGCCCCTTCAGTCATAACTGACTATGGGAATGCGCCCCTGAGGTGACAGCCCTCAGCTGCTTATTTTCCTGGTGCTCCTTTCGACGTTTTCTCCTCACCTCTGCTTCTTGTGTGAGCCTCTCTTCGCCCAATCTGAGGTGGCGCCGTAAATAGCATCGCCACTTAGTGCGATCGGCAGCTTCATCCTCCCATGTTGCTGGATCCATGTCCAGTGCCCTCATATCTCTCTTGCACACATCTTTGAACCTCAGCTGTGGTCGCCCAACTGTTCTCTTGCCATCTGCTAATTGTCCGTAGAAGATATCTTTTGGGATGCGACCATCTTCCATGCGGCGAACATGGCCAAGCCAGCGAAGTCTGCGCTGTCTAAGAAGCGTATACATACTTTGAAGGCCAGCTCGTGACAACACCTCGACATTTGTCACTTTATCTTTCCACGAGATGCCGAGGATGCGGCATAGACACCGCAAATGGAAAATATTGAGCCTTCTTTCTTGCTTAGCATAGGTCGTCCAGGTCTCGCTGCCATATAGGAGTGTGCTGGTGACGCAGGCATTATATACCGCAGCTTTGGTCTTCATTGTGAGTTTAGAGTTTCCCCAAACACGCGATGTGAGGCGGGCAAAGGTAGCTGCAGCTTTGCCAATGCGGCTGTCGATTTCTGTATCCAGTGAGAGTTTGTCATTGATGGTAGACCCTAGGTATGTGAGGTGGTGCACCACTGCCAATTCATAGTTATCGATAGTGATAACTGGTGCAGCACCCACATCCTGACTCAGCACATTCGTTTTCTTTAGACTTATTGTGAGGCCAAAGTCCTTGCATGCTTTAGTGAAGCGATTCATCAAGCTCTGAAGCTCCTGTTGGCTTTGAGTGATGACTGCAGCATCATCAGCGAACAACAAGTCTCTTATAGTGACCCTTCTGATTTTTGTTTTTGCCTTCAGCCTTGAAAGATTAAACAGACCGCCATCTGACCTAGTGTGAAGGCATATTCCTTCAGTTGCATCTCTGAATGCATGTTTCAAGAGTAAGGCAAAGAAGATTCCGAAGAGGGTCGGAGCCAGAACACAGCCTTGTTTAACGCCACTTTGTATATCAAAGGGCTGTGACGTGCTTCCAGCATATTGGACTGTTCCCTTCATGCCGTCATGGAATGACTTTATCATTTCCAGCATTTTAGAAGGGCAGCCTATTTTCAGGAGGATTTTAAAGAGTCCATCCCTACTAACCAAATCGAATGCTTTTGTGAGGTCTATAAAGGCGATATATAATGGTCTTTTCTGCTCTCTTGATTTTTCCTGAAGCTGGCGGAGAGAGAAGATCATGTCTGTTGTTGATCTGCCAGCTCGGAATCCACACTGTGACTCTGGACATATGCGCTCAGCTAACTTGTGTAGTCGCATTAAGATGACTTTGGCAAAAACCTTACCAACAATACTAAGAAGAGAGATGCCTCTGTAGTTATTGCAATCACTTCTGTCTCCTTTATTTTTATACAGTGTTACAATCTTGGCATCTCGCATGTCTTGAGGAATAGTTGTCTCTTCCCAGCACTGGCACAGCATCCTATGCAGGGGATGTAATAACGTGCTCTTACAGCATTTGATTAAATCAGGAGGAATCCCATCACTGCCTGGTGCTTTGCCAGAGGCCAAGCTATCAATGGCCTTGCTGAGTTCCTCTAATGTTGGTTCGGCATCCAGCTCCTCCATAGTTGGCAGACTGTTGACACCATCAAGGGCTGCAGGCGTAACGGTATTGTCTCTAGCGTAAAGCTCAGAGTAGTGCTCGACCCACCTCTCCATCTGCTTACCCTTATCGGTTAGCTTCTCTCCGCTGATGGTTTTTAGCGGTGCCGTCTTACTTTTATGGGGGCCAAGTGCTTTCTTTATACCGTCATACATTTGTCTAATGTTGCCTGTTTGCGCTGCGATCTGGATGCTCTCACTGAGCTGGAGCCAGTAGTCATTTGCACAGCGTCGAGCAGTTTGTTGAACTTTGCTTCTCGTAGCCCTCAGGATCTGTAGGGTTCTGGCACTCGGTGAACGTTTGTATTCATTCATAGCACTGCGCTTAGCTTCAATGACAGGTGCCATCACATCTGATGAAGCATCAAACCAGTCATTTGACTTTGCTGTTTTCTTACCAAAGGTGGCAAGTGCAGTACTTTGAATGGTGTTCCGTAGATGCTCCCAGTTCTCTGTAATAGTATCACCATGCTGAGGGCTACTGAGCACTTTCTCGAAGGTCGCAGTGAATTGAGCGATCAAAAAAGGGTCTGACATCTTGCTGGTATCAATGCGTGGTTTCCCTTCATGTCCGACACGATAGAGTTTTCTTGGTTGTGTTCTGATTTTGCAGCAAACCAAGGAGTGATCTGTATCACAGTCTGCACTATGGTACGAGCACGTGGAGAGCACAGACCTGAGGAGTGGCCTTCTGACGAGAATCAGGTCAAGTTGGTGCCAGTGCTTGGATCGTGGGTGTCTCCATGACACCTTATGCTGGGGTTTTGTCTGAAAGTAGGTGTTGGTCACGCAGAGGTCATGGTGGACGCACAACTCTAAGAGCCGTTGTCCATTTTCATTCATCTTGCCAATACCAAACCTGCCCAGACATGAAGGCCATGAAACATTATCGGCACCCACTCTAGCATTAAAGTCACCAAGGAGAACAAGCTGTTCTTGCCTAGGTATGCTTTTGATAATTGCTGTTAGATTCTCGTAGAACTCATCTTTAGCTTCTGAGGCAGAGTACAGAGTAGGAGCATACACACTGACAAGGGTGATGGGACCTGTGCTAGTTTGCAGGCGGAGCGTTAACAGGCGTTCTGATCCATTCTCGCCTGGTTCAACCATTTTAGGTAGCGATTTTTTGACCGCAAAACCTACTCCGTGTTCTCTAGCTTTATTAAGATCTTTCCCTTGCCAATAAAATGTGTAGTCCTTCTCGCTCACCGTTCCAGAGCCCGCCAGGCGCGTTTCCTGAAGTGCAGCTATATCCACCTGAAGTCGTTTAAGCTCATCATTAATTATGGCTGTCTTCCTTACATCGTTTACATCCTGTAGGTTTTCGGATAGTCCAGTCAACATAGTCCGGACGTTCCAGCATCCCAATCTGAGAGTTTGCTTATTTCTGTTTGTTCGATAATTGCTTGGTGCAAAATTTTCTGTCCACAGTTCGGGTTTGACCCTAATCCCCATGCACCCAATGGGGAAAGCAGACAGTGGCGGGACAACACCTTATTGACTGGGGGCTGCCCAGCTTGAAGCGGGCGGTAGCTGTCCAGTGAGATCCCAGAACCTCTCCCACTGTCGGAAGTAGCCCCTGGCGCCATGCCCTACGCCAATTGGGCAAAATGCTTATAACCGGTAACTGCTACTTCCCGTGTTTTGCCGACACCTATAGGGTGAAGCTGGAGTGTCCTCTCCAGGGCGCGAGCTTGGGCACAGTTATATGGAGATCAAGCTGTTGCCCATGCAGCATGTTCCCCCTCTCCACACAGCCGGTAGATCCAAAGGAACGGCAGTAGCCGATACAGTTTGGTACCAGCCATGTCGCAGGAGTTGCCAGAATAATGTCGAATCGACATTAGACTGCCTTAGGGACTCCGACTCCGGATTTATCCTCAGGGTTTACTCCCGAAGCCAATTCCATAAATGGATATTCCCGCAAGGCAGCGGTGGTTTGAATTCAGAGTTCCTTCTCTAAGATAAGCTACCAACCAAGGATCACGAGCCCTATCTGCCCGAAGCTGCTGGTTTTAAGGCGCCAGTCGCTCGCCTTTGCCCCTTCTCCCGTCAGTGGAAACAGTTCCGCTGGGCTCAAATTGAGCCACACGTGAAGGCCGGGAGCTGGACTTGGTTGTCAGAGGCTATTTGAGGCGCGTGCCATAGAAGTATTTTATCTGCAGTGAGAGCTTATCCTCACTACAACTCCCGGCAATAACAACCTTTGGAACTATACTATATTAAACGCTGTTGTATTGAGATATTAGTAATTTCTTTAAAACATTATGATGTTCATCATTATACATCATTTGATTGCTATATATATATATATTGTTGTTGTTGACATATATGACTGTTTCAAAAATGTACCAGTTAATTTTTATGCCATTTGTATGCTGTTATGCTTTGATTATGTGTAACATGTTTGTTAGTAATGATTTGTATGTAGTTTTTGAGGAATACAGTGAGCGGTTTCAAACCTGTGCTCATTTAGATCATAATCATTTATCTTTATTTTTTTTTGCAGCTGTAATTGTTAGGGGTTTTTTTTATAGTCACTTTCATAGATAGTCCTGATTGTAATTTTATTTTCTAAATTCAATTTTTCCCATATTTTGATACCATAATTGTTTTACATATTAACATACAGATATTATATGAATTTATTGTTATGTTATGGAACGTGATTTTGTAAAATTATTTTGCATGTATCAAAAATGATCTGGTATTTGAATCATTAATATATGGTGAAACACTGATATTGGTAGAGTATGGTACCTAATAATTTAAATAATACAATTTTCAACATTTTTTGCAGCAGATTAATTTGATAAATATTTTTTATAAAAACTTTGCAGAGATTTTATAGGACCTTTTTCATATCTTATTGTACCAATAGATTTTGGATTTATTTATAGTATATATCATCAGGCTGAATAACATATAAATTTACACCTAAATAACTCTGTAGCGAAACTGAACACAATTGTCAGCCAGAATTAACTTATAAATTAAATTAAACTTTTTTGTAAAAATGATAGACACATCTGATACTTTTCTTTGTTTAAAGAATATGGACAGATTGTTATAATACATACTCTAGATACATTGTGTTATGTTTATATATTTGAAAGTTGGTATACAGACGACAGTGTGTTTGTCCCAGGTTTTTTTTGTGACGTAATCTTTTTGAAAAAAAAACTTACATGTTTTGATTTAAGTGTTTGTTTAGAGATAGGATATTTTATGTTTCTCTCATTTCGTTAAAAGCTAATTTCATTGTTAGTTTATTAGTTATATCTTCGAATTTTTAAAAAAATAATAATTTTATTTTTTGATAACTTATCGTTCTGAAATATTTTGTATGGTAATTTTGAGGAAAAAAATTGTATTTTTTTTTGACATTGTAATTTATTTTTTGTGTGTGCCCAGCGCTTGACTATGCGCTATGGTTGATATGTAGTGGGATATTACTTCGTTGAAAAGTTGTTTTGTTTGATATTATGATGTATTTTTATTTAGCGCTTGACTGTGCGCTAGATCGAACTTAGTTATCGTAATGATATTATTTGTTTGTGTGATGTCTATAATTTATTTTTAGTTATATATATAACTCTCGTAACTTAGTTAAATTACTTACTAGACTTTGTTTAGTTATAAACTATTTTTTTGTGTGCTGTTAGTATAGATATTCTTTGACATTTTGTTTTGTGCCTTGCGATTATGTTTGTATTTATTTGTTGAAATATGTTGTCTGATCTAAACTGTTATTGGTATGTATTGTTACTGAATTTCTCTGTGTTCATGCCTTTGCTTTCCATCCGTCTTTGGTGACTATTTTTCATTTCATTCTATATTTCTGTTGTCGTTTCGATATGTGTTCATATCTTGTTTATACTTCCGTATTACATCTTCGTTTCTCTCCATTCTACTTATATACATCTTCTTCTTTCGATACTTATACTTTCATGCGTTATATTGTTGAGTTAATTATATAGCTTAATATAATATAATTAGTAGGGTATTTGTATTTATTGTACATATAATTGTTTTACTTATTAGTTATTATGTGGTATTGTTGATTGTTTCGCATTTTCCGATTTCTTACTTTCCTTTACTACAGATCATTCTTCTTTTGCTGGATCTTGTTCTCTCACTTATTATTATATGATTCTTGTACTAAATGTACTTAGTTTGGTTTTGTATTAGATTAATTTTAGTATGCTTGCATGATTATGTTGGATGCTTTATTTATTATTTAAATTTATTGCTGATTTTTTTTGTGTGTAGATTTACTATTTTGACTTGTCATAGGTACATTTTTGGTAGCCATAGGATATAATTTCATTAACCTTTAAATATTTGGTTCTTAAATTTTCAAAAAAAAAAAATGATAGATCATTTTTTTTCCCGGACGGGGTGGCAAACTGTAGAGAGTAAATCTGATGGAAGGGAAATAATCTTGAAAATGTTAGGTGAGCAGATTAGATTATGAGTTACATTGCGTGATTAGCTATGATGTTAGGTTAAATTGTAATAGGGGGAATTCTCTCGTATGTTCCAGAAATAAAGTTAGAAAGCGTGTGAACGCTAGTCAGTTCAATTGTGGAGGTTTATTCACTGCGAACTGTTTTGAGCTACGGGTGTTTAGCTATTTGTGGCTAGCCCGTGCAAGTAGCGAGACTGAGCGGTGTTTTTTGAACAACCGAGTCTCGTGTGGTTTTAGGCGGGAGATGTGTGATCCCGTGGTCAGAGAGTTGGTGGGCATCGACCGAGGTGGTCATGTCGTGTGTGTTTTTCGATGTATGCCTGTACAGTGTTGAAGATAAGAGGCCATGATTTTGTGTAGGCCATTATTTCCTGAGAGAGGAAAATTTTGATATGATTATTAGAGATAGGCGAGATTATTGCAAACTGCCAGGTGAGCAGTATTGTGCGTATTTTGAGAGGTAAGGATCCATTGACTTATATCGTTTATATCGTTAATGAGTGAAGGCGAGATTATTGCAGACTGCTGGGTATGGAGTCTTGTGAGAAATTGCTGGTAGGACTCATTCGATTATTATAGCGCTAATGTGAAGAGTATCTTGAGGATGCCATGTATTTGTTAGCACGGCGATGATGTCCGTTCGCTAAAAGGATCCATTATAATATGATAGCGCTAATGTGAGGAGTATCTTGAGGATGCCATTTATGTTGTAGCACGGCGATGATGTTCGTTTGCTATCTTTGAGGAGGCCATATTTATGTTAGCACGGCGATGATGTCCGTTCGCTAAAAGGATCCATTATAATATGATAGCGCTAATGTGAGGAGTATCTTGAGGATGCCATTTATGTTGTAGCACCGCGATGATGTCCGTTTGCTATCTTTGAGGAGGCCATATTTATGTTAGCACGGCGATGATGTCCGTTTGCTATCTTTGAGGAGGCCATATTTATGTTAGCACGGCGATGATGTCCGTTCGCTAAAAGGATCCATTATTATTATGACAGCGCTAATGTGAGGAGTACTTTATTATTGTATTGCTGTAAACTGTAATTTGACCATCTGTGTATTCTATATTAACGTACTGTGTTGTGGTGTAATAAACCGTCATTAACTTTCACCTGCCGTTACACCATTCCATGCCTCTGATGTGTGTACCTGTAGTGTGTGAATGTACCTATACACACCTCACTTATGACACCAACACACCACCGTGGTATTAACAATGGTACCCTCCATATAAACATTAAGTGATTTATCAGTGGTGGCAAGTTAACGTTGTATCATTTGGTGGCTGATATACAAATCATATTTGTAACACCATTATTATTGTTAACTCAAACTGATACGATTAGTCAGTGGAGATATGAGACGATAGACAATCAGAACTATATATTTGCTACTATCGTTCAATTATATTTACACGCTATGAGATTGCCAAATTGATGTTGCCACCAATTTGGTCAAGTATCCAATGATTTATTGTGACAACCTGTTCCAATGACTGTCAACCGTGCTGTCAGAGTGTGTCATTAAACTGTCTAAACACGTCTACAGTAGTTCCAGCTATCATTGACTTCCAGCCGTGAGGGTATGAGTGCATTGTTACCAACTTGTCAACTCCACAGAACCATTCATCCCATTCGAGTTACTGACATTCATACTCACACTTAACGTCAACATCCCTTGCCAGGGCCTCAACACGTTCCGGACAAGGCGACCTGTTAACCCACACTGTGTTTAGGTTTGAGTTGACCACTTACTCTCATCAAGCAGACGAGTACATACAAACATTCATTCCATCACTAATACATAAAGAATGACATTTATCAACGGTGTGAAATATACACTTATCTATGTGATGGCCAGAGAAAAACACCAATATCAGTGTGGTAGGCCAGCTTTATGGGGCTAACCAGCACAGTAGACACCACATGCAAGTCAGCTACTGATACCAGACCGTTTCCTGTAGCCTGTTACGACACACGTACACCTTACAGCAGTACAACTCTACAGTCGATGTCAGCATGACCTGTCCTGTCAGCGTATGCAGTAACTAGGTCAGCGCTTGTTGACATTGTGCTCGATAAGAACAGAACCAGTACACATCAGTGTTAGATTGAATATTTGACTGTGTTTGCAAGAGATACAGTGCAACCGAATTGAGAAGTCCTACTTATCAACTGCTCTAGATTGTGTTAAACTTTAATAATTTAAGGCCAGAATCAATTATTAATTAAAGTGGTAGTTTATTTTGATTGGAAACTGTACCATTATATTGTATATCTGAGCCTTCTCTCTGCAACACATTACATTATATTACATATGTATTTATGCTGTATGTATTTATGTTTACATGTTTATATGTGATATTTGTGTATATTTCAGTGGGTGGTTGGTGAGGTGACTAATATAAGATTTCCCAAGTAACATAGGGCTTATATTAGTGGTCTGTAGGGGGCAATTTTCTTAATTTAAACTTTGCATGCAACATCTGTTGCTATTTTTTGTTAGCTGTGACGACTGTGCTTATCGTTGTTTTTGTAATATTTTTTTTTGTTCTTTGGTTTTGTTTTGATTTGTCTGTATTTGTAGGTCTACCCTTTCCTATCATTCAGTTCTATACAATTTTATATTTATACACTGTGGCGTTATTTGTTTTGTTTATTATGGCGCAGTTATCATCACAGGTTCTGTGATTATTTTCTTCTGTTTTTCGATTTAACTTATTTGATTTCTGCGAATGTTTTCGTATTGTCCTTCTTGATTGTCCTTCTTGATTGTCCTTTTTGTGTGTTCTTTTTTGACATATGCTATATAAAATATATTTGATCATACACTACTAGCTGTGTAGTGAACTTATGAGAAAGAATCAACTGATGATTAATTGCTATTATTAGAGGTACACAGTTGATTATACAAGACCTTATTTAAAGGCTTGTTTCCCACAGAGATTAGGATATAGGGAGCTGATTATACAAGTTTTTGTTATAAACTTGCTCCTGTTTGGTTGAATTAATTTGTTATTTCAGTGATAATAGCCACATATTATTAAATATTATGGCAACTTTAGACTACTTCACTGAGCAAGGGAGAGCCCTTGGCATGACTCCTGAGGAGTTAAAGAGTTTGCATTTTCTCATTATGCCAAAGCACAGAAGGATGAAGAGAAAAAAAAAGCTGAGGATGAAGAATAAAAACTAAAAGCTGTGGAGAAAAAAATGGAATTGGAAGCTGAACAAAAGAAATTGCAGATGCAGGTGGAGGAAAAGAGAATCCTGATGGAAATGGAAAAAGAAGAAAAAAGATTACAAAGAGAAGCTGAGGCTGAACAAAAGAGATTAGAAAGAGAAGCTGAAGCCAAGGAGAGAACAGCAAAAAGGGAAAATGGGGAAAAACTGTTAGCATTTGAGTTAGAAAAATTGAAGTTGACAAACATGGGTAATGTTAATCAGTTATCTGGTGGTAATGTTAAACCTTTTATTTTCAAGATCAAGCTACCAGCATTTAATCCATCCAGTGACGACATAACAGTTTGGCTAGATAGATTTGAACGTTCTTGTCGAAATCATAATGTGGATAGATCACAATATGCTAATCAGTTATCAGAGATACTGAAAGGTGACACTCTGACTAGTTTAAGTTTGGTAGAAGAGGCTGACCAGAATAATTATGATGTTATCAGGGCAGTCTTGTTAAAAAAATATCAATTAACAGAGGAAGGTTACCGTCGACGAGGCGACAGCCCTCGATTCAGGGGTGGTCATAATTATAGGAATTTCCGCAGAGGAAGTCATTATAGGAACTATCCAAGTCATCCATCATGGAGACAACAAGATCATAATTATAGAGATACTCATTATAATGAATATGATAATGGTAACCATGAGAACTATGACTCAAACCCAAATAGGGGTTACAATAGAGGAAATAATAATGATTACAGAGGCAATAATAATCTAGGTAGATCACAATACAAAAAACATAAATCACATTATCAGGCAAACTCTGCACAGCAAGAGTCCCATGAAGCCTATAAGCAGACTAAAGATAATAATGATGCTAATAATATGGCATGTTCCGCTTTTGATTTTGGGAGAGCATCTCAGTGCCCCCAATGCAAAACATTATTTGAACCAACTACGGTGTCCACTTTAAGTTGTGGCCATCCTCTTCCCGCTCTTCCTGCGTCAGTCGCGCATGATGGAAGAGGTTCTCTTGTCTTACATAAAGGTTTAGTAAACGACAATCCAGTCTCAGTTCTTTTTGATTCTGGATGCACCACAATTGGTGTTAGGCAGTCACTTGTAGATCCTTCTCGTGCCACAGGAAAAGTAGTCAAATGTGTAACATTTGGCGGCACCTTAGAGAATTACTCTACTGCTATCATTAAGATTGCTACTCCTTTCTTTACAGGAGATGTACACGCATGTCTTCTGCCGAATCCGATCGCTGATCTTATCATCGGTCGTATTCACGGAGTCAAAGAATGCACTCCACAACAAATTTCCATTTGGGAAAAACAAAATATGCAAACTGCTAATGCTGTAGTCACTAGAGCTCAAGCTCTTAATATGCCTCAAACTTCATCTATTGAAGATAATGAAGTGCATAACCAAGATGATCCCTTGGTAATTTCTCGTGACTCGTTTATAAAACAGCAAGAAGATGATCCGACTCTAAAGAAATTCTTCACTCTTGCAACAAAAGGTGATCCGAATAAAGCGTAAATCGTGGATTACAATGAAGAATGGCGTACTTGTACGTATGGTGCAAGACTCCACTAAGTCAAGTCATTCTCAGATTCTTGTGCCCAAGAATTTGAGAGTTAAAATTTTACAGCACGCTCACGACTCTCAGTGTGCTGGACATATGGGTTTTTCCCGTACTAAGTCAAGAGTTCTTGCGGCTTTCTTTTTGCCTTTTGTGAACAAGGACATACGGATTTATTGTCGATCTTGTAAAGTATGTCAAGAGGTCAAATCCAAAGGTCCACGCCATGCTGCACCTATTCAGGCTGCAGACATCCCTATTCGACCATTTCAGAAAATGGCGATAGACATCATTGGTCCATTTAAGATCAAATCTTAAATGATACAAAAGATGCGTCGAATCCTATCTTATCGGTCAGATGTCATTGCGTACCTAGACGACATCTGTCTTTTCAGCGATACTTGGGAAGATCACTATTCGGGGTTAGTTGAATTACTATCTACTCTACGCGAGTATAACCTGACAGCGAAACCCTCTAAAGCCTGCATTCTTTTTAGCGAAATTTCTTTCCTAGGCCATCGAGTTGGTCATGGTTTCCTAAAGACAGAGGACCATAATATCACTAAGATACTTAACATCTCTCTTCCTAAGACTAAAAAGCAAGTTCGAAGTCTCTTAGGTCTTATTCAATTTTATGGAAGATTCATTCCGAATCTATCCTCTATCATGGCACCTCTTTCTACACTACTAAAGAGAGGGTCGCCTAATATGGCCCACTGGTCACAGGAATGCCAATCCTCTGTGGATAAGATTAAAAATTTGTTTTCAACACCACCTATTTTAGTGTTACCTACTACAGATAAGACATTTGTTCTTCGTAGTGACGCTTCATCCACTGGGATTGGAGCGGCTTTAACGCAAGAATACTCTGGAACTCTGCATCCTGTAATGTATATCTCCAGAAAACTTAATGCTGCAGAGAGGAATTACTCGGTTTTAGACCGTGAACTATTGGCGATGGTTTGGTCAATTCTCAAACTACAAAGGTTCCTTCTAGGCGCACATTTCATAGTAGAAACTGATCAGAAAGCTCTTACGGCTATACAGAGTAAGAATTTGAAGAGCTCGAGGTCTACTCGATATGCAATTGCTCTTCAACCTTTTCATTTCTCGGTACGAGCTATCCGTGGATCAGATAATGTGATGGCAGACATTTTGTCTAGATGCCCACATGATTCCACCTAACTGTTGGGTCTTGGACTTCTTAACACTTTTGATGATTTTTCTTCGTTGTCAATCATGTAGTTATAGTGCTTAAATACGAAATTGTTATATGCATTGTGTCATTGCCAGCATTGTAGTATACGTTGGTGGCACCTCTCTGGAAATATTTATACTTAGGAGAAATGCTTTCTCTGAGATGTTGAGATATATTCTCCTTAATTTGACATTATAAATTGCTCTTATTAGTCATCTGCGCATTATTCGTGCATTGTGAGCCTATTGTATGTTGCTCTCAGATGGAAAAAAATTTCATTTCTTTTCCCGGGGGTTGCGGTAGTCTGTTACCAACAAATTACTGGTGGCAATGTATGTAGTTATTATAATATTTTTTTGTCTGAGGGAAAGTATTTGTCTTTAGAATCAGGATGCTTTTCTGGCCAAAGATGTATCACCCATGATTGATTGATACTTTTGTTATATGGGTTATCTTCCCCTGGATATCGAATTTGGTGTATGAATCTAGATTTCGTTAGTTTGTTCCTTGTTGGGCCAGAAACAGATTGTTCTTGCTTAAGTTTGTGCACGAAAGTTTATGGTCCGAGTCTATGTTTACTCCATGTCTATTTCAGACGATTCGGTCTTATATCGTGATATCTTTGTATGTCTAAGTGGAATTTTTTTTCCTTGTACTGAACTATGGGGTCAGGAAGTTTCTGCGCATGCGAATAGGGAAAGAGGCTTCTTCCGTGATGATGGACGAATCTTGAAGGCTGTCGGACAAAAGGGAGTCCGAAGTTTTTCGTCATTGTGATTGAATCTGGGGAAAAGAGGAGTTTCTCTTAGTAGACTATGATGGTCGATACTTCTCCCAGAATATATATTCTTTACGCCGAGGGAATGGCGTGTGCTAGTACTAGTGTTTTTCTGAACTTAAGGTAAAGAAGGAACATTTTCTAAAACTTTACCTAGGCCTAACGACATCATAGATGTTATATCATCTTTATATATTTGATGGATCGTATGTAGACAATTCCTGTACTAGCAGCACTGTGAGTGGACATATGTAACATTTCCTATGGGTATGGAAAACCCAAGATATTAGTTGAGCAAATGAACGGAGCTTTCATTTCTAGTGAGGATATCTTTTTTGGATGAACGCCGCTCACTGGGACCAGCGCCATTTGGAACCCCACTATTGGTCTGTTTGAATTGTCAGTCAGAGAACAGATATATCTTATTACCTGATAGCGATACCAAGACTTACATTGTATTGAAGTCCACTCTTTGTTATTTGAGATTGTCAACCTTAAAAAAAAGACCCTGTTGAAGTTAGAGCCTAAAAGACTTAGCCTGAAAGACGTAGTCAGCAGAGGGTCTGTAAGGGAGCATTGTGATGACCATTTGTAGAGAGTCAATCTGATGGAAGGGAAATAATCTTGAAAATGTTAGGTGTGCAGATTAGATTATGAGTTACATTGCTTGATTAGCTATGATGTTAGGTTAAATTGTAATAGGGGGAATTCTCTCGTATGTTCCAGAAATAAAGTTAGAAAGCGTGTGAACGCTAGTCAGTTCAATTGTGGAGGTTTATTCACTCCGAACTGTTTTGAGCTACGGGTGTTTAGCTATTTGTGGCTAGCCCGTGCAAGTAGCGAGACTGAGCGGTGTTTTTTGAACAACCGAGTCTCGTGTGGTTTTAGGCGGGAGATGTGTGATTCCGTGGTCAGAGAGTTGGTGGGCATCGACCGAGGTGGTCATGTCGTGTGTGTTTTTCGATGTATGCATGTACAGTGTTGAAGATAAGAGGCCATGATTTTGTGTAGGCCATTATTTCCTGAGAAAGGAAAATTTTGATATGATTATTAGAGATAGGTGAGATTATTGCAAACTGCCAGGTGAGCAGTATTGTGTGTATTTTGAGAGGTAAGATTCCATTGACTTATATCGTTTATATCGTTAATGAGTCAAGGCGAGATTATTGCAGACTGCTGGGTATGGAGTCTTGTGAGAAATTGCTGGTAGGACTCATTCGATTATTATAGCGCTAATGTGAAGAGTATCTTGAGGATGCCATGTATTTGTTAGCACGGCGATGATGTCCGTTCGCTAAAAGGATCCATTATAATATGATAGCGCTAATGTGAGGAGTATCTTGAGGATGCCATTTATGTTGTAGCACGGCGATGATGTCCGTTTGCTATCTTTGAGGAGGCCATATTTATGTTAGCACGGCGATGATGTCCGTTTGCTATCTTTGAGGAGGCCATATTTATGTTAGCACGGCGATGATGTCCGTTCGCTAAAAGGATCCATTATTATTATGACAGCACTGATGTGAGGAGTACTTTATTATTGTATTGCTGTAAACTGTAATTTGACCATCTGTGTATTCTATATTAACGTACTGTGTTGTGGTGTAATAAACCGTCATTAACTTTCACCTACCGTTACACCATTCCATGCCTCTGATGTGTGTACCTGTAGTGTGTGAATGTACCTATACACACCTCACTTATGACACCAACACACTACCATGGTATTAACAATGGTACCCTCCATATAAACATTAAGTGATTTATCAGTGGTGGCAAATTAACGTTGTATCATTTGGTGGCTGATATACAAATCATATTTGTAACACCATTATTATTGTTAACTCAAACTGATACGATTAGTCAGTGGAGATATGACAGCATACATAGGGACAGTTTATGGAAAATACTCAGGGCTTATGGAATTCCAAGCTGCATAGTGTCAATCATAAAAAGCCTCTATGCCAACTTTACGTGTAGTGTTGGGCACAGCAACCTAACCTTTGAGGTGAAGACAGGAGTACGACAGGGATGTCCCTTGTCAACCACTCTATTTTAAACAGTCATAGACTGGGTGATGCGCCAGACAACAGAGGGCAGTCCAAGAGGAATAAGATGGACAACATTTTCTACACTGGAAGATCTGGAATATGCAGATGACATTGCACTACTAGCACATTCACATCAACACATCCAGGAAAAAACGGATAGACTTAACAAGTTTAGCCAGCAGGTGGGCTTGAACATCAATTTAAAGAAGTCTGAGGTCATGACGCTCAATGTGAGCAACCCTGAGCCCATATCAGTAAGGAATCAGCAATTGGTACAGACAGATACCTTCACATACCTAGGAAGCATAGTAACACCAGACGGCGGGGCAGGCAAAGACATCAACATCAGAATGAATAAGGCAAGAACAGCCTTCTTTAGCCTAAACAACATCTGGAAGTCCTCCCAATACAGCACAATCACAAAATTAAGATTATATCAGAGCTGTGTGCTTTCTGTGCTTCTCTATGGTGCGGAATGCTGGAGAGTTACAGAGAAGGAAATGTCGAAATTGTCCTCCTTTCACACAACATGCCTAAGAAAAATTCACCGAATCTTTTGGCCGAATACCATCACTAACCAAGATCTGCTTACTCGTAGCAAGCAAGAGGACATGCACACCATCATAGCTGGCAGACGCTGGAGCTGGGTTGGTCATGTCCTCAGAAGAGACCCCGATGCCATCACAAGAACAGCTATGCTTTGGACCCCCTGAAGGAAAACGAAAGAGAGGCCGACCAAAAACAACCTGGCGGAGAACTGTGGAGGCTGAGATGCAGGGAATGAACCAGAGTTGGGGCACTGTACGAAGGATGGCCACCGACCGAGCAAAGTGGAATCAATTTGTTGTTGCCCTACAAGACGCCACTAGGCGTGATGGCCACTGACTGCTTTGACGGTCGGCGGCTAAGGATCAAAGAAGAAGAAGCTTCTTCCGTGATGATGGACGAATCTTGAAGGCTGTCGGACAAAAGGGAGTCCGAAGTTTTTCGTCATTGTGATTGATTCTGGGGAAAAGAGGAGTTTCTCTTAGTAGACTATGATGGTCGATACTTCTCCCAGAATATATATTCTTTACGCCGAGGGAATGGCGTGTGCTGGTACTAGTGTTTTTCTGAACTTAAGGTAAAGAAGGAACATTTTCTAAAACTTTACCTAGGCCTAACGACATCATAGATGTTATATCATCTTTATATATTTGATGGATCGTATGTAGACGATTCCTGTACTAGCAGCACTGTGAGTGGACATATGTAACATTTCTTATGGGTATGGAAAACCCAAGATATTAGTTGAGCAAATGAACGGAGCTTTCATTTCTAGTGAGGATATCTTTTTTGGATGAACGCCGCTCACTGGGACCAGCGCCATGTTGAACCCCACTGTTGGTCTGTTTGAATTGTCAGTCAGAGAACAGATATATCTTATTACCTGATGGCGATACCAAGACCTACATTGTATTGAAGTCCACTCTTTGTTATTTCAGATTGTCAACCTTAAAAAAAGACCCTGTTGAAGTTAGAGCCTAAAAGACAGCCTGAAAGACGTAGTCAGCAGAAGGTCTGTAAGGGAGCATTGTGATGACCATTATTATTGTTAACTCAAACTGATACGATTAGTCAGTGGAGATATGAGACGATAGACAATCAGAACTATATATTTGCTACCATCGTTCAGTTATATTTACATGCTATGACATTGCCAAATTAATGTTGCCACCCATTTGATCAAGTATCCAATGATTTATTGTGTCAACCTGTTCCAATGACTGTCAACCGTGCTGTCAGAGTGTGTGTAATTAAACTGTCTAAAAAGTCTACAGTAGTTCCAGCTATCATTGACTTCCAGCCGTGAGGGTATGAGTGCATTGTTACCAACTTGTCAACTCCACAGAACCATTCATCCCATTCGAGTTACTGACATTCATACTCACACTTAACGTCAACATCCCTTGCCAAGGCATCAACACGTTCCGGACAAGGCGACCTGCTAACCCACACTGTGTTTAAGTTTGAGTTGACCACTTACTCTCATCAAGCAGACGAGTAGATACAAACATTCATTCCATCACTAATACATAAAGAATGACATTTATCAACGGTGTGAAATATACACTTATCTATGTGATGGCCAGAGAAAAACAACAATATCAATCCTGTCTACGTCTATCATTTCCTCACTTCTTGTTTCAATGCTATGTCCAGTCAACTTCTATCATTTCTTCACTTCTTGTTTCACTGGTATATCCTTGTCACAGGATTACCTCCCCTGGCGTTGCATTAGTGGTCCACTAATGGTCACAACGCAAGCATATCTAAAAGTAGGTCGTCCAAGGTATCTTTCTTTGCGCAAGATTACTCTTGACAAAGTTTCCTCACTGTTGTTTAGAATGGTCTTTAGAATGTCTTTAATTTTTGCTGCAGCCTGTTACACAAAACTTATCTCCAAATGAGTCCTGCAGCTGCGGTTTCCGTCACTTCTTTTTAGTGATGAGTACACTTCTCCACTCAATTTGTCCACTGTTGGCGGTTGGTGGTGATACTCCTCTCTCACACTGGGGGCGTAGTACTTCAGTACTTAAGTCTGATATCTTGTAACCACGAACTGTGACAAATAGCTAGAAACAAATGCCTTCAGCTGAGTACATTTGTTCTCCGCACTCTAACAGGCCCATTTTCGAGCGCTCTACCAACCAATGTTAGCCTCTCAGAAGAATTAATTTCCCGAGCACACAAAGGAACTCACGGAAAATGATGAAAATTCACCAGTATCCTTCTGGATGTCAACTAGGAAATTGCGTCTGGAGTGCATGAATAATGATTTTCTTGAATTATTCTTAAAAAGGTACATAATTCTCACAAGATAATATGTTACACTTTAGTTACATGTGATGTAATTATCACTCATTACTCGTCGCTACTCCCGTCTGGGGTAGCTCTGCTGTCAGGTTTCCCGCACAACTAGTCAGAAACAATCACCAGCTCTTGCAGTAGTGGTTCATGCAGATACTATTTACGTATGGTGAGGTTGCCGGGCTCAAATATAACCACTTATCAAGAAACCTGTAGAATTTACATTTGTAAATAAATTGTTTACACTTATTTCAAAATTTTGGGAATACACACTTCTCATGGCACACATCTAGAATGGAAACACAGCCCTTTAGTAAGATGCTGTTCGAGTCACTTAGGTCTAGAAATATGAGTTAATTCCTCTGACGGCTGGTTTTCTATGAATCCTGCCTGGGAAAACTTTTGTTAAAATTCCTTTCTGACTCCTTGTGATAAAATTCCCAAGTTTCCAGTCTTGTATTAAAATTGTGGGTTTACTTGTAAATTCCAAAGTTGCCCAAATCTCGATCTGGTACTTATAGTTGTTTAATGATAAGTCCTTTCCTCTTTCCCCTGGCTTGTATGAGGTGTTTAGTTGACGCTGCGATGCAGTTTGTCTGTTCTGTGTCTGATTTCTGCAGTATATCTCACACTCCTTAGTTTCAAATCCTAGCTGTGTTTCCGTCGAATGTTCCAATCAATTCATTATAGATTATGGCGAACCAATTAATTCTATCTAACACTGTTTGGGTGGGGAAGTTTATCATTACTCATCCCACGCGTATTTAAAGTATTAATTTTAATATTCACAAGTGACCTCTTACATCAGTGATGTCAAATCGTTACATTTGACTTCCGGCACACCTCTGTCAATCACAATATTGTGACCTTGTGTTTTCTGGCGTAATGACTTCCTCCCAGATATCTATCCCGACAGATTATTAAGTATCCTTTTTATCTGCATGCCTCCGCCAGACAGATGTCTGGTCAGACCGTGTTGTCGTCTTTCATATCAGCTTGTGTCAACACGATCAGCCGCTTTCCAATGGGGTCAAATGTTTGACGGACACGTTTCCACGGGTGGTCGGACGGATTCAAAGAGATAAGCTGGTGACTGGTCTGACGACTGGGTATTGTTTGATAAATACGTCTGAGGAGTGGTAAACCAGATAAAGACAGTCCTATAGCAAATACTTCCGTAGCAAATACTGTCATAGGGGAGTGGTGTGTTAGAGACTTTCCCCATGCTATGTCCAGCATGAAGCAAAATAGTGACAATAGTAAATGAAAAAGCATGATTTATGCCAAATAAAAGCGATGAGTGAGAAAAATGAAGAAAAAGAAAGGATACTGCCGGAGGGCTGAAGGTGTGAGAGATCACACACAAGAGCATGTTCAGAAGTTTTGACACAGTCCTGTCCACGTCTATCATCTTCTTACCTTTTGTTTCACTGCTATGTCTTGTCCACATGATAAGGGATAGGGACAAGGCGTTATGCTTTATGGTTAATCAATGGTTATGATTTATGGAAACGTATGATTACATGTGATTCAACCACTGCTGATTATAACGTCTTCGTTGTTATCTATGTTTCAGAGCCATACAATGAGATTAATGGTGTGGGTTGAGAGACTATTATATATGAGGTGGACTCGATATATTTTAATGCCCTTTCAAGTCACAATGCTATGAAAGCTCCTCTTGTCACCTCATGATATAGTGTGTGCTGGAAAAAGTTGGTAGGGACTTATGGTCATTTTCAGGCTCAAGAGGGGACTTGTCAAACACATCGTCTCGACTTCAGTTTAGGCAGCACTTTGTGCCGGTCAAAAATACAATGCTATCGTTATCTAAATATTCTGCATTAAGACAAACTCGTGTTATACCTATTTACTGACGTGTATTGCACCTAGCGTGCATTTATTTAACACATATAAAATGTAACTGCATATTTCTATAATAGCAACAACGACAGAAACATTTTATTTCGGAATTTGAAATATATTGTAATTTACTTCTTTGCTACAAAAGTATTAAAAACAAAATTATATAAAATAACTGTCTAATTTTTTTAAAGTTATAATTAGCTTTCTCGCACATTTTATTCACTTTGTTATAAAAATTATGTCCATTAGAGAAAACGCATAAATGTATCATAACGTTTAAGAATGAGGGAAATAACAGTGCGGTGGTAGTGGAACATTGATAAGAATTCCCAATGACAATGTCTGGTTGTGTAGCGAATACAGAAAGTTAGTTAAAAGTCAATGTCTTTACGTGCTTGTTGTATGTGTGGGAACTGACTTTTGTCCCCCTTCCCCCCCCCCCCCCTTTCCTTTCTTTTTCTCCAATGCGTATGGAATCAATACTTGCCGAGTTTGTATATGTAACCCGCCAAGCACTCCAATGAAGGTAACTAACAATCATTAATGTGACTGCCATAATAAAAAATCCTATATGTGGTGCACGAACGTGCTAAATGTCTCTCAACTGGATTAAACTTAATATTGAACCCAAGCTTGCGTCGTACCCCCCCCCCTCCCCCACCCCACCTTTCCTTCAACACCAATATAAAAAAAAAAAACGGCAAACACAGATGAAGTTTGAAATATATGTACAAGAGAGACATGAATAGATAAATCCAGGATTGTAGGAGGTCGGAGATGCTGATCGCAGCAAGTCGAGATGCTCCCTATGATTATGTGAAAAAATGCTCTTATTCGGACACTCGGGAAGTACGGGCAGCGTTGGCGTAGCTAGTTAGTCCTTTTTTAAGGCAAGTCCTTGACAGGGATTCAGGTAAGCAGAGGGAAAATCTTAGTCCTCTTTTCAGGACTTGGTATCTATTACGACGACCTGGCTAGCAGTCCTTTTCAGGGCTTTTTCATGCTAGCTGATAGATACTAGTAGTCCTTTTCAGGGCTTAGAATTTATCAACACATCGCTTCAGTTAACAGAGTTCACTTTTTTTTAATGACAAATGCGCTCTGATATAACCAAATAGGTTGACAGTAACGCGCCTCGCCACAAGAAGGCAAAAACCAAACCAAACAAACAAACAAGACATAGATGCTGACCGCAGCAAGTCGAGATGCGTCCTACGATTATACGAAAAGAGCCTCTTACAACACCCTGTGGAAATAGCCATTTTAGAGATGCCCTTTAAACGAAAGAACTATAAGAAGAAAACCAAGAAGAAAAACCAGAAGGAAACATGGTAATATTTCAACAAGAGAGCTAGGGATAGAGGAATTGCTGTTGGAGAGAAGGTGCTTCTTCTTTTACCCAGCAGTAATAACAAACTGCAAATTGGATGGTAGGGCCCATATACTGTTCTAGAGAAACTATCTAGAACCAACTACAAAATAGACAAGAAAGGGAAGGAGAAGGTCTATCATATTAACCTACTAAAGAAGTATTATGAACTCCGCCTATGCCGGTCCCAAGCCCGGATGAAAAAGGAGGAGAGCGGTCTGCATGGAGGCCGTAAGGAGGCAGCCCCTCCACCATGCAAAGGCACAACAGGCCAATCACCTGTTTGCTTTAAACCACGATTACGAGTAACACAAGAGAGAAAACCGGACTGATTCTAAAGGCGACGAACTGGAACGGACTACGGACTACGACTTATGGAACATGGAACACAAGAAGTATAAATGGGAAGGAAGAGGAGCTGGTGGAAGAGATGAGGAAAGCAAAACTAGAAATCCTGGCTATAACGGAAACAAAGAAAAAAGGACAAGGAGTCATGGATCTCAATGGCAACACGCTGCTCTACAGTGGTGTACCCATATCCGAAAGAGCTAAAGGGGGTGTGGGTTGCATTGTGGCCCAAAATCAAAAAGATAGTATCAAGGGGTGGAACTTTGTCTCAGAGCGCATTATGGTTGTGAAACTAAAAGAAGGAGAAACCATAGTCAACCTGGTCATAGTGTATGGGCCAAATGAGGATGAGAGAGCAGAGGTCAAGGATGAATTCTTCGAGCTGCTTCAAAGGACAGTGGATGACTGCCTAGATGAAGTTATCATGCTCGGAGATTTTAATGCCAGAGTTGGAAATGACCATGCTAGATGGGGTGGAGTTATCGGAAGATATGGAGAAGATACTCTCAATGACAATGGAAAGCGACTCCTTAGATTCTGCAGTGAGCAGAATCTGATCATTACAAACACAAAGTTCCCCCATAAGCGCATACATGCATACACTAGATGTGAACCAACAAAGAATGAGAAGTCAGTGATCGACTATGCCATTGTTCGGAGAAGCTCATTCAAATATGTCCGAGATGCAAGAGTCTGGAGGGGGCCAGAGATTGGAAGTGATCACTACCTGCTAACAATCAAACGAACAACTGAAAGAGTTGCTCAGCCTAGGAACTGCTCAACATCACGCAAGAAACCAAGTAAACGAGCAGGAGAAATGAGCATTAGGACCTACAAGCTGAGAGAGCCAGAAATTAAGACCAGATATCAGGGGCTTATTGCTGCAGCGGTGAGCAACACAGAAGAACAACCTGATGACTTGGAAACCCTCTGGATTAAATTCAAGGATATCATAAAGACAGCTGCTGCAGAAGCATGTGGTGAAGTCCGACTTGGGAACCAGAGAAAGAGAACACCTTGGTGGACAGAGGAAGTCAAAAAGAAAATAAGAGAGAAGAAAATGGCATGGAAACAATACTTAGGAGCTAAAAACACAACAGGACAAATGGAAAAGTATAGAGAATATGTGACACTCAGAACAGAAGTAAAGAACAAAGTGCTAGCAGCAAAACAGAAGTCCTGGGAAGAATTTGGAGAAAAGCTAGAAAAAGATGCACAAGAAAACCAGAAATTGTTCTATTGATGGTGAGCAAGGTCAAACATCAGAAATGATAACCACTAGCACAGAAGAGGAAACCAATGGTGATGAAGATGACATAGAGATGGAAGAACTGAAGGCAGCACTGGAGAAAATCAAGATGGGCAAAGCAGCAGGGCATGATGGTATAACACCAGAAATGGTTAAGTACATGGGAGCATCAGGCGACCTGTTACTCTTAAGGGTCCTACAGGCAGCATGGTGCAACAAGACCATACCAAAGGATTGGGAGATCGCCATCATAACACCAATTTTCAAAAAGGGTGACAATCGACAGTGTGGAAACCATAGAGGCATATCCCTTCTCAGTGTCCCTGGAAAAATCTATTCTAGAATCCTAGAGCAGAGACTCCGACGCCTAGCTGAGCCACAATTGGATGAGGTCCAGTGCGGATTCCGAGCAAACCGAAGTACTCAAGACCTAATCTTCACACTCAGACAGCTGAGTGAAAAGGCCCTTGAGTATAAGAGTGAGATCCATCTTTGTTTCATAGATCTGGAAAAGGCGTTTGACAGGGTCCCTTGGAGCAAACTTTGGGACTGTTTGGCAGGGAAGAATATTCCAGCACCTCTGATTCGTGCTATACAGAGCTTCTACAAGTCTTGCAGAAATTATGTGAGGACAGCAAACCATAAGTCAGAGGAGTTCAGGACCACCACTGGTGTAAGACAAGGTGATATCCTATCACCTTACCTCTTCATACTCCTTATGGACGATGTCATCAAGGCATGTAAGGAGAGAACAAGAAAGTATTCAGTGGGGTACTGGAAGATGAGACAGGTCTATATTTCAGAGCTGGCATTTGCTGATGATGTTGCCCTGATTGCTAAATCAGAGGCACATCTCCAGTCCAACCTGCAAGTCTGGAAGGAAGAGCTGGAGAAGAGAGGGATGGTCATAAGCAGCTCTAAAACAAAATCCATGGTGATATCACGAGAAGAAAGAAGACATCAGATTGGGCTGGGAGGGCAGGTCCTGGAGCAGGTCGACCACTTTAAATGCCTCGGAGCTATTATAGACCGAAAGGGAGGCATCAAAGAAGAGTTGGCCACTCGAAAAGCAGCAGCTGGGAGACTTTTTCAGGCCATGAATCGAGGATTCCTCAGCAAGAGAGAGGTTGGTAAGAAAACGAAGATGGCTGTATACCGCTCCACCTATGTCCCAGTCTTGACATATGGATGCGAGTCATGGGCAATGACTACAACCCATAAAAGCCAGATCCAAACCTCAGAAATGAGGTATCTGAGGAAGGTGGTTGAAGTAACACGAAGAGACATGGTACGCAACCAGACGATACGTCAAGGCCTAAAATGCCACCCCCTACAGACCCAAGTAGAACAGTCCCAACTAAGATGGTTTGGCCATGTCTGCAGAATGGGAGAAGATCGGCTACCACGACACGCATGGGAAACAAAGAGCCAAGGATCCAGACCCCGAGGACGACCCAGATTCCGCTGGGAGGACAACATTAGACAATCTTTGAAGGACCGAGGACTAGAATGGAACCAGGCCAGGAGGAAGACAGCCGATAGAATAGTCTGGCGCTCTCTCTTCCAAACCTCTACACCTCACGGTAGAAGGGGAAGGACTACGTAAGTAAGTAAGTAAGTAAGTAAGAAGTATTATGATAGAGCTGCATCTGAAAGTGCCCACCTTATGACCCTGGTCGGGAGTCGCGCTGGTGTAGAGGTTACAACGTTGCGCTGGCGACCAGGTTTTCAAGGTTCAAGCCCGGGTGTCAGCATTTTAAGAAGTATCAACGACCGGGATTGTGACTGAATAACCTGAACGGCTCCTGAGATAAACCCTCTGTGGATGGGAAGGAGCGAACCCTGACCGGGTTGGAAAGAAAGTCCACAGGCTCCCCAGCCTTGCAATGACATGTCATTGGGCCAAAGGGCTGAAAGCCCAAGTGCCGCTGGTTAAGGAAAAAAAATGACCCTGGTCATTGCCACCGAAATGAAGAGCAAACCTCTCACCTCATACGAGTATCCTTTAAGACCCACTGAAACATTCGAGCAGGTGAAAGTAACTACTCAACTGACGAAAATGCAGAGGGAGCAAGTTCTAAATGTACTATAAACACACGCAGACGTGCTAATGGACAAACCGGAACGCACTAACCTACTGGAATATGACATTAAAATTTTAGACTTAACGCCGAACTGCATGAAAACATATTCTATCCCCTTCGCAAAAACACAAACCTTGAAGGAGCATATAGACTACTTGTTGAAGAAAAACATAATTGCTAAATCAGAAACGCCGTACAGCGCTAGTGTCGTTTTACTGAGGAAGGCGACTGGCAAGCATCGTCTTTGTATTGATTACTGTCACGATATAATAAGGTGCTTACACGTACACCTTTGTCTCTGACAGCAGCGACACTATCGCTGTTACCACTCATCTCACACAATCAGCAACAACAACAACGGCAACGTAGTCTAGCGAACGTTTCCACACTGTATATAGCAAAAAATAAGTGAACTCAAAGACTGCATTAATCTCGAGATAATAATTTATTTAAACTGAATACAAAATTAGAAAAAATATGACACTAAATACCCCAATTATAACCAAATTTTAGGTTGAACAGGGTAGACCAAGATGGAACGAGAAGAGGCAAAAACGGTCAGCCGTTAAGTGCCGGCTCTCCACCCATCACCTCTTCAAAACAACAACAACAAAAAACAACTTTACGACAGTGGACACGAGCTATATTAAGTGTCGTTGTGAAATCTTTACAACAATGGGAATGCCCTAGCGGTGAGGGGTTAGCCAGCTAGCACCTTGCCCCTACCACAGCTAAATAGTGGTTGTGATATATATATATATATATATATATATATATATATATATATATATATATATATATATATATATATATATATATATATATATATATATATATATTATTATGATTATTATTATTGTAACGTTGCCGAAGAAAGGTGATCTATCAGACTGTAATAATTGGCGTGGCATATCTCTATTATCAGTACCTGGAAAATTATTGTGTTGCATGATGATAGAAAGACTTAAATTGCATGCTGACGAAAAGATCAGAGAAGAACAAGCGGGTTTCAGGCCGAAACGATCATGTATTGATTAAATATTCACACTAAGAACAATTATAGAAGAATCAGTGGAAATGCAATCACCACTTATTATCACCTTCGTTGATTTTCAAAAAGCCTTTGATAGTCTACACCGCCCATCACTGTGGAAGATACTTGCAATCAATGGTTTTCCAACACAATATGTGAATATAATCAAAGCGCTATATGACAATGCAAGATGTTGTGTTAGAACAAATAAAGGGAATACAGAATGGTTTACAGTAGAAACAGGGGTGAAAGAAGGCTGTATTATGTCACCACTACTATTTGGAATAGCTATTGATTGGGTTATGAGAAACTACACCCACAATGAACAATTAGGTATAAAATGGACAAATGGAAAATTCCTGGGGGACTTGGATTTTGCAGATGATTTAGCATTCTTAAGTTCAACACCCATACAATCCCAAGAAGCAGTAAATAATCTGTATCATCTCTCGGTTAAAAAAGGTCTCCAAATAAATGCCTCTAAAACTAAAGTTATGAACTTTTCTAACGAGACCTTTGCTATCATCCTGAACAGGGAAAAACTACAGAAAGTTGAAAGTTTCAATTATTTAGGCAGTAAAATGACTCAGGATGGTGACACAACAAGAGAAATTCATACTAGAATAGCTTTGGCAGCTAGCGCCTTCAATAGATTATCTAACATTTGGAAATTACGATCACTGAATATACATACCAAGCTTCGTCTGTTTAATTCAAATGTTATATCAGTGTTAACATACGGTTGTGAAAGTTGGAAAATAACAAAATCATTAGAGAACAAGCTGAATACATTCGATAACAAATGTCTTAGAAAACTCATGAACATCAGTTGGAAAGAATTCAAGACTAATCGACAAATAAGAGAAGACTAGGCAGAAATATGTCTCCGACTATATAAGGAAAAGACGATGGTAAAAGAATTAAATTCTACCTGGAAAAAAATCAGTTATATAGCCCAAACCAGTCAGGGTTTAGAGCAGACAGAAGTACAGTAGACCAGCTTGTAAGATTAGAACATGATGTAAAGCTAGGGTTCAAGAGAAAAGAGAAAACAGTAGCAGTCTTTCTAGATGTAGCTAGAGCATATGATGAATGCTGGCGAGATGGAGCTCTTTACAAAATGAAAAAGATTGGCATTAATGGTAAAACCTATAGGTATATAGAAAACTTTTTACAGGCCAGGTATTTTGCTGTACAGGTAAACAATGATAAGTCAGATATATATGAACAACAGAATGGGATTCCTCAGGGATCAGTGATTTCACCTTCAATTTTCACTATAGCTGTAAATGATTTAGCAGATGAATTTAACGACATTAAGAATGCTGTATCACAATTCAGATGACTGTGCCATTTGGCGATCTGGAAAAAACTTGGACCATGTTTACAAAAAACTTCAAAACCAGTTAGACAAAGTTTCAGAGTGGATGAAAAGTTGGGGCTTCCAAATTAATGAAAACAAAACAGTAGGTATGATATTCAGCTAAGGAAATTAAAAAAAAAACAAAATCAATATAACCATTAAAGGTTAGAAAATATGTACATCCTTAACAACAAGATTTCTGGGCATAACTTTAGATAAACAACTAAATTATAATAAACAAATAGACAATTTAGTAGACAGCTGTAGGGGACTTATAAATATACTAAGGATAGTAAAAGGTAATGGATTTGGGGCCAGCAATAAAATAATGCTTATGTTCTACAAGTCTTTCATCGGGGGGGGGGGGGGGGGAGTGGGGGGGGGGAACTGGATTATGCCAGCATAGTCTATGACACAGCTGCAGCTTTTAACAAAGCAAAACTGGACATGATTCAAAATGCAGATATGAGAACCATTACAGATGCATTTATATCAACACTAGTAGAAGCGCTAGAATTAGCTCTTGGCATACCACCCCTTGGTCTAAGACGGAAGGAATTAAGATTAAATTATTGGAGTAAAGTAGCACAAGAAGTGACCCACCCAGCACATAAAGCATTTGTCAAAAAACCAACCAAGTGTATGGGACGTCCCTTTAAATAAAGATAGATGTCCAACACGGTGGAGAACTATAGAAGATCTAATGCAGCTCAAAGAACTATCAAACACAATTAAAAATAGTAATAAATACAGAAGCAAAATACCACCCTGGAAACTAAAAACACCAATCATAGACTACTCACTTACTTAAAAGGTCAAACAAAACATAGAAGATAAGGAAGAAAAAATGATAAATAGAAAGTTCATAGATCAACTAACTAAACAAAGTCTGGCCGTCTACACTGATGGATCCAAGGGTGATAGTGGACAACTAGGTGCCGGAGTTGTAATACCACAATGGGGAGTAAAAAAGAGCTACAGTGTAACTGAAGGGGCTTCGATTTTTACCGCAGAGATGGTAGCAATTCTTAAAAGTTTATAAATAATCGAATATAACCCACCAGAGGCGGTTACGATATTTACAGACTCACTATCATCACTACAAGCACTAAAACACCCAGGTAAATGTAGACGGCCAGACATAAAGGAAGAAATTCTAGCAATTAATACATCACTAGGAAACAGAGGATGTAGTGTGAGGCTAGTGTGGGTTCCAGCACACATAGGTATTGCTGGTAACGAGTTGGCAGACCAGAACGCCAAGAATGGAAGAACAAGTAAAAACAATATAAGAGCAAGACTGGGAAGGTCGGAGATTAAGAGCAAAGTGAAGATAACTATAAACGAGGAATGGAAGACAACATGGAAGAAAAGTAGAAAAGGCAGACACGCGTTCAACCTGCTGAAAGAACCAACAAGGACGTGCCAGGTCAGAGAAGAATTAAAGATACCATCAAACAAAAAAAACGGTGGCGTCTCCGTCTCTGCGCAGCATACTTTATGATAGAAGAACCACAATGCCAAGAATGTCAGGAAGAGAATGACATAGACCACTACCTGATCCAGTGTAAAAAGTATGAACAACAAAGGCTTGAATTAAAAACTTACTATAGAAATCACACCTCTACACCTCACGGTAGAAGGGGAACGACTAAGTAAGTACTATAGAAATCACAATATAGACTTAACAGGTTATAGGGACTTAAGTATAGATGCCCCAAGAGATGCCCAAATCAACTTAAAAGATATATATACATAAAATAAAGGAAAACATATAAGGTTAGTACTTCAGGAAAAACATCTAACTAAATAGAAATTAAGCAGCAAGAACTAACAAAGCATTAACAAAAAACTAACTAACTACTCATAGGACAAGGAAAGACAAATAGCTATATATAAAAAAGGGCAACAACTCAAAAATAACAAAAACTAATACAAATCAAAAATAAGTGTAAAGGACAATAGTTATCTATAAACAATACAAAAGAGAAAATAAAATGGACAAATACTAATAAAAATAAAAATCAGCAACTGCAAAAGACAATAGATATTTAAATTGAATACAAAATCAATAAATAAAATGACACTAAATACCCCAATTATAACCAACGTTCAGGTTGAACAGGGTGGACCAAGATGGAACGAGAAGAGGCAACAATGGCCAGCTGTTACGTGCCCGCTCTCCACCCATCAACTCGTCAAAACAACAACAACAACATATATCGGTCATGTCCTACGAATGCAAAACAACAGAATACCACTGCAGGTGCTCACTTGGGTTCCTGAGGGTAAGAGGAAAAAAGGAAGACCAAAAGAAACACTTAGAAGAACAATAATAAGAGAAGGAAGAACGTTGGGATTAAATAATGTGAAGAGCTAAGAGGAGTGGCGTCACAACGAACAACCTGGAGAGCATTGATTTCTGCCTTATGCGAATTGTTTGGTGCTTAAAGAATTTATAATTATTATTATTCTTATAGCATGGGATACTATGGCAGCGGTGGTTCTTGAACCAATTTGTTTTACGTGATGAAGTTACCATCCTCATTCACGACCTCGTATTAGTCGCTTCAACGACATGTCTGAATGTGCAGTGGTTTTATTATGTCTTTGTCTCTTCAAAGACCCCCGGGAACTTTTCGACATGCTCTTTAGAATATTGCTAACAACGTATTTGTAACAAGACATGTGAATAGTAGGGAATGTACCAAACGGTTAGTATTCAGGTGGCGCGAAGGTGGCGCGGCAGGTGGCGCGTGACTTTTATATAGTAAAAACGCCAGGTGGCGCGTGACTTTTATATAAGGAATTGAGGAGGAGGAGGAGAGGCGGAGGCGCATGACTTTTATATAAGGAATTGAGGAGGAGGAGAGGAGGAGGGGGACGACTTTTTATATAAGGAATTGAGGAGGAGCGCAGGCGGAGCAGGGTGACTTTTTATATAGTAATATATTAGTGTTGTTTTAGATAACAAGAAGAGGGTATTTTTACAAGATGGCGGGATGACTTTTTATATAAGGAAAATGTGGCAAGATGGCGGACTTGAGATAACAAGAAGAGGATATTTTTACAAGATGGCGGGATGACTTTTTATATAAGAAAATACTCATTGCGCAGGTGGAGCAGCAGGCGTTGGTACATGACTTTTTATATAAGGAAATACTCAGTGTGCAGGTGGAGCAGCAGGCGTTGGTACATGACTTTTTATATAAGGAAATACTCATTGCGCAGGTAGAGCATCAGGCGGAGGGTGATGACTTTTTATATAAGAAAATACTCATTGCGCAGGTGGAGCAGCAGGTGTTGGTACATGACTTTTTATATAAGGAAATACTCAGTGTGCAGGTGGAGCATCAGGCGTTGGTACATGACTTTTTATATAAGGAAATACGCAGTGTGGAGGTGGAGCATCAGGCGTTGCTGCATGACTTTTCATAAAAGGAAACAGGTATCTGTGTTGTGGCGCGCAAGATGGTGGGATGACTTTTTATATAAGGAAATACTCATTACGCAGGTGGAGCATCAGGCATTGGTACATGACTTTTTATAAAAGGAAACAGGTATCATTGTTGTGGCGCACAAGATGGTGGGATGACTTTTTATATAAGGAAATACTCATTGCGCAGGTGGAGCATCAGGCAGATGCGCATGACTTTTAGTGGATGACTTTTTTATATAGTAATATGTGTTTATTGAGATAACAAGAAGACGATAATAGGAAGAGGATAATAGTTAGACTTTGAGCTTTTTAGATAACAAGAAGATGTTATTTATAGATATATATTTAGATAACAAGAAGGAAAAATGTACAGGTGCGCTACAGGCGCAAGATGGCGGGATGACTTTTATATAAGGAAAATGTGGCGGAGCGCAAACGGAGCTCAGGAGAAGTGGATGACTTTTTTATATAGTAATATGTGTTTATCGAGATAACAAGAAGATGATAATTGGAAGAGGATAATAGTTAGACTTTGAGATTTTTAGATAACAAGAAGACGTTATTTATAGACATATATTAATTTCTGCAGGAGTGATGCAGGGGTAAGATGGCGGGGTGACTTTTTATATAGTAATATATTAGTGTTGATTTTTAGATAACAAGAAGACGTTATTTATAGATATATATTTAGATAACAAGAAGGAAAATCTGGAGGCGCGTTGCAGGTGCAAGATGGCGGGATGACTTTTATATAAAGAAAATGTGGCGGAGCACCAGCGGAGCTCAGGAGCGGATGACTTTTTATATAGTAATATATTAGTGTTTTTTTTTAGATAACAAGAAGACGTTATTTATAGATATATATTAATTCTGCAGGAGTGATGCAGGGGTAAGATGGCGGGTGACTTTTTATATAGTAATATATTAGTGTTTATTTTTAGATAATAGGAAGACGTTATTTATAGATAACAAAAAGACGATATATTTAGACTTGAGATAACAAGAAGACTTTGAGATAATAGGAAGACGATATATTCTGGAGGTGGGATGGAAGCGCGACGGAGGCGCAAGATGGCAGGATGAGTTTTTTATATAAGTAAAATCTACAGGTGCGCTGCAGGAGGAGCATGACTTTTATATAGATATATATTAGTGTTGTTTAGATAACAAGAAGACGCTATATTTATAGATAACAAGAAGAGGATATATTTAGACAATAGGAAGAGGATAATAGTTGGAGGTGTATTTAGACTTGAGACAATAGGAAGAGGATAATAGTTAGAGTTGAGACAATAAGAAGACGATAACGAGAAGAGGATATATTTAGACAATAGGAAGAGGTTAATAGTTAGTGGTATATTTAGACTTGAGATAACAAGAAGACGATAACAAGAAGACGACAATAGGAAGATGATAACAAGAAGACGATATATTTAGACATATATTTTACAACAGTTATTTTACAACAGTTATTTTTTTTTACAACAGTTATACGAACATTTAGACGATATATTTAGACATACGAACAGTTATATATAGGTAACAAAAAGAATTTTAGTTAATATATTTTATTTTGTCAAATAACAATAGTGGTAAGGTTCGTATTTTTTCAATTGATATTGTACAATTGGTAAATAACATATAGGGGAATTATATTGGAAAGATGTATGTTCAAAATATACATGATCACAGAGTTGATTTTTATACAATAAAACAAAGGGGGTTATGATATATTACAGCGGCAGCCCAGACCTTGAGGGGAGTTGTCACGTCGTAAGAAATAGGGCGTTTATGTATTGTGTTTTGTGTTGTACTGCATTGTGGACAGAGAGAGTTTAAATGTTGAGGGGTGAGGTGGTGACGTTGTCGGGATGCACCTCTCTCTTGCTGTATAAATAAGACACGGCATTGCGGTGTTGTTCGTATGTGTAGATGGAGGATTTGTCTGCTCGGAACCCAATATTTTTCCCACTCTGTGCTTGTTGTGTGTTGAGTACGTCTAAAAATGTATTTTTGTCGATGGTGTTGTGGTGTTTGCTCAAGCGATTGCGAAGTCTTGAAGATGATATAGATAGAAGGATGTGGCCGGGACTGCTTCAACAAAATATTTAGTTTTTGGCCTGTTTAACTGTGCGTTTGTGATAATGTCGCTATCGTGTAAGTTTGAGAGAAAAGACTTGAAATCTGTAAGGTTGTTGACTAAGTGAGGCTGTTCTAAGACGCATGCATTATTATGAGAGACATGATAGAAGCGAAGGTCATTTGTTTCTCTGTTTCTCAAAACTACGTTATGGCTGTAATTAATTTTGAAGCGTTTTGTCTGTTGTGTAAAAACAGGGAGCAAAAGACTTGTCCATTCGATGGGGTCTGTTCTGTCTGGTCTATGGAAGAAAGTGAAGGTGGATAGATATTTGTGTTTGTTTGTATGTGTTTTTATGGCGTGCCAATTATTTGTATAGCTTTGTCTTATGTCAGCTGGTAGGTCATTTATCGAGTCTTCCTCAGAGGACAGACTAGCTTTCTTGGTACGGACTTGATGTGTACTGGGCATGGGACGTTTCTTGGTCTGGTCTGCAGCTTTTGTATAGGACGATGGGTCGGTTGTCTGTGGGTGAATTGTAGTAGCTGACGATCCTGATGATGGTGTTGCTATGGTAGCCGCTGGTGATGATGGGGGTGGACTCTGTGTTGGTGATGGTGTGACACCTGATGCTGATATCTGTTCGTAGTAATGAAACGTTGTTGCAGTTGTTGGTGATGTTTGCGCACCTGATGATGACGATGCGATTGAAAATGTTTTGGTATCTGATGCTGGAATTTTCCACAGGGATAGAGGCGTGATGTTGGTTTCTATGGCGCCGTAGGTTATCGAGACGAGAAAAGTTTTTACCACAGATCTCACAAGAGAACAGAGCCAGTGAGTGCGCTGTCTTGCTGTGTCGTGCGTAGTTATCATGTCGGGCGAATCCCTGCCCGCATTGGGTACATATCAGACTGTGCCCCACTGAAGTGTGTGTTTGTTCCGCGCTGGAACCGTGTTTATTCTCTATGTGTCGTTGAAGATTATCAGGTCTTGTAAATACTATACCACAGACAGGGCACTCGTGAGTGTGGCGGTCGTGTGCTGTGGTCATATGTAGAGTAAGATCATGGCCCCGCTTGAAAACAGACTGGCAATGTAAACAGGCATAGCATCGTCGTTGAGGTAAAGACATCTTTAGAAAAGGAACAAAAAGACGTTAGTCACACATAAATAAAACTTAAATACATATAACGAGAGAGAGAGAGAGAGAGAGAATGAGAGAGAAAATATATGTGAGACAATGAGAAAGAGAGAGATCGAATAAACAGGTAAATAAAACAGTCTTATTTTTTATTCTACGCTGTTAACATATCAGAATGGTCCTCGCGCGAGCGTTTTGGAAGCAAAGATAAAGATATTGATTTAAAACCCAACGTGGTCACGAGACAGTGACAAGTTGATCTACCCTTTCTTTTAAAATAACGAAAATATAAGTATTTATTAAAGTGTATGTTAGTTTCAACCACGGTTATAGCAAGGTGACTTAATGTAATACGTTGTTTGTATTTATACTATATTATCTCTATCTTTTTCCATGTATAGTTCAGTATTGTTTTAAAAACCAAAATACGCTATTTTTCTAAGCTAGTATGCTTTTAATTTTCACTGACCGATTAATCTGTATGTAACTTTTATCATTTGAACTGACTCGGGTCCTTATTTATTTTTGTATATGTTAGGTTTATAGTAATATAGTGTTTATTATCTTTTCTTATGTAATAAGTTTTAAACTAAGGAACTTTTTTCAGAACCAAGACCTTTTTTTTTCCTAGTACATAAAAAAAAACTCGGTTAAGTCTTAACTTATCGAAAATCAACCATATACACATTCTTTAAAAATGACGTGTAAGAATTTATCATCTTAACAAAACACACAGATAAAAATAACAGAGATATTTATTTATATTTAACACCTTAACACAAAAACACGAAGACCGAAAACATAAACGAAAACAAACGAATACAACCAAAACAGATATTTTTAAACATAAAGATATTTATGGTATATATCCTACCGAAAACAAACAGCTATATAAAAATATTTATTTTTTACACATAAAGAAGTGTTATATATTTTATCTTTCTATTATTATTATTATATTATTATAGGGAAAAAGAGACGAATACACACATATACATATACCGAGTTTACATTTAGAACTTTGCGTAGGGTTTTCTCCCAGTCTCTGAGTGTTAAGAAAATACGCCTAGCAAAAAAAAAAAAAAAATGAAAACACAAACACACAGCCAGATATTTTTCCACAGAGTCTTAATATCCTTAAACAGACACAGACATATATCTCTTAAATGCCAGAGATATTTAACACACAATACGAATAAAACAGAATAACATACGTTTTTGGTGGTGAGCTGTTGCTTTTTCAGAAGTTTGATATGAGACGCCTTTCACAACGTTTTTTCAGAGATGTTCGCCGGCCGAGTTCTGGTTAAAGAATGAGACATGTCTAAAACAAGTCTTGATTAAGACAATGACTTTCCAATAAAAGTAGTCCGAGCGTATGAATTTCGGGATGGAGCCAGAGCGGTTGTTGTGTAGAGACACTGTTTCAGTAAATATTTCGCGCGCAAGCGCTTCGTTATGGTTTGGTCGATAAAAACATTATCACAACGTATGAACAGGAAAATCGAGCCCGACCTGGTTTGGAACCAGATCGATGGCCCCACAAAACAGCACGTGTAAATTTATGTTCACGTCACTAGGGAAAAACACAATCTAACAATAGTAGAAACATTCCTTCGTTTATGTGTTCGAATCCGCTACTTAACGTTTTCGCTTTATTTTATTTATTTATTTATTTTTTTAATTTTTTATTTTACAACTGCGGGATCTGGTGATAGGTTTTATATTGTCTCCCAATCGTACCAAACAGGAGGCGACCATGGAAATATAGTACATTAAATATATAGAAATATGTATGTGAGACGCTAGAAATATCCATGTGAATTGATAGAAATATCCCATCGATGTGATAGAAATATGCCCTCGAGACGACAGAAATATACCCTCGAGACGACAGAAATATGCCCTCGATGTGATAGAAATATGCCCACGCAGATATCACAACTTAGGCGTAAACAGACACAACGCAACCACAGTCCTTTTCAGAGCGAACAACGAAGAAGATCTTCAACGCGGTATGAGCGCTAGTGTCTGATGATATCACAACGACTCAGCAGTAAAGTATGAACGTGGGTGTCTGACCACGCACGTTAAAAGAAAAAAAAAGTACGTGAGTTTTGAGTTTTATTAAACATGGATGAGAGAGAGAGAGAAAGAGGGAGAAAGAGAGAGAGAAAGAGAGAGAGAGAAAGAGAAAGAGAGAGAGAGAGAGAGAGAAATAAAATAGTACACCGAGCGCGCTGTGTCAGAAAAGATATTGATTTAAAAACTCAGTCTGTTCGCGAGACAAGTGACGATCTGCGTTAACAACTTAACAAACAAAAATATTAAAATTCCAGCTAGACTAATTATATTTTGAAACAGCCTTTAGCAACACTGGCTAGTGCACAGACATATCTTTTAAATCCTTTCATTCTCGTCAACACACCTGCGCGTCTGATAAATAAAACCTCGCTATGGTGGAACGGTGTACAAGGCGATTCAAATTATGTGCAGCTGTCCCTGAGTAAACAACCAACGAGAATTGCTAACAGGTTTTCGATGGGTATCAATAGCCGTATGTACTCTTAATGTCCATTTGGACACGAATAATCATCTGCATTATTTGTCTAATGCGACCACGTGTCCCCATCGGCGTTATTTCTCTAATTATTACGATATGAAAAACTCTTTTTCAGAACAGATGCACTGATTAAACATCGCTGTGACACTTCTTAAACAATGACAATACTAATTAGGTTCTCCCTTTCGAACACCATATCAATTCACACTCTACAGTACACAGGCGCGAGTAGGTGAGTAGTTTTGTCTTCTCATATCAATATAACTCTTACAGCGTATGTATTTGTTTATTTGTTAGAATGTTAAATATATTTTTATTTCTCTAAATATCTGGCCGTTTGTTGTTCACTAGGTGTATTTTCTTAACAGACACTGTGAAGACATAACCGACGCAAAGTTCTAAATATGTGTGCGTGTGTATTCGTCTGTTTTTTCCCTATAATAGGAAGTTAAAATATTTTACACATACGTGTTATATAGAATTTTTATATAGGTGTCTTCGTTAGGATACCCTAAATAACTTTAAATATATATGTGTGTGTGTATATATATATATATATATATATATATATATATATATATATATATATATATATATATATATATATATATATATATATATATATATATATATATATATATATATATATATATATATATATATATATATATATATAGTAATATATATATAGTAATAATAATAATAATAGCCCCTTCAGTCATAACTGACTATGGGAATGCGCCCCTGAGGTGACAGCCCTCAGCTGCTTATTTTCCTGGTGCTCCTTTCGACGTTTTCTCGTCACCTCTGCTTCTTGTGTGAGCCTCTCTTCGCCCAATCTGAGGTGGTGCCGTAAATAGCATTGCCACTTAGTGCGATCGGCAGCTTCATCCTCCCATGTTGCTGGATCCATGTCCAGTGCCCTCATATCTCTCTTGCACACATCTTTGAACCTCAGCTGTGGTCGCCCAACTGTTCTCTTGCCATCTGCTAATTGTCCGTAGAAGATATCTTTTGGGCTGCGACCATCTTCCATGCGGCGAACATGGCCAAGCCAGCGAAGTCTGCGCTGTCTAAGCAGCGTATACATACTTTGAAGGCCAGCACGTGACAACACCTCGACATTTGTCACTTTATCTTTCCACGAGATGCCGAGGATGCGGCGTAGACACCGCAAATGGAAGGTATTGAGCCTTCTTTCTTGCTTAGCATAGGTCGTCCAGGTCTCGCTGCCATATAGGAGTGTGCTGGTGACGCATGCATTATATACCGCAGCTTTGGTCTTCATTGTGAGTTTAGAGTTTCCCCAAATACGCGATATATATATATATATAAGATGATAGTCTAACTATTATCCTCTTCCTATTATCATCTTCTTGTTATCTCAATAAACACATATTACTATATAAAAAAGTCATCCACTTCTCCTGAGCTCCGTTGGCGCTCAACTACATTTTCCTTATATAAAAGTCATCCCGCCATCTTGCGCCTGTAGCGCACCAGTACATTTTTCCTTCTTGTTATCTAAATATATATCTATAAATAACGTCTTCTTGTTATCTAAAAATCAACACTAATATATTACTATATAAAAAGTCACCCCGCCATCTTACCCCTGCGTCACTCCTGCAGAAATTAATATATGTCTATAAATAACGTCTTCTTGTTATCTAAAAAGCTCAAAGTCTAACTATTATCCTCTTCCTATTATCGTCTTCTTGTTATCTCAATAAACACATATTACTATATAAAAAAGTCATCCACTAAAAGTCATGCGCATCCGCCTGATGCTCCACCTGCGCAATGAGTATTTCCTTATATAAAAAATCATCCCACCATCTTGCGCGCCACAACAATGATACCCGTTTCCTTTTATAAAAAGTCATGTACCAATGCCTGATGCTCCACCTGCGTAATGAGTATTTCCTTATATAAAAAGTCATCCCACCATCTTGCGCGCCACAACAATGATACCTGTTTCCTTTTATAAAAAGACATGCACCAAAGCCTGATGCTCCACCTGCACACTGAGTATTTCCTTATATAAAAAGTCATGCACCAACACCTGTTGCTCCACCTGCGCAATGAGTATTTTCTTATATAAAAAGTCATCACCCTCCGTCTGATGCTCCACCTCCACACTGCGTATTTCCTTATATAAAAAGTCATGCACTAACGCCTGATGCTCCACCTCAACACTGTGTATTTCCTTATATAAAAAGTCATGTACCAACGCCTGATACTCCACCTGCACACTGAGTATTTTCTTATATAAAAAGTCATGTACCAACAAAAGCTGCTCCACCTGCGCAATGAGTATTTTCTTATATAAAAAGTCATCACCCTCCGCCTGATGCTCCACCTGCACCCTGAGTATTTCCTTATATAAAAAGTCATGTACCAACGCCTGCTGCTCCACCTGCGCAATGAGTATTTTCTTATATAAAAGGTCATCCCGCCATCTTGTAAAAATATCCTCTTCTTGTTATCTCAAGTCCACCATCTTGCCACATTTTCCTTATATAAAAAGGCATCCCGCCATCTTGTAAAAATACCCTCTTCTTGTTATCTAAAACAACACTAATATATTACTATATAAAAAGTCACCCTGCTCCGCCTGCGCTCCTCCTCAATTCCTTATATAAAAAGTCATGCCCCTCCTCCTCTCCTCCTCCTCAATTCCTTATATAAAAGTCATGCGCCTCCTCCTCTCCTCCTCCTCAATTCCTTATATAAAAGTCACGCGCCACCTGCCGCGCCACCTGTTCGCCACCTGAATACTAACTGTTTGGTACATTCTCTACTACTCATGTGATTATACACAACAGAAATGGAATCCAGTGGAATCTGCCTAAACAGCTTGATGATCTGGATTTTGCAGTTGACATGGCTCTTCTGTCCCATTACCATAATCAGATGCAAGAGAAAATGAAAATTCTCGATGAGAGGTCACAACAAGTGGGCCCGAAAATACACAGGGAAAAGACAAAGATTATGAGAATAAATGCAAGAAAGGACAACAATGTTGAACTTGAAGAAACACCACTAAAAGATGTAGAAACGTATACATATCTTGGCAGTAATATAGACAAACTGCCATCACTGGTGTCAATACCTCCAGGTTTAGCATAGGGCCCCTGTCTATGTGTGGTAAAGTGTGAGGGGATAAGTCTTTATAGGGGACTTAGTGTACTGACTGAGATCAGCTGTGAAGGTATCTGTAGCTAATATGTGGAGTGTTTTACAGATAACCTTACTTGCTGCCACATTTATACTTCAGTCAGAGTTGTGCTGGAATATTGTGATGGCTACGTTAAATGTCTAGGGTTATGTAAATGATGAAGTGTAAGTCACAACAACAACAGACAGATAAACAATTTAATTTATTCCACCACACTTGACAACACTGTGACACTCACACACATTTAACATTCTATAAGACTATCTTAAATAAGTCACTAGTAAAGTTTCAAATATAAATGTATTAATTACTTTCTGCTCGATTGCTTCCTGGGTTCTGGAGACACCTCACTGGTTGCTATCTGGACCCAAGAGTATGTTGTCAGCCTCTAGATTCAGTAAAGCTCAGACCAGGTGCTGCTCAATAACTTTAGGACCACGGTCCCTGAAACAAGAAGGATGTACCTCCTACTGTAGAACTAATTTATAATATATTTCCTCACTGAACACACACATCACAAACACTGAGTTCAGAGCATTAGGCCAACTGTAGCTTCATCTGAAATATTTTATCCAGTATCACTCTCCCTAAAGGTTAATACGCCTCTGCAATTCCAGCAGTCTTTCCTTCTAGTCAATAAGCTAGGTGTTATTGTGTTATTTGGCGATCCCATGTAGATGTACTTTTCTCCGACAAGTTTTATTCAGGGTGGAGCAATATCTTGCTTTGCCTCATGTTTGCTACTGAACCACACACATATACAGACATACATTATCAAGTTACATGCAATTTTCATCAAAAGATATCAAAGAGATCAACCTTACCACAATTCATGGAAATAAAACACAGATACGTTGACTAGCAATGAATTTTTGCACACATAATGGCACAAACTCCGATCTGCTTCTGTCCCAGGCTTTTATTTAGCAAATATGAGCTGTCTTTCAACGCACTGCTTATGGGTAAGCTTATTTGAAAAAGTGGTCCTGACCTGACGCTCCTAATTGACTATACCAGCGGGTCTAACCAATCGGACCATGTTGTCAGAAGTATTTGAAAAAAAATTAACTTTCCTACGTTTCCCCTGACAACCAAAGGTATTATTTGCAGTCCAACTAATCATGTTTAGCCTTACATATACTTCGCTCCAATCAAATAGGAGGTAACATGTTGACCCACTTCCTGTACCATGGTGGTTTCAAAAACATGCCACTGTGCAAATCTAACTTGGTGTTGTCTGACACCCTCACTTTTTCTTTTGGCTATAATTTGTTAATTCCTAGGCTATTTGCGTAACCTTTAACATATTCTTTGTCAGCAAACCCTAAGGAACCCAAAATATATAAATTTAATGGGGCTAAGTGGCTGCGTTCAAAATATGTATTTTCTAGGATAGTCGTGTATTTACTGTCTTAGAACCACCACTGTCCTGCCTTTTCGACTGTTCTGTCAGTATGAAGTCAGGATTTTAGACCCAAAACAGTATAATGTCATATTTCCCAATAAGCGTTTATCATGTTTTTTACAACCTAACCGTGTATTTGTAGTATTTTTTTCTTTTTTTTTTTCACTGTCTATTTGAAAAAAGTTAGTGTTTCAAGCCTAAGCGTAGAATGGCATTATTTTTATATCGCGAGACGCGTGTTTCGTGTTGTCTGCGTTCATGCATTTCAGCCCTCCCTTTTCTCTAGCCTAATTCCATCTGTCTTTCATCACGCAGTGTATAAAATAAAACCAATGCTAGTATTAATTTAGGTCATTACGCAGCTTGCAGATCTCAAGTTGTTTTCTTAGAAATACAGTACACGTTTTAGGGTAGAGGGCGTGTATTGAGGTAGTAGGCTTTTCTATCACGTGAAAGCGTTACAATTTGCAGACGAAGAAGAAAAAAGGGGGATCTCGAGTACAGTCATTGTGACAGCACTGTTCTTTACCATTTCTCTTTTCTTTTATTGAATTTATTTGTTAGGCTTTACCTTTACCTTTTAATTTATATATGTGTATTTAGAATGTCTTATGACACTATGTAAAAAAAAAACGAAGTTACGGAAATGACAACAAATGAACAAGTTTTGATGCGGGACGGACATCCGGAGTCTGAGGCTCGTATGACTGTCAGTGGTGAAAGCCGAAAGGAAGCCACTGACACGAAAATGGACGTCCTGACCGCAAAACGTGAAACAAGAATAGGATTTTGTAATGTCAGGACAATGAACGAGACGGGTAAACTAAAACAGGTCACAGCATAAAGTAGAAAAAAAGAAAGACAGGCCGACCGAAAACAATTTGTAGGAGATCTGTGGAGGCTGAGATGCAATGAAAGAACCAGAGTTGGGGCACTGTACGAAGGATGGCCACCAACCAAGCAAAGTGGAATCAATGTGCATCTGCCCTACAAGACGCCACCATGCGCAATGGCCACTGATTGCTTTGACGGTCGGCGGCTAAGGATATAAGAAGTAGAAGAATATAGACAAAGTTGGAGGGACGGACAATGATATCAAAATAAGAATTCAAGAAGGAAGCGTAGATTTCATTGTTTTGGGAAACATATGGAGGTCAAGAGAAATCAAGTCCAACACGACAATAAGAATCTTCAACTCAAATGTCAAGTCAGTCCTATTGTATGGCTCTGAGACATGGAGAGCAACAAAAACAACAACCAAAAAGCTACTATATGAAACAAACGTCACAATATAGGGACTTACCTTTTATTTTATGACGCAAAATGTTGTGTCACATTAACACAACAGTGCATGGGGAGATCACGTGACATCGTGGCGGGCAATCATTTTTGCTCTGTCTTGTAACGTTGAGTTTATTGGTCATTTTAGAATTGTTTGTTGTATTTTTTTGTTTTTTTTTGTTTTGTTTATGACAATAAAAAATACAACGTATTTGTCAAATTTCATATGGCAGTAATTACTCCTTGTTTCGACATGCATGTTATGTATATCCAGTAGGTACAAGTGCTGATAATAACATTTTAAAAAGAAGAAATTGACTTGTCAATCACTTTGTAGAAATAGTAAATCGTATACTGTGATCATTTGATCGACCTTGACATTTTATGGCAGAGGTCAACCTTGGGTCATGGCTCTCAAGTGACATCCTTCTCTTAGCTATTCGGCCTCCGTTTTTAACTGAACCCATTTCGGTTAGGGGGCATCTCTAAAATGGCTATTTCCACAGGTTGTTGTAAGAGCCTGTTTTCGCATAATCGTAGGGAGCATCTTTGTCCTCCCATAATCCTGTATTTATCTATTCTTGTCGTATTTATCTATTCTTGTCTGTCTTGCACACTCTTTCAAACTTCATCTGTGGTTGCCTTTTTTAAAAATATACAACCTCGGCAATTATTGATTCCATGCGCATTGGAGAACAAGAAAGAAAGTTGAGGTGGGGGGGGGGGGGGGAACAAAATCAGTTTCCACTTATACAACAAGCACGTAAAGACATTGACTTTTAACTAACTTTCTGTTTTCGCTACACAACCAGACATTGATATTGGGAACTCTTACCAATGTTCCACTACCATCGCATTGTTATTTTCCTCATACTTTAACGTTAAGATACACTTAACTTTTTATCTAAGGGGCGTAAATTTTATTGCAAGGGGAATACTATGCGCAAAAAAACTACTCATAATTTTTAAAAAATTAAACAGTTATTATTTATAATTTTGTTGCTACATTTTTGCAACAAAGAAATCATTTGCGTTTTATTTCAAATTCAAAAATTAAATGTTTCTGTTGTTTGTTGCTGTTATAGAAATATACAGTTATATTTTAAATAGGATAAATAAATGCATGCAAGGCTTAATACACATCAGTAAATATATATAACACGAGTTTTCCTTAATGCGAACTCCTGGTATATCTTTTATTTCGCATTTTTGACCGGCACAAAGTGCTGCCTAAACTAAAGTCGAGACGATGTAATTGACTAGGGCTTGAGCATTTATAATGCTCCTAGCAAGCCCAACGGCCTAATAACCTTCTTTTGGCTAGGATCATGTGTCTACACACAGGGACCAGTAGTGACATTTATGTCATGAGGTCCTTTGTGTGAAAACACGGAAGACCACTACAATGACACATCGTGTCATTGGGTCTTCTTGTGTTGGGACATGTGGTCTTGACCAGAGCCGGGTATGGGCAGGGGCTAATGCAACCTCATGCGAGGAAAAAATATGCAACCTCGTGCGAGGAAATTTAAAAAAACAAAAACAAAAACAAAGTGCTGCCTGAACTAAAGTTGAGACGAAGTGATTGACAAGTTCCCTCGTGAGCCCAAAAATGACCATAAGTCATTACCAACTTTCTCCACCAAACATTGTAACATGAGGTGATAAGAGGAGCTTTCCTTGCATGGCGACTTGAATGGGCGTTACAGTATATAGAGTCTACCTCATATATAATAGTCTCTGTGGTGAAGTGGGATGTTATAAATATTTATAGGGGACTTAGTGTACTGACTGAGATCAGCTGTGAAGGTATCTATATCTAATAAGCGTAGTGTATTATAGATAACCTTACTTGCTGCCACATATATATATATCTCAGTCAGAATTATTCTGGAATAGTGTGATGACTACGTTGTATGTCTAGGGTATGTGTATGATGAAGTGTAAGTCATAACAACAACAGACGGATAAACAATTTAATTTATTCCACCACACTTGACAACACTGTGACACTCACATACATAAAACACTCTACAAGGATATCTTAAAGGAGTCACTGATAACTTTTCAAATAACAATATGTATTCATTGCTGGCATGAATGAATATGTGTCCTGATTCAACTACAAAAGGAACCAGGAATCACAATCAATTTAAATTACAAGTTATATGTACAGAATTTATCAATATGAATATAGTAGTGACATATATTATTAAAAATATCCTATGTGTGTCAGTTGTGTAGTAGTAATATGAGGTAATACTGGTTTTGTTTTGTTCAAGCTCTGTTGGTATTTGTCATCATGACTTCAATAGTTTGTCTTTAAGGGAACTATTATTGGAGATGTTCTCAGTTCCTGATATTAACACAATTTAATTCCCCTCTTAATGTTATTTTTACAAGGTCATTTTAAGCTGGGGGTACATAATCTTGAGCTCAGCTGGCCACATCAGCTTATCTGGCGTGATGGCGGCAGGAACAGACTCCTCTGCTCGACTCTCCCCTCGGCTCTGGGGACACCTCACTGATAGCTAAATGGACCAAGGAGTATGCTGTCCGACTCTGGATTCAGCAAAGCTCTGACCAGGTGCTGCTCAATACCATCAAGACCACGGTCCCTGAAAACAAGAAGGATGTACCTTCTACTTCATAACTAATTTATACTCTCTTTTTACACTGAGCACAATACATCACAAACATTGAGTTCAGAGCGTTAGGCCAACTGTCAGCTTCATCTGAAATACTTTATACCAGTATTTACCTCCTTAATGGTTGCTACGTCTCTGCACTTCCAGCATTATTTCTGTCTAATCAATAATCTAGGTGTCAGTGTACTGTTTGGCCATTCCATGCAGTTTTACTTTCCTCCGACACCTTCTGTTCAGGCTGGAGCATTATAGGCTTTACATCAGGTTTGCTACTGAACTACACATATATACAGGCATAAATTAACAATTCACATTCAATTTTCATTAAAAGATACTGAATGTTTCAAGCTTACCACAATTCATGGAAACAAACACAGATACGTTGATTAGCAATGAATTCTGGCACAAAATACTGGCACAAATTCCCATCTGCTTATGTTCCAGGCTTTTATTTTAGCAAAAATATGAGCTGGCTTCAACGCACTGTTGCTTTATCAAGCTTATTTGACTAGTGGTCTCGAACTAACGCTCCTAAGTGAGTATATCAGCGAGTCTAGCCAATGGAGCCACGTTTCGACAAGTATTTGAAAAAATTTTAACTTCCTACGTCTCCCCTAACAACCAAAGATAGTATTTATAGTCCGACTAATCGTGTTTAGCCTTACATATCATTCCAGCCAATCAGTTCAAATGTAACTTGTGGCCCATTTCCCGTACAATGGTGGTGTAAAAAAATCTACCACTGAGCGATTCTGATTTTGGGTGTTGTCTGACAGCACCATCCTTTTATTTTGGCTATAACTTGTCAATTCCTAGACTATTTGCATAACGTTGTACATATTCTTTGTCAGCAAGCCCTAAGGAACCCAAATATACCAATTTAAAAGAGCTAAGTGGCTGCGTTCAAAATATGCAATTTCTTCTACCTCCTGTTTCGAAGATGTGCTGTCTGGGTACTGTAATGTTTTCAAACGTAAACCCATCTATTGTCATCTTTCCTTATAAGCGTTTTTCAGGATTTAAAAACCTAACTCTGGGAAGGGTAGTGAATTTATCACTGTCGATTGAAATAAAGTTAGTGCATGTAGTCTTACACGCGTGATGGCAGCATTTGTGTATCGCGCGACGCGTGTTTAGTGTTCGGCTTTCTGCCTCTCCCTTCTCGCTATCCTTTAGTCCATCTGTCTTTTGTTTTTGGTAACATAGTGTAGAAAAAGACATGAATGGAATTTAAAATTTAGGTCAACTTGCATATTTCAAGGTTTTTCTTAGAAAGGCAGCACATTTTATTGTGTGTTTGGGAAACGCGTGTATGTTGCAGAAGGCCTTTAATATCAACGTGAAAGCGTTACAATTTGCCGACGAAGTAGAAAAGAAGGGGGATTTCGAGTACTGTCATTGTGACAGCACTGTTCTTTACCATTCTTCTTCCTTTATTTATTATATGTATTTATTAGGCTTTATATTTACTTGATAATTTATATATGTGGATTAGAATATTCCACGACATCTCCCCTCTTAAAACAGACATTATATGTCAGTCCTTTATTCTATATACACATAGAGAAATTTATTATTAGTTCTGGGGTTTACGGTGATTCTCATCACACGGATGGCGGCTTAAAAAATCCGCTCCCAAATTTGTTTTTCCAGATATATACTCAATGCTAAAATTATATGGAGCCAAAAGTAAAGACCATCGGAGTAACCTGGAGTTCTCATGCCTAGCCTGTGCTAGAAACGATAAAGGTTTGTGGTCTGTTTGCAACTTAAAGGCCTTCCCATACAGATAAATATTGAATTTCTTTATTGCCCATATTACTGCAAGACATTCTTTTTCGCTAGTTGAGTAATTGATTTCGGCTTTATTCAATTTTCTGCTAGCATATGCCACTGGGCTTAATTCCCCATCCAATGCATCTGATTTCTGTAGTAGAGTTGCACCTAACCCAATATTACTTGCATCCGTCCTTACTATGAATTCTTGACTTAAGTCAGGTAATTTCAAAATAGGTTTACTTGTGAGCTTTTCCTTCAATTCTTGGTAAGCCATTTCACATTGTGGGGTCCATGTAATGCGATCTGGATGTCCTTTACGTGTCAAATCAGTTAACGGTGCACATATGGAATTAAAGTTTTTGATATACTTCTGGTAGAATCCGTATGATGGGATAAATGATTTCACGTCCTTCTTGGTTTGTGGTCTCGGGGCTTTCTGTAGTTTCTCTAAATTCTTTGGGTCAGGGGTCATGTTTCCCTGATAAACTGTGTGTCCCAAAAATTCCAATTCTTTACATCCAACGCAACATTTGGTGGGTCGGGCTGTTAAATTTGCCTCCCTAAGTCGATTAAACAGCATGTTCAGAGAGTCAATGTGTTCCTCAAATGTTTCTGTGGCTATCAGGATATCATCCATGAAATTTGTTATACATGGATTATTCAGAGGGTCCAATAATTTTCTCATCATTCTAGAGAAGACACTAGGCGCATTCTTCAATCCAAATGGCAATCTATTAAACTCATAGTGTCCTTCTGAGGTACTAAAAGCTAGGTAGGGTCTAACCTCAGGCTTTACTGGAATCTGATAGTATCCTTTACTCAGATCCACTTTTGAGAAATATTTAGCTTTATTTAGTCTGGCAAACAGCTGAGTTGTATCCGGCAATGGATCCACCTGTCCTTCTGTAATAGCATTCAGTCTCCTGTAATCTATACAGAGTCTATGTTCTCCAGAGGGCTTCCTTAAGAGTACCACACCGGAACTATATGAGGATTCACTGTGCGAAATAATTCCTTCCTTCAACAGATAGTCTATCTCTTCCTTCAAAGCTTTCTCCTTAGCAAACGGAATCGAATATGGTTTCATACAGACAGGTGTGGGGTCTATCAGTTTCATATCATATTCCAATAGGTTTGTATGCCCTGGTCGGTCTGTTAACACCTCTGCATGATTATTTAGAACCTGTTGCACTCTCTCTTTCTGAGTTTTCGTTAAATGTGTACTGATTTTTACCTGTGCTGCTGTCTCACAGGGGTGTAATGGATATTCAAATGATGAAAGTGGTTCCTTTTTCATCTCCATGGCGATGGACAAGGTCAACAAGTGTGTCTCTTCCTGATGTTCTCTTTCCAAATATTTCTTCAGGAGATTCACATGATAGATTTTTTCTTTCCCCTTCTTATCTATCTTATAATTTGTTCTAGATACCTTCTCTAAAACTGTATATGGACCCTGCCATTCAATTTGTAACTTATTCTGACTCCCGGGCAAAAGAAGCAGTACTTTCTCTCCCACAGCCAAATTTCTGTCTTTCGCCTTCCTGTTATAATAGGCAGCATGTTTCTTCCTGGCTTGTTTCAAATTTTCATTGGCACGTTTCCAGCCAGTTTTTAACCGAGTGGTCAGCTCATTCACATATTGGTATGAAGATGTAATGTTTTCCTCTGCCTTGTCATCAGTCCACGTTCTTAACATAGCTACATATGGACCTTTAATTGTGTGGACCTATTTGTCCATGCACCGGTATGGTCTCTTCCACTCGAAGCTTTATAGTGATGATTTTTCCTCCCAGAATTATCATTCACAAAACGACCGCTACCAATTTTTCTTGTCTTGGGGCTTTCTCCCCTCTTAAAATTCTTGATGAGAGATTTCCTCTCTACATCTTCTTCCTCCAGTTTGTTTAAGTCCGATTGAGGGATTGTCGGCTTATCCTGGGGTAAGAAATCTTTTTGCACTCTCCGCATAGTGGCCATTGTAAAACAGTTAAGTGAAGCTTGTCCGTGAAAAGGGGCTTCCCATTCCATTTGGTCCACTTTATCAAATCTATATTTCTTTTTATTATCAGGCCTAATTTTGCCCCGTGGCGTGTCCATGTCCTGATCCATGTTCCCACTTGTGGGTGTTCCCTCATGTGCTATGCTACACCTTTCTACAAAATTCTCAATGTCCCATCTTGCTTTGGGCCAATAATAATTGTGAGCCACCTTTTGAATGATGGTACCTATCTTCTCATGGTCCCCATCTGGTTTCACATGTAGGCTCCTTATTAAGTCTGCCCTATATCTTTCAGGAAGTACCAGCTGTCCCTGACCTTTGGATCTAGCTCCAGTCTTCCTATACATCAACTTGTTTTTCATGTAAAAATCTCCCTTGCCTGGAGTTGTATGACAAGTTGACAATTTTCTGAAACAAGGCTTGAGTGTTTTATCCCCAGCCTGTGCCTTCCTCATCTCTTCTGGAGTGGTATCCAACATAATATCCTCCTCCTGTATTGAGGTCGACCTGACCTGAAGGGTTGCCATATACACAGGTTTCCTTCTGCAACGGTCAGTGTCATGATTGTCCATCTGACAATTCTTACACCACCTTTTTCCTTGGTTGAAAGATTTTCTGTCATCATATTTCCTTTCATCGAATTGTGGGGTTTTATTTTTATTTTCATACCGTGGCCTATCAAACTGGTGCTTACCTTTGTTTTGATCCCTAGGATCAAATTTATTAAAGTTCTGTGGTGCCCTAAAGTTATCCACTTGTTTCTTTTTATTACCTGTTAACTCTGCTTGAGCTGCTTGATACCTTTCAGCAACATTTAGCAACTCACCCAGCCTCTCTGCACCTTGTTCCATGAGAAACTTTCTCAGGTCTGGAGCCATGGACTCTCTTAATTGCTCTATAAGGACCATTTCCTTAAGATCTTGGGTTTTCCCCAGAGAAGTCCATTTCTCCAAGTATGTCTCTATTCGTGCAGAGAACTGGTGATAGGTTTCACTTGACAGTAGTTTAGCATTCCTAAATTTTTTCCTATAGAATTCTGCATTCTTTTCATATCTTAACAAAAGAGCCTGCTTTAGCATGTCATAATTTTCCTGATCACCTCTACTCATTTTTGCAAAAACTTCATAAGCTGCCCCACGAAGTCCCTGAGATAACTTTAAGCTCCACCTTTCTCTCTCTAACCCATACGTGGTAGCTAATAGCTCATACCTATTTAGGTAGCTCTCTATATCATCGTCTTTCTCAACAAAATGATCTAAATGAAAATTCATAGCTGAGGTTGAGGCTCCTTGGCTAGCAGTGGCATCAGAGGCAAAGGGACTGGCAATATTTTCAGGAGCATGGCCTTGAAACTCAAACTCCCTTAGTCGTAACTCATGTTCCCTTTGTAATCTTGTATCTTCTGCTTCCCTTTCTGCAGCTAATTTCTTCTCTTCCCTTTCTGCAGCTAATTTCTTCTCTTCCCTTTCTGCAGCTAATTTTCTTTTCTATTCCCTGTCTGCAAGTAATTTCATCTCTTCCCTTCTGCAGACTAATCTCTTGTCTTCCTTTCGGCAGTCAATATCTTTCTTCTTGCTTCCATTTCTTAGCCTCAGCCTCAAATTGCAACCTCTTAATTTCCCTTTCAGCCTCTAACCTTCTTTCGGCTTCTTTTTCTAATCTTCTTTCTTCGCGTTCAATAAATTTGTCACATTCCGTAGTGACATAGGCAACCATAACTTGCCCATCTAATCCTAACTCTTTTGCAGTCTGAACAGCAGCAGATCGAAATTTGGCCAGGTCCGCCATTGTCTATCAGGTAAGTTTATACAATGTCTAACAAACAATTCAATTTATCTAAATATATCTAATGGACAACACAGGCACCGTGAGCTCAACCTTATTTAATTCCACCCAAGGATACCTTTTAATTCTTATATTCCCTGAAGTGAATTACCCCCAATATTTTTAATAGGGAAAGATTCAAAATCCCAAGAGCGAGACCCCAATATATGTGGTGAAGTGGGATGTTATAAATATTTATAGGGGACGTAGTGTACTGACTGAGATCAGCTGTGAAGGTATCTATATCTATTAAGAGAAGTGTATTATAGATAACCTTACTTGCTGCCACATATATATATATCTCAGTCAGAATTATTCTGGAATAGTGTGATGACTACGTTGTATGTCTAGGGTATGTGTATGATGAAGTGTAAGTCATAACAACAACAGACAGATAAACAATTTAATTTATTCCACCACACTTGACAACACTGTGACACTCACATACATAAAACACTCCACAAGGATATCTTAAAGGAGTCACTGATAACTTTTCAAATAACAATATGTATTCATTGCTGGCATGAATGAATATGTGTCCTGATTCAACTACAAAAGGAACCAGGAATCACAATCAATTTAAATTACAAGTTATATGTACAGAATTTATCAATATGAATATAGTAGTGACATATATTATTAAAAATATCCTATGTGTGTCAGTTGTGTAGTAGTAATATGAGGTAATACTGGTTTTGTTTTGTTCAAGCTCTGTTGGTATTTGTCATCATGACTTCAATAGTTTGTCTTTAGGGGAACTATTATTGGAGATGTTCTCAGTTCCTGATATTAACACAATTTAATTCCCCTCTTAATGTTATTTTTACAAGGTCATTTTAAGCTGGGGGTACATAATCTTGAGCTCAGCTGGCCACATCAGCTTATCTGGCGTGATGGCGGCAGGAACAGACTCCTCTGCTCGACTCTCCCCTCGGCTCTGGAGACACCTCACTGATAGCTAAATGGACCAAGGAGTATGCTGTCCGACTCTGGATTCAGCAAAGCTCTGACCAGGTGCTGCTCAATACCATCAAGACCACGGTCCCTGAAAACAAGAAGGATGTACCTTCTACTTCATAACTAATTTATACTCTCTTTTTACACTGAGCACAATACATCACAAACATTGAGTTCAGAGCGTTAGGCCAACTGTCAGCTTCATCTGAAATACTTTATACCAGTATTTACCTCCTTAATGGTTACTACGTCTCTGCACTTCCAGCATTATTTCTGTCTAATCAATAATCTAGGTGTCAGTGTACTGTTTGGCCATTCCATGCAGTTTTACTTTCCTCCGACACCTTCTGTTCAGGCTGGAGCATTATAGGCTTTACATCAGGTTTGCTACTGAACTACACATATATACAGGCATAAATTAACAATTCACATTCAATTTTCATTAAAAGATACTGAATGTTTCAAGCTTACCACAATTCATGGAAACAAACACAGATACGTTGATTAGCAATGAATTCTGGCACAAAATACTGGCACAAATTCCCATCTGCTTATGTTCCAGGCTTTTATTTTAGCAAAAAATATGAGCTGGCTTCAACGCACTGTTGCTTTATCAAGCTTATTTGACTAGTGGTCTCGAACTAACGCTCCTAAGTGAGTATATCAGCGAGTCTAGCCAATGGAGCCACGTTTCGACAAGTATTTGAAAAAATTTTAACTTCCTACGTCTCCCCTAACAACCAAAGATAGTATTTATAGTCCGACTAATCGTGTGTAGCCTTACATATCATTCCAGCCAATCAGTTCAAATGTAACTTGTGGCCTATTTCCCGTACAATGGTGGATTAAAAAAATCTACCACTGAGCGATTCTGATTTTGGGTGTTGTCTGACAGCACCATCATTTTATTTTGGCTATAACTTGTTAATTCCTAGACTATTTGCATAACGTTGTACATATTCTTTGTCAGCAAGCCCTAAGGAACCCAAATATACCAATTTAAAAGAGCTAAGTGGCTGCGTTCAAAATATGCAATTTCTTCTACCTCCTGTTTCGAAGATGTGCTGTCTGGGTACTGTAATGTTTTCAAACGTAAACCCATCTATTGTCATCTTTCCTTATAAGCGTTTTTTCAGGATTTAAAAACCTAACTCTGGGAAGGGTAGTGAATTTATCACTGTCGATTGAAATAAAGTTAGTGCATGTAGTCTTACACGCGTGATGGCAGCATTTGTGTATCGCGCGACGCGTGTTTAGTGTTCGGCTTTCTGCCTCTCCCTTCTCGCTATCCTTTAGTCCATCTGTCTTTTGTTTTTGGTAACATAGTGTAGAAAAAGACATGAATGGAATTTAAAATTTAGGTCAACTTGCATATTTCAAGGTTTTTCTTAGAAAGGCAGCACATTTTATTGTGTGTTTGGGAAACAACACGCCACACGTTTAGTCTCATTGCATGGCTCTAAAGTATAGAGAACAACGAAGACGTTATAATCAGCAGTGGTTGAATCACACGTAACCGTACGTCTCCATCGATAAGTCGTCTTTAGTGCGTCGCGTTATAGACTAACCATAAATCCTAACGCCTTGTCCCTACCCGTTATCATGGTCAAGGGTTGTGTAATGTTGATCAAATAATATCAATTCTCTACAGATTTAAAAAGAGAGTTAGTGACTAGAGTCCATTCGTTTCAGTTTTTAAAAAAAAATTTGGCGAAGCGTGTCCCGTTTAACCTAGTCAGTTATATTAAGGAGCATGTCAAAATATAAAAGACCGTTGGGAGCCGCGCTAGCGTAGTGGTTACAACACCGCTCTGGCGACCGGGTGATACAGGATTAAACCCGGGCGACGGCATTTGAGGATTTTTCGTCGACCGGGATTTGGACTGGATTAACTCGAGACCTGGCAAGGACATTTGAAGGAGTGTCGTCGGCCAGGGACTGGCGGCTCCTGAGCCGACCCAGCTGCAATGGGTACCTCCGAAATCGGCGAGTATTTGCCTGAATGGCGAGGGACACCTGTCTCTGTACAAGAAATAAAGGGATACTCACGTAAAATCAATGTCAGGTTAGACATAAATAATAACCTGAGATTTCGCCTTGAGTATTAGCGGGCGTACGAAAAAAAAAAAAAAAAAAAAAGACCGTTAAGTCTGATGACGTTATACAGTAAAATAGAACCAGACCCAAACAATAGAGGCAGACAAAAAATATAGAGGCAAACACTAAAATAGAGGCAGATATAAATAGACAGAAGCAGATATAAAGAAAGAGAGGCAGTTAAACGAAATAGAGGCAGACACAAAATAGAGACGATATAAAGAGACAGGAGTAGATATAAAGAAACAACAGAGGCAGATATAAAGAAACAGAGGCAGATAAAAAGGAACAGAGGCAGATATTAAGAAACAGAGGCAGATATAAAAAATATAGGCAGATATTAAAGAAATAGAGGCAGTTATAAAAATAGAGGCAGGTATAAAGAAACGGGCAGATATAAAGAAATAGAGGCAGATATAAAGAAACCGAGGCAGATATAAAGAAACAGAGGCAGATATAAAGAGACAGAGGCAGATATAAGAAAACAAAGGCAGATATAAAGAAAAAGAGGCAGATATAAAGAAAGAGAGGGGAGGCAGATATAAAGAAAGAGAGGCAGACATAAAGATAAAGGCAGATATACAGAAACAGAGCAGATATAAAGAAACAGAGACATATATAAAGAAACTGAGGCAGATATAAAGAAACAGAGGCAGATATAAAGAAACAGTTGAAGATATAAAGGAACAGAAGCAGACAAAAACAGAGGCAATCGCTAAAATAGAAACTGACCCAAAAATAGAAGCAGACTAAAAAAAAACTGGTAGATCCAAAAAAATAGATGCAGTTAAAAAAAAATAGAGGCAGACATAAAAATAGAGGCAGATATACAAAAACAGAGGCAGACGCAAAAAACATTTGAAAGGAGTTTATATCTAAATATAGACTCCTACGTCCAAAGTGAGAACACTATAAATGGTACGTGCTTCATCTTAATAACAAACTCGAGTAATATTCCAATCTCTGTCTAATGTATTTAGAAAACTATGAACACGAAGTTACAATAATATACAGTCAGTGAAGTGCGAACTTGAAATATATGTATAAAAAGGTGAAGAAAACTTGATACGAGTTGTAACAGCTGGGGCAGAAGGCTGTAAGATTTATATTTTTGATGAGGTCATCATTCAAATACCGTCTCTCACATGATATATCCCAGGTGTTTTATGATCTCCAGCCTTAACCTTCTGTGATCGATAAGCTCTGGTTCAATTTTTCTTCCATTTTCCTCCTACCCCCCCCCCCCCCACCCCTCCTCTTTCAGCAGGGCTTTGGACCGTCCTACTCGGAGTTCGTTCTCGAGACGTTGAAGCATAAAAAACACACCAAAGCTCGTTCCGATTTTTTTTTATGGGTTACTTTCTAGTATCATTATAACATACATGAAACTTGTGGATAGTGACTGTGTTAATGACATCATCTCTTACATAAGTACATAAAGCCGATAGCCAGGGAAAAGCACACAAAAAAAAAGAAAACAGAAATCCGACAAAACGGGAAGATAAAAGGGATTCACGACAACCTATAGGTTATCTTTCGTTTCTTTTGCCTTGGACATTTTTGGAAAGTCACTGTGATCGTGTCCGTAAATTTTGTCATTGTTTTTTATGCCATGTCAACGTCTATTATTTCCTCACTTCTTGTTTCCATGATATGTCCTGTCCACTTCTATCATTTCTTCACCTCTTGTTTCACTAGTATGTCCTTGTCACAGGATTGCCTTCCCTGGCTTTTCGGTAGGGGTCCACTAACTGTCATAATGCAAGCGTATCTAAAAGTAGGTCGTCCAAGGTATCTATCTTTGCGCAAGATTACTCTTGGCAAAGATGTAGATAGAATATGAATGGCGCTTCTACCTTAGGGGAGCCTTCACAAGATATTCCCAGAAGTCAAGAACAAACGCTGCTTAAGAGCTTAGCAAATTTGTTAACTTATTATCTGTCCATAGCCTTTTGTGAAGGGTTCATGCAATGATTCTGGCCCGTTCAAGCCCTCAGTTGGAATAATCCAACGAATGCCTTCTTGTGGTAAAAAAAAAAAAGGTAAAGGAACCCGTTACACGCCCATTGAGGCATATTGGGAATATGGTGTTAGGCCCATATTATCTTGACCGTCGGCACACGAGGGGTGATGTGGTCGGCATCACGCCGGCCGCCTTAACCTTCCCAGAGTTGCTCTGGTACCCATTTGGGGCTGGGTCAACCCAGCAGCCGTTTGTGGCCGAAGAAATTCCCGCTTCATCTGGGGATCGAGCCATAGACCACTGCGCTAGGAAGCCAGTGTCCCTTGTGGTGGGTTGATGTTAATATAGTTTGTTGTAAAGAAATCTTAGTATACTGAATGAGGTCAGCTGTGAAGGTCCCTGGATATATTAAATATCAGAGTAAATTTCCAGGGCACCTTTCTACTACCACCACTATGATCTCATTCAGACCCATTCTAGATAGACTGTAAGACGACTACGTTTGGTGTCTAGGGTTGTGAAATGTAGTGTAAGGTTGCATTAACCAACTAAACATATAAACAATTACACAAATTATTTTATTATCTACTACAAAACACAACAGTGCCACGACAATCACATACAAACGGCACTTTAAAAGACTATCTTTAGTAAGTCTGTGGTTGAAAGTTAAGGTTTTTCAATTTATTGTCATGAATATGATTTATTTGGAATCAGGACTGACAATCAAAGTGAAATCATAGAAATTAATTACATCAATCAATTTATACAATGGATCTTCTGTCCATAATACATATATTATTATATAAGGGTGTAGTTGTATTGTTTAACTGAGGTGACTTCTAGTATACACTGGTTGATTGTTTACTATCATCATCTCTGCATGTTGTTTGTTAGTTTTTATGGACACTGATGGAATGTTTATATCACTATTCCCAGTCTCTTTTCTAATATAATGTTAGTTGAGTGACCAGGTGCCGAAAACATGCACCTATCTTCGTAATATGCTGTAGGAATCTTCCTGCACTTCGCTGAACGACAACCTTCAGCTCACAATTCTTCAAGAATGATGGTGGTTTACAGTTGTCTCCGAAAAAGGCAAGACTGTGGCATGAATATATCGGTTCACCTGTCGTCTTGCACCAGTTATTGACAGCAACCAAAACCTCTGAAATCAGAAGGATATGCCCCGTCCTTCGTAATCAACAGCCTACACTTAATATTCAACAAACAGGACAGGCACATTACAAACAAACATGCAAGATCAGCTCTTTACGACCATCCCTTTCACCAGTTTCTTTTGATGTGACCAGGTATACCAGTATTCTCCTCCCCTAATAGTTACAACGCCTCTGCAACTCCAGCAATAATTTGTTGTCCATACAATAGGATAGGTATTATGCTCCTGATGATAATCCTATATAATTTAGTTGGTCTACACCTCTCTGATAGTCTTTCATATGCTGGATCAATCTCTAGACTCTGTTTTGAGTCTGCCATAGACTCACTTACTTACAGTCGTATGTTAGTATTTCACATTCAAATTTTATTTTAAATAAAATATTAAGAAAATCAATCTTACCACAGATGTAAGGAAATAACACAAGTAAAACGATGACTAGGCAATAGAATCTGGCACATTTTCGATCTGCCTTTGTCCAGGCTTTTCCTTTATTAGAAAATTCTTAGCCTGTTCTCAACGTACTTGATTTTCACAGAATTTATTTTCAAAAAATGGCAGTGAACCGACGCTTCTACTTGACATTATCTAACGTTCTAACCAATCAGGCCATGTTTACATGAGCCTTTGAAAAAAAACTATCCATCCTATACGTTTCCATTAACAACAATATTTGTATTTCCAGGTCACCCAATAATGTTTCGCCTTACATTTTACTACAGCCAATCAAATCGTATCTAACTTGTTGGTCTCATTTATTTATCAAGAAAAACTGGCTCATACGTTTACTTCCGTACATATAAACTGAATCAACTATTATTGTTTAGTGTGGTGGGTTTAGATGTTATGAATGTTTGTATTATTTTTATAGTGTAACTGAGTGAGGTCAAGCTGTGAAGGTCCCTGAGTCTAATAGATAATAAGGGTGTGTTCTCAGAGAACCTTTCTGCTATCACCCTAAGATCTCACTCAGACTTATTTTTGACTAGTATGTCTGACAGCAACGTTTAATGTCCAGGGTAATGAATATGTGGTATAATAAAATGACAACAAATACACTTAAGAACTCTATGAAAAGTAATTAACAACACATAGAGTAAAGTTTAAAATGTGAATCTTTTTTACAATTTATTGTTCCAGTATCACAATTTTGTGTATACCGGAATATTGAACTCAAATGATAATTCAGAGTATTTACACGAAATTAATTCAATTTATAACTGAGTATATTTATTTATTCACAACTTTAATTAAATGTGTCAATCTGGAACAGTGTCAATTTTCTCTTGCTCCTATGATAATACTAATAATAATAATATAATAGCCCCTTCAGTCATAACTGACTATGGGAATGCGCCCCTGAGGTGACAGCCCTCAGCTGCTTATTTTCCTGGTGCTCCTTTCGATGTTTTCTCCTCACCTCTGCTTCTTGTGTGAGCCTCTCTTCGCCCAATCTGAGGTGGCGCCGTAAATAGCATCGCCACTTAGTGCGATCGGCAGCTGCATCCTCCCATGTTGCTGGATCCATGTCCAGTGCCGTCATATCTCTCTTGCACACATCTTTGAACCTCAGCTGTGGTCGCCCAACTGTTCTCTTGCCATCTGCTAATTGTCCGTAGAAGATATCTTTTGGGATGCGACCATCTTCCATGCGGCGAACATGGCAAGCCAGCGAAGTCTGCGCTGTCTAAGCAGCGTATACATACTTTGATGGCCAGCACATGACAACACCTCGACATTTGTCACTTTATCTTTCCACGAGATGCCGAGAATGCGGCGTAGACACCGCAAATGGAAGGTATTGAGCCTTCTTTCTTGCTTAGCATAGGTCGTCCAGGTCTCGCTGCCATATAGGAGTGTGCTGGTGACGCAGGCATTATATACCGCAGCTTCATTGTGAGTTTAGAGTTTCCCCAAACACGCGATGTGAGGCGAGCAAAGGTAGCTGCAGCTTTGCCAATGCGGCTGTCGATTTCTGTATCCAGTGAGAGTTTGTCATTGATGGTAGACCCTAGGTATGTGAAGTGGTGCACCACTGCCAATTCATAGTTATCGATAATGATAACTGGTGCAGCATCCATATCCTGACTCAGCACATTCGTTTTCTTTAGACTTATTGTGAGGCCAAAGTCCTTGCATGCTTTAGTGAAGCGATTCATCAAGCTTTGAAGCTCCTGTTAGCTTTGAGTGACGACTGCAGCATCAATCAATGGGTAATGATTTAAAGAACGTATGTCTTCCTCATAATCTGAATGATCTAAATACACATTTGGGAACTGAGAGTAGTTGAGTTTGATATATCAAGTGACCGGAGACAATTTCTTATCTTCGGGTTAGCTGTAACACAGGAGGATTTTCTGTTCAAATCTCAGCTTCCAATGCCAAGTAAGGATTCTGCTCTTGCAATATAACACGGAGGCACACAATCGATACTGCCTCAATTCTTTAGATGCCGAAATATAGACAGGTATAGGTTGACCTGGGCTCACATTGAGTCATAGATGAAACCCGCATCAGAGAAATATTAACACTAATAAGTTTGATGTGCGATAAATATTGTCAAATCAAGATCGCTTGCTGGTGCAGATCAGCAAAGTCAAGATAGTAATATTATCTTGCTTGTATAACAACTTTAGTGTAGGAAATTTCTTTCAAAAGTGGCATCGAACACTAACTAGAAATTAGTTTTATCCCTCCGTTAGTATATTAGACTCCAGCCAATCAGTGACTGTTTGGCTTCTAGCGTCTTTTTTTTCAAAACTGAACTCAATTTTCAAATCTTGGACTAACTTCCCCTCTACCCCACTACAGGGCAAACTGAGAAATATTCAAGTCTGGTCGTCCATCTGTCTTCGTCAATATCTCAGTTATTTCCTAAAAGTTTATAATTCTGGAACGTAATCAGTGATCCTGTTGCTGTCTGTCACACAGTGGTTTTATATTTTATTCTTTTATTTATTATATTCACTATTATCGTTTTTATTCTTCATTTCCTCAAATAACATATTTTTCTATCTTGCCAATTCAAATCTGTAAACATGAACTCATGACATTTGTCCTATACTCCTTTTCTTCCCCTATCCGTACTGTATTTACAAAAATTTCCACGTTAAATCGTAATTTTTTTCTTTTTTCTTAACCCTCTATTGGGCCATTTATGAAATAGTTGGAAAAAAAATTCTTGGAGTGGTTTTTGTGGCTGTCCCATGTCTGAAAAGTGGTGTGAAGGTTAATTTTGGGCAAAAAAATGTTTAGTTAGTGTTTTATGGGTATGTTGCCAATTGGCAACAAATCACCATTAAGGTTGGGAACATTTATTGTTGCCATTTGGCAACATATATCTTTTAACTATGTTTTTATGTCTAACAACATCTATTTCACCTTTTTTTACTCCCTACCTACATTTAATATTTAAACAGTAAATAGCAGACAACAAAATTTGTGAAACTTCATGAAGTTAAGTGTAATTTATACAGAAAATGCCACACATACAATGAAACATATAGTTACTGAAATAAAAAAAGATCTTCTGTCTCGTGACTCAATCACAGCTCCACACTCATGTTTCATGAAATACTTTGAAACAGTTTGAATGTTTATTGAGGCACAAGTGTAGGTTACACTTCTCACAGACAGTTCTGGAGTACCCCTTGCATCCAGGAAGTTTGCATCTCCCTTTGTTGGTGACGGAATTGGGGCTGTGGCCAACATTGTTAGTTCTGACATTAAAAGGAGGTACATTTGCTGTTTGCCCTCTCTTCTTTTTAGCCACCAGCTGTGTCTCAGTGCTTCCTGATGGCCTTCCCCTTTTATTATTTTCACTTTTTCCTGCTTTTAGGAGACACAAAGCAATCTGCAACTTGAAATCAACTAATGGTAGTCTGTCCTTTTTTTCCATACCATCCTTACACACATCTGAACAATAGGTTAGCCAAGCTTGCACCACAGAAACATCCAGGAAATGAAACAATATTCTGTGGTACCATTTCTTGGATCTAATAGGTATACGATAGAGTGCCAGCAAGGAGTCCAGCAAATCTACCCCTCCCATGAACATGTTATATTCTTTCACAGCTGCAGGGCAAGAAATGTGTATTTCCTTCTTGGCTTTTCTGTCCCATCTTCTGACTACACATTCTGGTTCAACTGCTGCATTAGGTGCTTCAAGCAGTGTGACTGCTTTATTGTCATACCATTTGATAGCTTTCAATGTGGCTCCGTTTTGTTGCTGCAGTACAAACAACAGATGACCCTCTTCCTTTCGTTTTTCAGTTCCTTATCGGAACACACACAGATTACACCCTTTCAGCCGGTTTGCGCGGACAGTGCCAAGACATGCAATGCCTTGTTTCCAGAGGCATGCCTGCAATGCTGGCGAATTAAACCAGTTGTCAAAATATACTTTATGCCACACATTTTTAGGGATAACGTTGAAGAAGTCTCAGCACGATATTAGCTGATGCTCCTAAATCAGGTTGGCCAGGACACACGTCAATTTTTCCAGTGTAAATTTCAAAATCATGAATCAAACCAGAAATGCTTGAACAAACGAAGACGTTATAGCCCCACTTTTTGAGTTTCTTTGGGTTGTACTGACGCAGAGATGATTGACCTTTGAATGGGATAACTTGCTCATCAATGCTCAGCCTTTCTGTTGGTTTGATTGAATTGAATTTCACTTTCAGAGCGTCAACTAAAGGTTTTCATTGGAACATTTTGTCGCCTTCAGTGTCTTGCTGCTGTTTGTTGTCATTGCAGTGAATGATACTTTTGTTTTCTTTAAACCTCTTTTTTGTCATTGTATCAGCAACAAGGTCCATGAGCGCGTTGTATATCGTCCCAGTACAATTTACAAACTGGGCATTCTAAACAATACTCATCATAAACGCAATTCCAAAAAACTGTTCCAGTTTCTGGCTTGGCTCAATCTGAGAGGCCTTCATGATGTTGTTTGTCTGGATGGCTTGTACCATGTTTGAGTTCAGTGACATATGTGCCATTGTATCTTCATCAATGAATCTTGCGGAAATATTCTATTTGGTTTTCTGAGGTAACTGATACGTGTGCCGAATCCACCAGAGTAAGGGCGGGAGCTATCAGAAGATACATCTGAGGGGCTTCACGGTTGTCTCTCCAAAGCATCCACGACGATCAAAGGTTACATCGGGTGGGTCCTCCAGGACAGCCCACCTCATATAGTGTGTTGGGGGGGGCAAATAAACCTA